>VBSM01002616.1:7221303-7333343 GCA_008086735.1 Cheirogaleus medius | reverse complement strand
CACGGAGTCTCTCTGTGTTTCCTAGGCTGGACTCGAACTCCTGGGCTCAAGCAATATTCCTGCCTCAGTCTCCCGAGTATGTGAGATTACAGGCATTTGCATCACTGTGCTTGGATCTGATTATGTAGATACTGAATAAGTAAGTATTTACCGTGGAAAAGCAACAGAATGTGGACATGGGGGAGACCTGCTGCTCATACTTGTTTTTATACATTGTCAATTATGGCATAGACTATGATTTGGTGAACCAATACCCCCTTGTCCCTTCTTCCTTAACATAGAACACTGATTTTTCAGAGAGATATATTCAGCTGATAAACCATATATTTTTCACATGACTAAGTTCTAGCTAATAAGATGTGAGTGGATGTTTTTGGATGAGACTTCTGGGGAAACCCTCCTAAAGCAGAGGGCTGACTTAGCTGGGATGTGGCTCTTTCCCTTGCCTCTCTTTCTCCCTGGAACTTAGATGAGATGGCTGCAGCTCAGGCAGCTGTTTCGGGGCCCCAGGCAACAACCACATGTTAGGGATATCCAAGCAGGAAAAATGCAAGGCTCTGGGGTCCCACTGGAGACTGTGGCATCACTGTATGTGGACCACCAACCTCTAAAATTGTCATCACAGGAGAAAAATAATCAACTAATTTTTTAAAGCTGTTTATCTTTGGGTCTTTACAACTAGCAACTGTATACAATTTCTAACCCACCTATCAGGTAAAACAGGAATAAAATGGATATGAAATCCCACTGAAATAAGAGAGCTCTCTTCAAATTTTAACCAAAATGTCTTGTAGGATTTTAACCTCATTGCATAATACATGAAAGTTTTATTCCAAGGGAAATCAAAGGAGAGAGTAGCTCCTTCAGTGACATTTCAGAGGTAAGTGTGCTGAAAGCCACGACTCCATCACTGCAGGGCATCATTCTAAACACGATGCTTATTGCTTTTTGCCAGGAGAGAGGAGGTTTTCTATATAAGCTGCAGCTAGGAGAGGCACAAAGAATAAGCATGGCCCACACAGCAAAAGCAGCAGGAATCAAAGTTGCTAGCTTTGTAAATCCTGAGATCTGAATGGTATATATGCGAGGCTCTCAGAGGTCTAGTATAATAAAATTCCTATTTTAATTACAGCAGCATACTTAAAGTGCTATCATTAAGGTTGCGTCAGCAATTACTTTTTTACAACCTTATTTCCAAGAGAATAATAAAAGTGTGTTTGGCACTGATACCTTGGGCTGGAAGTTGGCATTCAGCTCTCCATCTACATGCTTTTTCCTTGCTTCTGACAAATTGGAAGAGAACCGACACTGTGCTTCCTTGAAATTGTGAAAGAGAAAATTCTAAATGAACAGACCTCCAAATTGCTTTGCCTTTGATTGTCTGAAATTCAGGTCTGTGAACTGTCAGGGGCGATCACCGCTGTCATGTTTCAGGATGAGAAATGTGGTTTCTAGGGTAACAACAGCTCAGCTTGGAATGATTAGTGCTTAAAAATTAAAATCACCTCCCTGAACTGTACTTTAAAGAAAGAAATGAGAGTCAAGATGTGGAATTATTTATTTTCTTGGTACACAGATCTATTATGGAATGATTTGTGAGGAACAAAATAAGCAAGAGATTTAAAGAAAGGATAGACTTAGATCAGTGTGAGAAGAAAATAATGTCAGAAATAGAACTCCCTATAGACAGGTGGAAATAAACATCTAAGTTTTATGGGTGGTAGAAAGAGTATTATAAAAACACAGCAAAAAGGCAACATTAAAGAGATTCATTATAAGAAAAGAAGTATCAGTGGAAGAATTGAGACTTAAAGAACAGTAAAATCTCTTTACAAGAGTGACTTTATATTAAAGGCTGCATATTATGTCAAGCCTCAATAATAAGAAGTATAATTAATATAATAACTAAAATGTATTGAGCATTAACTGTGGATGGGTCTTTCGATAATATTTTTACATATATGAACTCATTTAACACTAATGACAATCCTGTGAGGAAGGTACTTTTATTATTCCCATTTCACAGATGGGAAAACTTTGTCCACAGAGCAGCGAGGGGCAGTAAGAAGCAGAGCCCCCTTTGTTTTTTGTCAATCCTATTTGTCAATCCTCCAAAAGGAGCGTGATAGCCCTGGGTCGTGAGCATATCTATTGAATAGTAAGCTTTATCGCAACAGACTTCCGTGATCTTATGAAAGAAGGATAAACACGTTGTAAGATACTCATATAGAAAGTAAAAATGATGTTTGTCGTGTTGAAGTAAATGATAATAAGAATTTTCTGAGGCATAGAAAAAACATTGCAAAGGAGAAAGAAGAATTCTGGAGTAAAGAAAAGTTACAGAGACAAAGTCACTAAAAGAGACTGTGAAGTCAATAATAAACACTCTCAGTAGCCCGGTGACTGGCGGCAGGGGAGCCTGGCAGGATAACAAGCTCACAGTCCGGACATAAATTTCTGACTTGTTCCATATTGCCTGGAGTCATTCTAAGATGCATTTATGACAAAAGGGAAAATCTGATCCAACTTGGTAGGAAGATAAAAAAAGAAAATTTAAATGGCAGCAGGAGGAGAAAAAAAAAAAGAAGAAGAAGAAGAATAGAGGTGACAAGAGAGGAGAAAACCTGAGAACAAAAGTGGCAGGAAGGAGAGAGTAAGGTGTCAGGGGAAAGACCATCAAGAAGTTGTCTCAGAAAATAGGCCAAACAAGGAGGGCAATCGATCACAAGCAGCGAAATTTCCAAATACAAAAGCTGCCATTAGTAAGACAAATCTTTTCATGATCCTGTTTCTTATCATTTTCCCCATGAATCCAGCCCCCGGGGAGTATGCTTCAACATTAAACTGTAACTGCAGGCTCTCCCTCCGCTGCCCCCTGCCTGGGAAGCAAGGATGGTCCTTAGGGTATCACACAGTTGGATAAGAGGAGGACTCCTGAGACACATATGGGATGTAACATCCAGGAAAAGAACAGGGAAGGTGACACATACAGTTGACCCCTGAATGCAGGGCTTAGGGGAATGGAACCCCCACATAGTCAAAAATCCACGTACAACTTTTGACTCCCCCAAAACTTAGCTACTCATAGTCTACTGTGGACCGGAAGCCTCACCGACAATATAAACAGTTGATTAACACATATTTTGTATGTTGTATGCATATCTTACAATAAAGTAAGCTAGCAACAGTCTCCAACCTTTTTGGCACCAGGGACTGGTTTTATGGAACAAAATTTTTCCACGGACTGGAATGGGGTGGGGTGGGGTGGGGTGTTGTGGGTGGGGGGAGACTGTCGCGGAGCTCAGATGGTGATGCGAAGCCTGTTTCCTAACAGGCCACAGACCAGTACCAGGCTGCGGCCTGGGGGTTGGGGACTGCAGAGCTAGAGAAAAGAAAACATTATTTAAAATCATAAGAAAAAGCAAATATATTTACTATCAATTAAGTGGAAGTGGATCATCATAAAGGTCTTTATCCTCATCATCTTCACATTGAGTGGGCTGAGGAGGAGGAAGATGAGGGGTTCGTCTTGCTGTCTAGGGGGTGGCAGAGGCCGAGGAAACCGTGTATCAGTGGATCCACGCAATACAAACCCATGTTGTTCAAGGGTCAACTGTATTTTACATATTTGAATTGATGCTTATCTGTTGCTAAAAGTTCTTGGAAAAAAAGTTCTATCAAAATCTTAAAGAGATGCTGGGAAAAATTTTTGCTTGGTAAATTGGTATCATAAAGATACATTGCAACTAGACAAGATTCATTATGGCATTTTCTGGAAAAGAAATCTTCTAACTGAATATACATCCATGCTTGCTTTGCAAGCTTTTTTTTTTTAATTGTGTTAAAACATATCGTAACATTCACTGGACTATGCAGACTGACAACTATTCATTAGGGATTTTTAAACACAGCTGCAAAGCGGCAAAGAGGACTAATGTTCGAGGAGTTGGCCATGACCATGTGTGTACCTGGGTGGGTTAAATAAAGCATGGGCTAAACATGGGTCAGTGTCCTTCCCCTTGATACAAGGAGGTTACTGTGTCATCACCCTCCGCTGCACAAGAGGCTTGTTTGCTTAGGTTGCAGTTCTCTGTGACCGATTGCCTTTTTTCTTTCTAGGTTTTGCAAATTGTCCTCTATTTCATCTCTAGTGATTCCCAGGGTACTCTCTGTCTCTTTCACATACTCACCTCCAAAAATCACCTCATCACCCTCATCTATCTAGTGTTTCCAGCACAACTTCTATTCCTTTTCCTCTCCCAGCAGGAAGAAAAGTAGGAAAAGGGACAGGAAGTGGAGGAATTCATTTCTGGTGCCCAGGCCCCTTCCAGCTGGAGGGAGGATCTCAAGGCAGAGAAGCACAGGGGTTTGAGGATTGGGAAGAAGTGGAGAAGGGGCTGGAATGGGAGAGCCTGGTAAGTTTTGTAAAGGTTTCATCTCTCATTCCAAGACTGATGTGAAACCAGTGGAGGATTCTAAGCAGGAAAATGAGGGAAGGTCCACTCTATGTTTTAAGGAAGAGCACTGCTGTGACATGAGGAAGATGGGTCCGAAGGAGCAGGAGGGGACATGGGGAGACGAGCTAGCAGGCACCAGTGACAGTCCAGGGGAGGGACAGTGGGAGCTCATGCTAGCGTGCTGGCGTTAGGAGGAAAGGAAGTGGGTGGGGGCAAGAGATGTTAACGTGGAGAACGAAGGCGGCTAACCATGCCCTTGATGTTCTCCTAGTGCGGTGACATCAAGGTGCACACCTGTGCCTGGATGAGGCTCACCTTCCCAAGTCACCTCTCCACTTGTGCTAGAAACCCTCCCTCTCCAATTCCTCCTTTACGCATTCAGTGTCCTTCTTTGATCCTTGACCAGGAGAACCTTAGATATTTGACATGATTAGTAAGTCAGTAGGTTTTCCAGTGACTGTAAATGCTGGGTCTAAAATTTGCTTTGGTCATGATAAAATTCTGGACTAAAAGGATTACATTACTGAAGTCATCAAAGACATACCTTGTCTACTGTAAGTCCTGCCAACAGAACTGAGAGAGTAGATATTTATTATTATTATTAACATCTACTGAGTATGTGTAAATATGGCAGGTATTATATTAATAATTCAGTGATCTCATTTAAACATCACAGAGTTCCTATGACGTGGATCCTATAATTTATCTCCACTTTACAGATGAGGAAACAAGGCTTAGAAAGACAAAGTAATTTGCACAAAGGCACAACAAGTGTGTGGTGGAGCCAGCAGTCTGACTCGGCAACTGACTGACTTATTTGCTAAGGTAATACACATCTCACAAGAAGCAGCTTTTCTTCTATGAAGGAATCTTTGTCCCCAACCCCATGCACCAGTTAAAGGCATTACCGAGACTTCCCACATTCTCAGTGATAGCTACATTTGTCAAACTGACCACTGAGATTATCATAACTTGACTACATCCCTATCTTTGTTCTCTTCCCCTAGAGACCTAGAGAGGGGGCCATTAATAATCCTCTACTCAATCCACTCTTTCCAGCCACAAACCTAGCCTCCTTTCAGGTTGTGGGACTCAGGCAAGAGAGATTTAAGGAACAATACTGGGGGAGGAGTATTGTTCCTTAAGGAAAAGTCAGCGTCAATCTAATCTTGCTACGATCTGTTGAGGCTCCGTCCTCCCCATTTCCTTACATGCGAATTCTAGGCAATGGATTAGGAAGCCGATCTCTCCCCCACTATCCAGCCCAGTATCCCTAGGACTGTGTCTTCCCGTTGTCAGCTCTCCCTTGCAGACTGGAGTCTTGCCATTTTCAGCTAGGCTCTTCTGACAGATGCCCCTGATGGGAACTGAGTAGAGCCTGAGATACTGCCACACCAAGAAGCCTGGATGCGGGGCGTGGTCAGGCAGTTGGAGGTCCTTGTTGCTATGTCTACGTCTATTAGATCCTAATGTTGAATAGACATCTCTTTGTTGGCAAAATAACCGATTTTGTGTTCTGTCTGGACTTCCTATTCCCACCTGCACCCTATAATGGGAAAGATCTAATCCCAGGTCAAGCCTCCCTCAGCTGGCTGTAGCCATCTGCATTTAACTGGGTCAGGCTCAGCCCTGTCAGTGCCCACGAGGCGTAAGTGATACAAATGTCAGTGTCAGCCTCAAGTAGGGGTCTTGACTTCAACAAAGGGATGTTAGGGCTGCAGTCACTCCAGTTTCTCTCCCAGAATCTGAACTGTGGCCAGCAATAGTTTCTGGCTCCTGGCCCAGGCCACAGAAGGGTTGAAACTTGAGTTCTAATGCCAAGAGTGCTTTTAACTCATTAAAGATGTTGGAAAAAACACTTAGCCTTCTATTGATTTATCCTATTAGAAGAATGAATGCAGGGCCCAACCATAGGGAGGTAAATGAAGACTGTTTTCAGAATCGAAGTTATATCTGTAAGACCAGTTAATATTTATTTATTATTTATAATATTTATTATGTCAGACACCATGCTAAATGCCTTGGATAATCATTTAATCCTCACAACAATGCTTGAGTAGTTATTATGATTATTTAAATGTTACATTTGAAAAAAATTAGGCTTAGAGACAGGAAGTAAGTAAGGTCACAGAGCTGGGACACGAGGGAGCTAGGAGACAACCAAAGGCCTCCTTCTCAGCCTTCGCATTTTCTCTCAGCACAGCCAGATGCGTACGTGCTATGCACACATATGTTTTCAATGTATGCAAATATAATTTTCAAACTTAGAAATGCAATTAAAGAAAAAAAGTCCAATTTGTCCAAGCCTGCTCAGATCTATGAAGAAGGGGCTTGGTTGTGAAGAACAACAGAAAAAAGCTCCCCTTCTCTTTCACAAGTGTTCCCACGTCTCTTTTTCCAAAGAAGATGCAACATCTATCCCTACTAATAAGAATAAAAGAGAATTATTCTGAATCAATTTATCCTCTCATGTGCATTTTGTGTAGTGTATCTATCAATAATGAAAATTTGCTGGGAGTTCTTAAGAGTACTTAAAAACTCTTTACTTCAGAGCATTGTCTCCAGGGCCCCTCCATAAAAATAACTCTCCAATTATGCTGTGCGTTCTCTTTACTCGTATCTACCTCCTGTTTTAAAAATACAGTTTCCAAAATATATAAAACAACTACCTGTAAAAAAATTAACCGACTCACAGGCAACACGTGAGGAGAAAGTAAAATCGGCACACAGAAAGTGAACTCGCCACAGAGATGGGAGAGAGTCACACCCACGTGGTGTGGGGCTAGACCAGCACTGTCCGATGGAAATATGATGTGCGCCACCCAAGTAATTTTCAATGTTCTGTAGTCACATTTTAAAACATATAAGAAAACAAGTGAAATTAATTTTACTAACATTTTATTTAACCCAACATATTAAAAATTCCCATTTCCATATGTAATGAACCTAAAAGTTATTTAACAAAAAGATATTTTCTATTTGGGGAGTGCTAAGACTTGGAATCTGGCATGGATTTTGCACTTACAGCACATCTTAGTTTGGACAGCCACATTTTAAGTGCTCTACAGCCACGCAAAGCCAGTGGCTATGGTGTTAGGTGTTAGCACAGCACTAGACCGTCACAGATCTTTGAATATTCTTCAAGTTTCTAGAATATCATGGCTTCCCATCTTCAAAAAATAGCCAGCTCTTTCTTCATCCTTTTCTTTGCCTGGCACTTTTCAGTGTTTCCCATCCTCTCTACCAATTCTTCACTGAATTCACACTAGAGAAAAGAATATTCTGTCAACAGATCATAATACTGAAGTGTAGAATTATACACCATTATACCTTTTCTTCTCTGCTTTATACAGTATCTAGGTTATATCCTTGCCTTGTTTTATTTCATTTTCATACCTCTTGCCTTTGATTTATAAGGCTGCTGAATTTTCAAAGGTTTACTACTGAAAACTCCATAAAGAGTTTCCTCTGTGAGGTCTGGTCTGTCTTTCTGACATTAACTATTCTGCTCTATTTGCATTTTTGCTGGAAGCCTCAACTCATCTTTTCTTTCAAAGAAACTGGAGTATTTGTTACAAATGGATTACTAGTAACACAGTTTCCTTAGGAAAAAGAGAGAGAGAGAGAGAGAGAGAGAGAGAGAGAGAGAGAGAGAGAGAGAAAGAAACTGATACCAGACAGAAACGTTTGCTTATAATTGTGAAGGAACCGGTGTAAGTTGCCAAAAGGAGCTACTCTGCCCAAAAGGGCGTCCTGACAAGACGACCATCCCTCTGGAAGTAGAATGTATTATTACAGGAAGGTGATTAGAAAGTCGAGTAAAAACAACCACAGCATTTTCAGGATCACCCTGAAGAAAGGTTAATTGGAAAGGAAGTACTAAACAGATTTACACTATTTGGACAAGAAGGATCTGTGGCCATGTCTGGTGTATCACACTGTACACATTTACTCAGAAAAATGTCAAAAAGATTGCATTGTAAAGTTGCTTCAAGTGAGAGATAGAATGGGAAACAGAAAACAGTAACATTTGAGGAAATGGCTGCTATTTCCCCAGATGATAATATGAAGTTGCAAGCTGAGAGAAGAAAAGGGCAAAGGAAACATGATGAGGCAATAAAAAATAAAGAGAGAATGTCAGCCAAATTTATTATCTATATTTTGACAATTAAAAATAATAGTCCAGGATCGGTGGCTCACGCCTGTAATCTTAGCGCTTTGGGAGGCTGACGTGGGAGGATCACTTGAGGCCAGGAGTTCCAGACCAGCCCAAGCAAGAGTGAGATCCTGTGTCTATAAAAAATAGAAAACCTAGCCAGGCATGGTGGTGCACACCTGTATGTAGTCCCAGCTACTTGGGAGGCTGAGGCAGGGGGATCGCTTAAGCTCAGGAGTTTGAGGTTGCAGTGAGCTATCATGACGCCACTGCACTCTGGCCCGGGTGAGAGAGCAAGACCTTGTCTCTAAATAAATAAATATATAAATAATAAGAGTTAATTGAAGGCAGTTAATGAGTAGCAAAAGTAGGAGGTAAAACAGTCACTGTAAGAATTAAATTCATATTGAAAAAAGAGCAGTAGATACTTCTCTGCCATCAGAATAGTTAACATATAGATGATAAAGAAACTTTTCAATGTGCCACAGTACCAGCAGCCTTTTCTGACTGGACTTTGCAAATAAATAGGCCAGCAAGAGATGTCTACTTCTCAAGCGAAACAAGTAGCCCTCAAAGCCTCATTGTAACAATGACAACAGACACAAAAAAGAAATGAATAAGAGAACCATTCTGAAGCTAGAATGCAAGGACTACATTCATTCACCTAATATCCACCCCAGGGCTTAGTATAATACCTGGCATGTAGAAGGTACTCATTAAATATTTTTTGAAAAGACTTTTGGGGAATAGCTGCAGCTCAGGTTACTAGTAGGCATATGTCTATCTCCAAATATATTGGGGTAGAAAAACTGTGGAGAATCACTGGTCTAGTGGCAACTTCCCCAAAAGTGGAAGGGGTAAGTCTGGGTGGCAGCAAGAGTGAGTCTTGCTATTGTCTGAGCTGGTGGAGTGACCAAAGGCACTTTATTATGAATCCCAAACAGAGTAGGAATAATGAGAAGGAACCCTGTCAGAAGCCAAGGTATGCCTGATTCAATCAGACCCACAGATCAGGGGCCAGGGACTAGGAAGAAGTCAACATGGCAGCCAGTGTAGAACAGTGACCATACTCTCCATGGGGCAAATTGAGTAAATGATTTCCATAATGTTAAGTAGGCTTTTTGGGGGTCGTGCACTTGACCTGTTTTGCAGTGTCTAGGATGTTGTACACCCCACCCAAAGTATGGGATAACAAGGAGGAGAAAGAAAGTTAACATTATGCAATAAAACCAGACATAGCTACCGGTGGTAAAATTATTGTGTCAATAAATTAATCAATCTTCTATTAAAAATCATCAGTTTCTAATGGATTACCGCAAGGGTCACAGCTATGGAAAGACCAAAATCTTTGTAGAGGACCTTTTCTCCATGACATGTTTAAGAGGAAGGAGACAAATTCTCATTGACAGAAGTTTCTCCATCTTCCACTCAAAACTACAGACCCTATAGCTGTATAGCATTCCTTGTCCTTACCTATAGTAAGAGCGATTTCTTTTTCAGGTTCCTTCTATCCTTTTCCATCACTTCCTATGTCATAATTAAAATATTATCTTCATCCCATGAGAATGCTTTCTAGAGAGCCACCTAGCTCTCATTCTTCCAGTGGAAAGTTACCAACGCAAGTAGCATAATAAATTAATCAACAAATGAATATATACATAAATATATTAAATATGAACGATATTAATTAAACACTGCCTAAAACTAATCACATTTATAATCCTCTTTCCCCTTCATTCCTCACCGGTACCTTTGTCAAGAGTCCTCTATTCCTAAAAGAACAGGTCCATTCCTGTAAGAATAGCCTTTCCCTTCTCCTTCTTACCTTCTCTAGTCATTACATTCTTTCTGCAATCCTTAGCCTGCCCCTCGTTGGGTACCGATACCTGACAGACAATAAAAAGCACAGTGCCCCGTTCCTCCTACACAGAAACTTTGCTGAGTTTTTGGTTCCTCTTGCTCTAGGACTCCTCAGCTGTCTTACAGCGGTCTGGTCTGTCTTCCTGTGTTTGGGTCCTACTGTGCATTCTGACCTCTAAGATCTGTCTGAATGAGAGTCCCTGATTGTGAAGCAGTCTTCTCTGGACTGTGTGACGCATTGCAGACCTCCAGCTCCATGTTAACCCTTCATTGCCAGGTCCCCCAGAGGCCTGGCCCATTACGCTGTGCATCTCCTGTCTCTGCACGTAGCCCAGCCACCGGTATCGCAGTCTCCGTACCTCATTCTGTGTGTACAATCCAGCACCATCCAGCCTCTGATACTACCTAAAGGTTATTTTTTTTCATCCTTTGAGTAACTCATCTATCATAATTTAGTTTTATACACAGAAATAGTACCCAATTATATTATAGACAGTTCTATTAATACTGCTGACATTTACTAAATGCATAGTATTGCATGGCTATGTTATGTTTCACCAGCAAGAAATTAATGAATTGGGCTTCTGGTTTTAACAGTCATTCTGGTCCTATAAAAGGCAAAACTAGGAGGCATTGCATTGCAGGGCCCACTTTAATGTCAGGGACAAAACATTTTATGCATCAACTGACGGCTATAACTGAAAGGCTCTCTCCACCACATGAGGTCCGTAGATAGCAACCCACATCAAAACTTTTATTGCTCCTTGGTGGCAAAACTGCCAAATTACCTCTATAGGAAGTCAGACTACAACATATATAAATTACTCAGTAAAAAGGATTTCAGCTTTACAGAATCAGTATTCAGGCGTGGTCAGTAAAACCCTGCAGAAAATATACAAATGGCTTATAGATAATGCATACAGAGAACAGAAAGACCTCATTGCTTTGGTCAAGACTGTAGATGGATCAAAGCAAAGAGAGACAAGTTTCATAGTAACTTAGGAATCATACAGAGTAAATAATAAGGAAGAACAGGCTGATCGATACACGTAGTCATTCGTTCAACATTTACTCTATGCCTGGTAGGTCCCAGATATTGTACTAGGAGTTCTAAAAATAAAAAAGATAATGTTTTTCTTCTTGAGCAGTTCACATCCCAGTGGATAAAACAAATGCATAAATAAAAGATTGCAATACATGGTAAGTGCTGTAGTAGAATTAGGCAGAGCACTTTACAGGGCAGAGAGAAATGACCAACTTCATGGAGCAAGAGGAAGTACCCTTTGAGTAACAGCGTAAAAAGAAGTAAGACTTGACATGCAGAGAGAGAGGGACAGGGGCATTTCAAAGTGTAAGAGAAGGTTGGAAACACCAAAGGAAAGAGGTATAGATAAAAAGTGCACTGAAAAAAGACCTTTTAAAAGCAGGACACAGAGGCGTCCCAGAAGCCCCTAGAGGAGAGACATTCAGTGATCAGAGTGTAGTCCACAGGGTCATAAGTGGCAGAGCTCGGTCAGTGAAGTGCAAAGCCCCATCATCCAACAACACCCAGTCAGAGATGGGTGGTACTTTGGCTGCTGTGGAGTATACTGAAAGCTTAAAATTGAAAAAGGGTAAGTTTATGGCTTGAAGTTAGTTCTCAAAGATATGAGCTTAGGATATTTCACAAATAAACATCATTTGAAGTCCAACCATAACAAAAGGTAAATTCTGCCCTGGCAGGATTTGCTGCTTGTCACATCTATTGAAGACAAAAATAGACAAGAGGGAAGGAACTAGATCAGAAGTCTTGTTGCTTGAAAAACAAAATAAAGCTGCTGAATTTACTGAGAAAAGAAGTCAGAAGAGGAAATCTCTATAACAAGAGATAAAAGAAAATGTAGAAATGGAAGAGCATTCAAAGAGTCACTTACTTCCATTACTTCTTCATGGACACACTGGGTATTTTACAGTCTTTTGCTACTGCAAATGAGGTTCTCAGACCAGCAGCACTGACATCCGCTGGATGCTTGTTGGAAATGTAGAATCTTAGGCTACACTTCGGATCTATTGAGTCAGGATCTGTAGTTCATTAAGATCGCGGTATGAATCACATGCACACTGACGTTTGAGAAGCACTGTTTCACAAAACTGGGGAAAATGTCCATGCTACAAAAAAAAGCAAGGAAGCTGTTGCTAAGGCACTGTGTAGGGACATGCCCTTCTCCACCTTTGGTACCCTCGTTGCTCTCTCACTTGAAATCCTGTTGCTGCCAGATGCTTCCCTGAATGCCTCAGAATACCTACATTACCTACATGCCTACATCACTGTGACTGAGCTTAATTAGGTACTATGAAGAAAGGAATATGATTATCTCATTTAAAAAATACCTTTTGCACTAAGGTGTGAAAGGCTGATTGGATTAACATTCCCAGCAAACACTGACATTTCAAAGGAATTTGTTAATCCAAATGGATTTCTAATTGACAGTTTACAGGAAAGAGTTATTTTTCAGCTGGGAAGGCTTCCAGGTATCTATTGTCCCTGCCCATTGCAGACTACTGTTAGCAGAACAATAAATTATTAGAATCCACTTATGAGCCAAATAGTGTTATAATAAATTAAACCATATTCATCTGAGTTATGGCAATAATGGTGATGATAGGTTGAGCCAATTAGCTAAGATTAAATTACATATTATGATTTAAAAAGTGTAAATACATAGAACAGTATTGGATTTAGGATTAGAAAAAGTGAAAAAGTCTATTTAGTTGAATGTACAAAAGAAGTGAACTGAGAAGGAAATGAATATATTATATACTCTATACTAAAAAATAAACTATAAGATGATCTCTAGAAACAATAAGGGATTTTAAAAAGTGAGTAAATAAAAATTATATCCAGATTACTTGGCTGTATATACTACTTAAAAATTGGAAACTAGGTCAAAAAAAAAAAAAAAGATATCAAACGAAGGTATTTCTAACTTGAATAAGAACCATAGCATTACTGCCCACACAATCTAAGAGGCAATTCTGTACATGAAAAGAATGTCTTTCAGTAGAAGCTTCTAAAATCAAGCAAGCCACACATTAACAGAGACCCAAAATTTAAATTACCTTTAATAAACATGAAGTAAAAGAAGCATTTCTTTCTATGCTTTCTTACTGGGTGACTAACAGATAAGTACAGCTTAAGATAAACATGAAAGAGTTTCAAAAGGAATTTTATTTCAGGTTAATAGAGAATGGAAAATTGGGCAGGAGAGCACATAAAATAAGAAAAGCTATACAGGGATAAGTCTGCATGCAGATTTGAGCAGAAGCTTATATACAGCAAGAGCTAAAGTATTTAACCTTCCTGAGACTTGGTCTCTTAATCTGCAAAATGGGTTTAGCAATACCTACTTTATTTCAGGGTTGTTTTGAGGACTCCATGAAAAATGCAGAGTGTCTGGCTCAATAACACTCAGTAAATATTTGATCTTTTGTTTAACTCCAAAGAGAAAAAAAGATATGTTAGAATAATACTTTGAATACAATAAGCTATAATTCACACTTAATAGTTCAAAAGTTATAAAAGAGAGAGTGAAGGGATAAAACATTTATGTATATGTATAAGTCTACATATGTGAAAATAAAATTATAAATGTCTATATAAATATATACTCACTTATTGATGGTATATACATGTATAGGTATATTTTTTTTTTATCCTGCATTCTTATTCTATAACTTCTCTACAGTTCTAAGCCATCAATATCCATTACTAGTATGAGGACTCTAGAGCCTGAATGCAAGTCCTGGCATCATCACCATATATAATTGGACAATCTTAGAAGTCTATTTAACTCCCTGTGGCTCATCTGTAAAATAAAACTAAGAGTAATCCCTACATCTCACATTTCCCGCGGTATTTATTCTTGCCTCCTGCCTTTTAACTTTCACTACTTACCTGGTAGCAGCACATTCCTTCATCACCAGTGTCAAAGGCAAGTGTCCTAAGTTCCATCAGCAACCAACCCCAGGCTGTACTGAGAAACACTGTATGTGTCTAGCAGCCTTAGAATGCGGTTTACGGATCTAGAGAGACTTAAGGTCCAATTCTACTTTTGTTGCGCAGAAAATTAAAACCGCTAGGCACTTCACAATGATGAGCGTCCAGCCCTGAAACTAGAAATGGTCTAACTAATTCTTGGCTGTCTGGATTTTCCATGTTTTTTTTCCTTATCCAGATGTTCCTCAATCTTTTTAGCCTCTATGTTCTAATTTGTTTGCTACTACCATTTAAAAAGTAATTTTTTAACTAACAAGGATAAAGCATGCATTCTATAAAATATTTGTACTATACTTAAGTATATCCATCTCCAGAGGTAACCATTCTTACAGACTTTGTAAGTGTAAACCTCAGACTTTTAACTGTATAAACATGATTGATAGATAGAGATAGATCACTACTGTAAACCTAAGCAGGGATAACACTTAGCAGACACCTAATAAACATTTGTTGAGTAAATGAATTAATATGTCAACTGCATCAGAGGCTGCTCTGATTGCCCACCAGTATTCATTCCTCTCGTACACTCCTCTTTTGTAGAACTCCTGATTTTAGTTGGGTATATTCATTATAATCTTTTAATTAGTACATTGTCTCCCCCATTAGAATGCGAGCTACTCAAGAACAAAAACTATGTCTCATTCAATCTCATTTTCATTATTCCTAACACAGTCTCTGGCATCTATTAAGCATAGAATAAATGTTGAATTGATGACACCATTTATTGATCTGTATTGTTTACTCAGTATAATTTATTTAAAAAACCAACTCAGTTCTCAATAGCTCCAGATAACTTGCCTTTTCTTAGTTGTGTATTAGACAATGGCTCATCTTTGAGCAAACCGATGAGGCTATTTCTGCTCTCTAAATGAGTTTTCTATAAGCAATTTGTATATTTTCTGCTGTGTTTTATGGACTCTTCTTAAATGTTGATTTTGTAAAACTGTAATCCATTTTACTAACTGGAAGTACACAGTCAGACTTCCTGTGGAGGGAATTTGGCAGTTTTGCCTCCTGGGAGTAAGTGAGGATGACTTCACTTCCCAGCCTCCGTTGAGGAAACCGGATCTGAGCAGAATTGATGTGTGCATCCTCCGGATATCCCTTCCCTCCTCTTTCACCCTTCGTGCTGATGGGATTGCAGGTATGATGGTGGTGAGACATCTGAGATAAAGAAAATGCCCTGCAGGTGACAGAGCAGCAGGATAGAAGGAGCCTGGATCTCTGTCACTGTGGACTGCTTGTGTCCACATGGCTACATGAGACAGACATAAATTTCTATCTTAATTAATGTCTTAGCTACTATAAGAGCGGATTATTTCATCTCATACTAGTCTCATTTCTCAGGCTGCAAACCAAGTACCAGTAGAGGTATCCTATACTCATTCCACTACCTCTACAAAGTAAGCCCCGACAAACTGGGGACAATGCATTCCAGTTTACATACGTCTAGAGTGTATACCATAGGATACGTCTGTGCCTTTTTCTTCTCTCCTAATGGGTAGAGATTATATTTGCTTACTTCTTCTCTTTGTCCAGTACTGTCAGGTGAATCCCACTTGTCAAGCACCTGGGTTTTGGGAGACTTTTACAACATCCATGGCATGAGTTAAGGAACAGGCTTTATTAGGAAAATTTATATGAGCCAAGGGTCCCTTTGATCCTTTCATCATCCCACAGAGAAGTGTGCTGGAGCAGGCTGCTGCTGTTGCTGCAGTTTGAGTGTGAGTTCCAGGGGAGAAATCCCACTCTTCCGTGCGCCCCCATTTTATGGGTTAAGCCTGAAAGCAGCTTTGTCAGTGCTTAGTACCAGGCAGCCTCAATGTAGGGTGCGAGCTGTTTATATAAACTGTCAGAGAAAGCCAAGCACCCGGATGCTTCAGTCTAGCTGCCAAGGGGAGGAAGTCACAGGTCCTGTAGGAAACTGAGTTTAGGCATAACCTCAGACACTGGGAGAAAGAGGCCACCCATCTTCCTCCGTCTTGTTCCAGCTGGCTTAGTCCAGTCAACCCAGACGCAACAGGGTCAATCCAGGTTTGACATCCTGCACAATTCTAAGGACATATAGCTGTTTTTGCATAACAATTTTAAATAAGTCTGCGAAATCAGAACAGAGTGCCAAAATATCTACAGATCATAAAGAGAATACAACTCTAAAACCAGTCTTAAATGATACATTCTAATAGCATTCTAGAATTTCATAGAATAAGCAAAAGACTTGTGAAATAGGGGTTAAGTCACCAAACTACAGATATCAAAGAGAATTTAAAATAAATTCTTTACATGTGATCATTAAAACAGCATAGGCAATGAACAGCAATTCATCTCCTAAAGTAATAGGAAGATTGATTTAAACCAATAAAGACTAAAATATTCTAAGGTTGCTATAACTTTATTCTCTTTCATCTTCATATATTTATTATAGTAGTCTACTTTTGGGAGGATAGCATTGATTTTTTTTTTAAAAAAATGTTTTAAGTTAAAATAAAATTACTGTCCAAGTGAGAAATTGAGAAAGAATTATGGATGTAGCTTGTAGAACTCTCCAGAGTTCTTATTATTAAACCTTAAGGTAGGAACATTGGAGTGACTGCCCCCAACAGTATTTTACATCCCATCATTGAACAATTTTATCTCCATGGGCACTGAATGTAACAGAGAGGAAAAGGAGAACAGAAGAACAAAAGATTAAGAAAACTAAGGCACAGTGAGGAGTGTGGTGAGTAGAGAAGCTAAGAGGATGTTCAAAGTGTGGGCAGAAGTAACCGGCATAATTGGGAAGCTATTATCTCTCCTCGTGTTCTGCATTCTGTACCCACCCCAACCCCCAATCTAGTGCACACACTTTAGAAATGAAGGGTAAAGAAATATTAAGGATTATTTCTTCCAGAAGGGCAGGGTAGAGCCCAGGGTATGACGACTGAATGCTTTGCTTAGTATATTTCAGTTCTAAACTGGCCCCAAAGTCACCTCCTCCATAAAGCCTTCTCTCTCCACTGGTGTGAATACCTGAAGGACAGGAGTTAGGTCTGCTCCTTGGTATTCATGCCTGGCTCTTAGGCAGATCTCTACAAATGAGTATTGAATTAAATAAGAATATAGATTTAGGGTGGTGTTTTCGTTAACCCCAATGAGCAACATTTCCCAGTTTGTTTAGTAAAAATAAATAGATTTAGATTTTATACCAAATTTATCTCACTGGTAAACCTGGCAAATTTGCTTTTAAGTTTCACGTATAATCTGAAAGTGCTGACAACATGTGTCACAAACTTAATGTCTACATTATGATTCAATGGTGAGAAGTGAAATCTAAAGTGACTTATATAACCCTGCTGCAATTTCAAATAAAAGCAAAGCACAGAGCCATAATGAGTAACTATCAACGAGGTAGGCATGTCACAAATCCAAGAGAATAGCACGATAGGCACAGAGAGAGAGAACACTAGATTATGATTCTCACTGGCAGGCCCTCAATTTGTTCAACAAATCACTAATGAAAATGCTTCGTGTAGAGAGGAAATATTTATCCATATTATAAACCATAACAAATTCTGGCGTAACAATTTATTACAGTTATAAGCTTCCATTTAAGACACAACAGACACTAGGGTTATAAGGACCATAGCATGGAATGAACAAAGTAAACTAATTGAGGTGTCAAGCATTTTTATCAAACACCTGCACAGACCTCCAATTGAGAGTTCCATTAATCTACTGTTTTCTAGGAGACTAAATTCACATGTATATTTTAAATGTTTTCCAGTTTGAAGCAGAAAATGACATTTTGTTTTATAGTAAATTAAACCAAACATATTCTGATACAGGGCTGAATAGAGCATTCCCCCAAATATTGCATTTTCCAAGGACAGTCATACATACTGTTTAATTTAGACCTTAAATACCTACAGAAGAGAGAACACTATTATGTCCAACTCAAAACTTTGTACATCTAGGCAATTAACATGTGATTTGATGACATAATATAGATGTCCCTTAGTTGCTGGTCAGTATAAACTGAATTATTTAGATACAGTACCATGGGCTAGTGGCATTGCCTTCTTATATCTATTTAAATAAAAGCCATTTCTGTAAAGCTATTATTTAAACTACCAGCTAATTAATTAAACACTGACCAAGTACCTTTGTGCCTCAGTGTCTAGTAAAACTATAGGGAAATACATAAAGTGTAAATGCAACCCTTACCTTCAAGGAGATTATAATCTTACTGAAAAAATAAAGCTCAAAAATTTTTAAGTTACATTATCAAAATATAATACCACAGATTTAAAGTAATAAATATAACATGTATTTCAAAAATAAGTTTCAGCCAAACAAATCAGTCAATCGATAGTTACTGATAATGTAACAACAATGGGGAACTACAGCTCTAACACTAGTAGAAACTTCTCAGTAAGCTTTTTAAAATCTTTTATAATCTAACCCTGAATTACCTTCCTAGTCTTATTTCTCTTTGCTGCCCCCTACCCACCATGCTGTGCACTCTAGCCAAAATAGAATATTCCCCCTTCCCAAACTCTTCCATGCTCTTATCTTCTACTTATATTGCTATCCAACCCTACTTCTCAATGTAAAATAACCTCATATAGCAAGATTACTAGAATTTGCTAATATCTGTGTTCTCTTCCATTTGGGCATATGGCTAAAATACGTTTCCCAATCTCTATTGGATTTAGATGTGGCTATGTGTATGAATCTCAGAAAATAGAATGTGAATGGAAGTAATGGGGCCACTTCTTGATTTCCATCTGTAGATGTCTTATTCCAAGATCTGGAAGATGGCAAAGCAACAGTGGGAAGAATCTAAGGTCCCCAAATCACTCAGTGGAATAGAGTCACCTTCCAGCACTGCTGACCTGCTTTGGACTATTGACCTGTGACATGAGTGAGAAATAAATCACTTACTGTGTTATACCACAGAGATTTGGGGAATTTATCTGTTATAGCAGCTGGCATTACTTACCTTAATCAATAGGTCCTCTTAGCTTTTAGTCATAGATCAAAGTTTCCTCCTCTGCAAAGTCTTTTCCACCTCCTCAGGCAGAATTAATCACCCTTTTCATTGTGTTCCCAGTGCATTTATTATGTATATTTATTATTTATTGCTGTCTGAATCAGCTTGTGAGTTCCCTAAATGTAGATACTATTTTATTCATCTGTGAATCCTGAACACCTAGCTCCTAGTACATATTCAATGAATGTCTGCTGAAAGTTGTTGAATGATTGATGGTATCTGAGAAAGTTGTATTAATTTAATAGAATGCTTATATATGAGTTTGATTTAGAACACAAGAGAAAATATTTTTCTTTTCTTTTCTTTTTTATGGTTGGTAAGAAAATACTGCTGTTGGATCCAGCAATGTATTCAACTTGTACTTGAATGCCATGAGTAAACAGTATGCCTTCAGATAAACACGGTTCATTTTCTCTTCCGCTTTCTGATGCTTAGTAATGTGAATCATCAAATCCAGCCACCATAAGTGTAACTCCTCTTACTCTGACTCTTAATAGCCCCTTAGGGCTTAAGTGACAACCAGCTGGTAAATAATTATGATCTGTTGTGATTTTTCAGAAGTTTTATTTTCCTTCTGACAAAAGAAAACAGACTGATGGATGCATACATTTGGTATTCATTCAGTAATAATCTAGCCACAAAGAATTAAAAATAAGGTCTGCAAAACAAATGTTCACATAAAACTGAAACTATGCAAAGGTCCAATTTACAGTCTGTAATGTCAAAAATCAAAGCAAAGCCCATACATTTCCAAGGAGTTCATGAGTATTAAGTGCCCACTTCTCTCCCTAGGCTGCATTCCCACACTGCAGGGTTTCCTAGGGATGAGAGAGGGAATGGAGCGACCTCACATGCACACTCACACACACGCACACATAGAATAACACTGGATTAAATCTCTGGTTTAAACAACAAGAGTGACAAAATATTCTATCTTGTACAGCTTCTACAGGTCATCCTGACTCCTGGCAGGGGCAGAGAGCTGTCACTACACTGTCTACTCAGGGTATGGTTTCACAGAATTCTGAGAGCCCAGTTTTTTTTAAACCACTGCCCTTCAATCCTCAGGACTTATATATTCCAGAAGAAGAAAGGCTAATAAAGGAATTTCTTGATTCTCAAACCAACATCAGCCTGAGGAAGGCCCCATCTTCATGTAGGGGAAATGAAAACTGGAGGATAGAAGTCATGGAGGGTAGAAAGCCCAGATGCCCCTACAAATAACTCTGCATTCCAGCATTTTGGGAAACCCATTTCCTTGAGTCTGCCTGCCTCATTCTGATACTCTTTCATACAACGGCTGTCATATGAATTTGAGAGCTATGATCAAAAATTCATTTCCCTACACAAAAAACTATACCATGATGTATGAGGTGGCAGGCAAGTACAATTTTCACATTTTCTAAAATGCCATTATATTTAATTTTTTTTTTCTGATCTGACTTCCCAAAGATAGTGAGGATTCTAGTAAAACAAAAGAAAGTGGGCCAAAAGAAAACGTAAGGGAACCTGTGATCTTTATCAGTTAAGTTTTCCTATTAAAAAAAGAGTCTTGAGTAGGAATTGAGAACACATTGTTACAGTGATGCTTGCTAATATTTAAAACATTAAAAAGCCTACGAAAAACCAAGCCTTTCATATTATTCAGAAATTTGAAATCTCTTACAACTGCTCTCATTGCAGTTATGTGATAAATAAGTAACGAGGACTCGCTTTATTGCCTGTCTAAAGACAAAGAGAACAAAGAATGAGGTGAACAATCTTAAAATCACACTCTCTATCCAGCCAAGCCACAACCATTTGGTAGTTTCTAGTACGAGGCACACTGACTTACAGCAAGGCCCTGGGTAGACTACAGCGGCAATGGCGTCATTAGCACAAACAGGGCCAGCGGAGTGTATCAAACACAAATCTTACGCACTTCTTCATATTCCCTTGGCCATGCTTCCTCACGCCTGGGGAGCTGAGTTCCTGCCACGAGCATCACTTGCTCTGGGAATGCTGAGTGTTCTCTTGCGGCTGCCGCCCGGCAGCTAAACCCATCAGTTCCCCACCTGCAGTTTCTGGCTTCTCCCGCCATTCGTAGATCTGGGAGCTGGCATCTCACACAACTGCTAGAGAGGCCCAAGGCAACCTGGAAATGTGGAATTAACTCATTACCCAAGGGGACACCGTTACCTATGAGGGGGTGGGAGGAGCAGAGCAGGTAAATGCCCCGCCGCTCTCTTATTCCCTGTCCTGAAGCATGATTCTTTCTTCCAGTCTGTCCAGAAAAGTTCCACATGTCAAGTGAATACAGCTGCCAAGTAACTGGCTGTGTCCCTTGGTGGTCTTGCCAAGTGGTACCCAGCCTTAGAACCACAGCTTCCCATGGCTTTACTTCCGCCCTCGACTCCCTCCCCAACCTTCTTAAAAATTGTGGTAAAAAAACACATGATAAAATTTGCCATCTTAACCATATTTAAGCGTCCAGTCTAGTAGTGTTAAGTATATTTACGTTGTTGTGCCACAGATCTCTAGCACCTTCTCATCCTGACAAAACCCAAACTTCATGGCCGTTGAACATTGAACATTTAGCCCTATTTCCCCTACCCCATCCCCCCACCTGTCTGCTTTCTGTTTCTATGAGTTTGACTACTTCTGATACCTCCCAGGAGTGGAATCAGACAATGTTTGTCTTTTCGTGACTCCCTTCCCTTTTTCCTCACCTCATTGACCTGGACTTGTATATCCTAAATAAAGTATTAGTACTTCAGTCTTTGCCTCAGGCTAGTCTCTAGAAAACTGTGCCTGGGACACAGTGTTCTGCATAACTGAGAGTGAACTCATCGGAGCAGTAAGCTTGTCTCATGAAAACAGATCTTTGACTTGGATATTAGAACTACTCTAGAAATATGGATCATATAATAATGTTTCATTTCATAAGAACCCTTTCCCTGATAAACACCTGGTTTTCACCTTGTAATTTTTTATTGTAGTTATTAAACCAGCAACAAGAGCCTCAACTGTGGTGGGGGTGGGGGCGGTGATAGTTCCAGTGGTGACAGCAGTGTGGTGGCCGTGGAGGTATTAACCTTGATTGAGTGATTTGAGCCAGGCACTGGGCATCATCTCATTGGACCCTGTTCGCAGGGTCATTGTCACCAAATGATAGCTTAGTTATCAAGGTTAACAATAACTTGTTTGAAGCCACAGAGTAAGTGGTAGAACTGAGATTTGAACCTAAGGCTTTCTGCCCCCAGAGCCTTCCTGTAAAACACGTGTGTTATAGATAATTGCCTCTATCTCAAACAGGCAAAGCAATCTGAATCCTCCTCTGTGCCAGGAACTTTTCTAATTGCTTTACATGCACCTTTTGGTTGTTGTTAAATCCCTAACACAATACTATGAAATGAAAAAAACCTCACTGATGTATAAAAAATTCTCTATTATTTTTCCCCAAACAAATCTCAGACGATAATAAAACTTTCCCATATATTTTATTATAGGAATAAAACAGAAAATTTATGAAATCTGTGAAAAATAATGCATAATACATATTTGCAAAATGCAGTTAGTTTAGAAATATAAAAAATAAGAAATATTTTGGAAAGCAGAAGAGTACTGTGAAATCAATGGAGGACAAGAAGGCATGCACAGTGAAGCTTACACACTATGAATATTCCGTACATAGCAGTTTGATCTGGAGGTTGTTTCAATGTTACTGCTATATTCTGTTAGTGAACATCTTTTTTTTGCTCCTCTAAAGTAGCCTGGGGCACTTTTGTCTGTTTCTGTGACCCAGAATGTCAGAGAGGTAGCATAATTCAGTGAAAGCTTTGAGTGCTACACAACTCCCGAATTACCACCCAGGGTAAGAGAGCATGGTCCACCACTCCAATGTCTTCAGACTTATTAGTCCATGCCCCTCAACTGGCTCAGAAAAATGTTCTCTGCCTTCTTGCCTTTGTCCTTTATAAATACCATCATGCATTTACTTTTATCTCATTCTTTCCATTTGAGCTTCCCACTTTATCCCTTGCTGCTTGATACCACTGTGATAGATCCTTACTTATACTTTGCCTTTCCTCTATCCTAAACATCACTATAGACAAATATTTCTTAAGTACAAATTATTTACCCACTCAAAAATTTCCATGGTTTCTCCTTTCTGTCTTCCAAATCAAGTACACACATGTTCATCTGTCATGCAAGCCCATGCCTGCCACATGCCCCAGCCAGAGCCGGGTGCAGGTCTTCCACGAGGCCTTTTGCTCTACCCTATTTCTGCATCTTTGTTTATCTTTTCCTCGGCCCTAAAATGAAGCCTCCACTGCCTCACCTCCAAGCCTTACCAACCCTTCAGAGCCCTTCTCCAGTGGTCCAGACTCCACAAAGTCTTACCTCCTTCCTCAGTTAAAGGTGATCTCCTCTTTTCTTTGATCCATCCCCACACACTGGGATGGGACCTTTCCTGTGATGCCCAATTAACTCCACCACACACTCTCTCCTGTTGAAAGCTTCTCAAGGACAGGTATGTCTCTGCTCTTCCTTTGGAGTCTAGCCCCCAGCAGGGCCCATTAAATATGTTTTTAATGGAAACAGAAACTTCAAAAGACAGCAATCACTAAGACTTTTGGTGTTAATAAGCTGAGTTTTTAAGGAATTCTTGAGCTAGATGCTCCAAGCCCCAGATTCTTCAAGTCTGTGTTTCATTAAACAACTAAAGAAGAGGGAGGCCCAAACATGGGGCAACAAGGAGGAGCATGGATTCTGTAGCCACACTGCCACATGCTAGCTATGAGGGGACCCTCGGCAGGTTACTTTCTCTCTGCCCCACTTTCCTGACCTGTAAGATAAGGATAATTATATTACATACCCTACGAGTTGTTAGGAAAAATCAATGAGCTAACATTTGTATAGCACTTAGCTCAGTATCTGGTATATAATAAACTAAAATAATATTAAAACTTGAACTCCATGTTTTTGCTCATGATAATCACATTCTATTTTTAGATATAGGCTTGTTTGAACTTGGAGAAAACTGTTGGTGATTTATACTTGCTCAGTATGAGCTTTACTTAGTATTAAATGTTAAGGCACAATATTCGACAAGGAGATTCTAGACTGCAGGCAATTTACCTGGCCCAGAAGAAGCTTTCTGATCCACAGCTGTGTCAACGGTTTCATTTCCCACTGGTCAGAGGAGGCTGTGAGGGAAGGAGCCCCAATCCCAGGTCAGAGGCTCTGACAGCCAAGAACAAGTGGATGGAGTTTGAAGAATGTCTCAGTCTTTCTTTCTCTGTCTCATTTTCCTGCTACTTACAGTTAATACCTTTCCTATTTTCACCTTATTTTTAATTTCACCATATGTGCTATACAACTTAAAACTTGTGGCTAAACATCTGCTTAAATTCTGTAGCAAATAGATGCAATGTTTGGTTCAATTCAATTCTCCAAACAACATTGGCACCATTCTGTGCTAAGCACTGTGCTTATGCTGGGAAATCAAAGAGAAATGAGGCAAGGTTCCTGCCCTCCAGGAACTCACATTTATTTAAAGGAGACAGATATGAAAACTCAATAACTGCAAGGTAATGTATTAAATGCCTTAATAGGAGCATATACAATGTGCAGTGGTTACACAGATTGATTCTGCCCTGGAGACTGGCTTTATTAAAACATCTAACAAATTAATAAGCCATACTGGTTGATTTTCATTTCATCATTCTCTGTGTTCTAACAAATTAATAAACAATACTGGTCGATTTCATTCCATCATTCTCTGTGTTTAATGTGATTTGTATAGGAGGCTGTTACCAGGGTTGTTGAGCTGATGTACAGAGAATAATCACTGATCATCATATTCTTGGCATTCTGTTTGTAGAAGCCATGCCCAAATAGTTTGTTCTGTTACTGCAAAATGCAAATAAAAATGATACGAGATACTTTTTCTAAAAATTGTAGCTTCAAAATTGGATCTTTAGATCTCTACTGCTAAACTAATCCTTGCTGTCCTCAAAGCAAGGGCCTGATGCACTGGTTTCCCTTTGTGCTTCTCCTGTCAGATTTAGAATTTAACCCTCTAACTACAAAGGCCACTGACTGCAACTACAACTACTGGTGGTCCTCCAAATCAGCCACCATGGTGACCTACTCTTTTCCAAGCTTCCCTCAAATCAGCTAGGCATTTGCAGCATTGAACTAATGTTCCATCTAGGCTACCCCTGTATAAGTTATCTAGTCCTTAGAAACAAGCTCCATCTCAGACGTGTTTTCTGTATAAAATTATGAACTATGGGGCTGACCATGGTCAATGATAATTCCCCAGGATGCAGCTTGACAAGGAAAAAGAATGAAGGGGAAGAAAACTTGATGCTTGCCAGCATGACTGTTAAATGTCAGCTATTTTGGAATTTATCCCCACATGAGATATTTCTTTTGTACTGTGAGGACGATCACTGAAAACTCATGACAACATAATAAAGCCACGGAAGACAACCCCATCATTACTGCTGCAGGAAATAAAACACAGATTAATGTCACCAAAGCACATGTCAGGAGGGATAATGATGATGTATACAAATGAATCTTCTCATCCTGGACAAAGAACTTAAGTACCACCTAAAGCCGAATAATAATTATATACAAATCACCAATGACAATGCTTTCTGCTAAGCATGTATTATGTTCACACATTTTCAAAGAGTTTGTTTTATATTTTTCTCTGCAAATTCTCCTAAAGTCTTCCCACTTGTATTCAAGTGACACAAATTACAAAGTGGTGCAGCAAGCACTTACATTGCCTAACAAGGCAAATGCAGCCTGCCATGGACAGCTCTGGGACATCATGCCTCCCCAGTACTGCTCAACGTGCCAAAAGCAAGCTGTGAACAAGAAAGCTGTGCAGCTGTGAATAAAAAGGCAAGAGTGATGTGGACCACGTGGAGAGGCCATTCGGCTGTCCAAATCAAAACTGAATATATAAACAATCATTTGGAGAAATAGGTTCCATTTGTGTTTCTGGCTACAGAAAAACTGGCTGGGGAAAGAAAAATAAGTGAGAAAGAATCAGAGGCCTATAGCTGACCAATATAAGGAATGCCAACTCTACTTTGAATACTAAAGATAGAAGGAGCTAGAAGTCCTTTATCTTGGTTCTAGGCTACAGCCATTTCATTATTAATTAGGAACTTCAATGTGGTTTAGCTACAGCATCTTCATATTCATATCAGTCAACTGCAACCTCAAGGTAACTCAGCGAAAGCATGCTAAATGCTGAAAGATTTTCTTACAGTTATTACTTTATTTATACTAAGATATTTGACCAAAATTTTATTTAAGCTCAACTTTTTAGGGATGTGCTTTGTTTCATAACAAGAAGTTCACACCTATAGTTAAGAGCAAATGAATGGATCACAATTACTGAAAGCCCATCTATGATTTTCTAACCATGGATACATTTTGGAAGCCTTTATATTTATTAAAATCTACTAAAATTCATAGTTATTTTAAATGATGAGGGGTGGAAAATGAGTTTGTGTTTTCTTTCTCTTTTTCTTATATTATTTATGGTTGAGGTAAAGTGAAACCAGGCACAAATAATGTCACTTGAATTTGAGCTGAGCCCTCCATCTCTTGCCTGGTTTGTAAAGCCATTGCTGGGTTCTCATACATTTGAAAAGGAGAGCAGCTTAAGCAATCTATAAAATGTAACAATAACAACAATATTACTAACAAAAACTAATAACTTATTTTGTGTTTCCTACATTCCAGACACTGTTCGAAGTGCTTTATGTGAATGAACACACCTAATCCTTACAAAACCTTATGAAGTAGGCATCATTACTATCTTTATTTGCTAGATAAGGAAACTGAAGTATATATGAGAGTGGTCTGGAAAGTATTCAGTCATATAATATGAAAAATATATTAACAATGGCTGGAAACTTTCTGGACAGCCTTCATATATTTATATTTTTTGTGAAAAGAAGGTTACTTTCTTACAATTTCAGTAGAGTATAGAAATAGAAAGAAGATGGTGTTCCTTATCTCACTAAATATGTACCCTTCACTGAAAGCACATTTGGTCATCCTTAAGAGGGACAGGCCCGTCACAGCCCATTCACCTGTCTGGTAAGGATATTTCCTAGACTCCAACACTCTTAAATTGAAAAATATCTCAGAGTCATTTACGGCGCTGTTCTATCCACTGCAGAAAGCATCCTTTTCAAATGGGTTCCTGGCCTTCATCTGAACATCGCCAGCCTATCTTGTGGATGGAGAGCTCCAGGTGTCAAAGGTCTCATGTTTATTCATACTCATGACAATCTTTGAAATGTCTCTTCTTTAGTCAACCAAGACTTTCTTCCTTTACAGTGTTACTGTGCAAACAAAATAATCAAGGGCAATGTCATCATTTTTTTAAAGCAGATTTTAGCTAAAATCAAGAGTGTGATATAACAGACTTCCAAATGAGGGAATGAAGGAGGCTGGTCCTCATCCGTGGGCTGGGATATCTAATCATCCTTCCTGGTGGTCACCTTCTTCCTGCTTCAAACTCCCCAGTGGCTTCATCTGGCTTCTCCATGGTTGAACCTGCTGACTCTTTACATTGCCTTTGTGAAAACACACTGGAAACAAATAATATATAAAATTGATGTTGAGCGGGGAGCCCTTGATAAGTGCAGCTGAAGGCATTTTTTTTCTTTTATAAATGGTGTGAAAATTTACTTCCCCCAGTCTATTCCAGTGAAAGGAGTATGCACTGGATTTGGAGGAAGAGGAGAGAGGAGAAAGGGTGTGGGAGACAGGAGGAAGTGGGGAGCAGGATGAACAAGGAGGAGGAAATGACTGCAGAGACAGGATGTCCTTAGTTGAATATTCTGTGGGCAGAGCTGACCTTCAGAACTTTCAGACCACTCAAGACGGTCCTTCTGGTGCTACCGTCCACCTTGCATGCTCTTTATCCAGTCTTCTCCAGGACTCACTGCACTGTGACTCTTGGGTTTTTTTTCCTTGCACTATGAAAATGTGCTCAGAGAAAACACCTGAAGCTCATCCACACTGAGATGTGAACGGCTGTTGGCAACTTGAACTATTAGCACCATCAAAAGTGTATCTTTAACAGGAATTAAAACATTAGAGGCCTGAAGTTCCAGGTCTTGAATTTCATACAACACCCAGAAAGTGGCAGAGATATTTGGGGGGTCAAAGGTCCTTTCCAGGACCAGCATCCATTGCTGTGGCTCCCCTGGACTTGCTATAAAGGCACATCAAGGTCTTTCAGATCTCCGCATGTGGCCTATCTTCTGAGAAGGTGTCTGGCATTCCAAGCAGAGCCATAGTCCCTTCTTTGCTCCTTGCTAGCAGACAACACACACCCCTTCATTAAAGCATTTACTGTATCATACTTTAAGTTCGCATGGCTGTGTTCCCCACCAGACTGTGAGCTCCTGGGGGGCTGGCATTGGTCTTGGCCATCTTGATATTCTCAGCACTTTGTACCAGACCTGCAGGGCCAAGGACTCCCTGCACACGGCTGCCCTGTGAGGAATCACACACGCTGGGAATAGCTCTACATTGGCAGTCTCACAGTTAGGGAGGCGCAGTAACAGTACAGTGTAGAAATGGAATAGGATCTTTTTAACACTGGCCTCCAATTTAACAAAAATTGTCACAATTTTAATGCAAATAGTGCTTAAAATCCATTGAAATTTATCTAATAATAAATAGAAACTCAAAAATGTTTTATAATTAGTCAGAGGTACAATATATGAATTACAGGAAGTACATTTATATCAAAAGGAATGCTAATTTTAAATCAAAAGACATTATGAAAAGTGCATGTGTAAAATCAAAGCTAAAAAGTGAGTCTTAAAACTCATTCCTCAAGAAGTAAGGCAACCCCAAACGAAATCATAATTTAGGAATCACGAGCCCAATGCACATTTGCCTCAGTGTCTTCATCCATGAACTAGGGAATACTTTAACAATAAATTATTAAGTAATGTAGAATTTAGCAAGCAACTGCTTGCATACACCCTTCACTAAAACTTTCTTGTATTTCCACATAACATTCATTAAACAAAGCAGAGGTTTAAAGAATGATCATAATTTTCTGGATTAACTTCTTTAATCCTGCTACCAATCTAATCAGCTTTAAATCTCAGAAAGCCATTGTATAGCTTTTGAACATAAACACTTTAATTTGATTTACTTTGAAAATTCAGTTTAGACTACTTTTTTTTCCACAAAAAAGTGCCTTTAAATTCCAGGTTGTTTTTCAATAAAAGTACTTCATATTAACCAATTATCTCCAGAGACACTCCAAATCAGAAGAGGCCAATCACCTCCCAGAGATGGCGAGTGAGGAGGAGGAAGGGGAGGAGGAGGAAAGGAGTTCTCAGAAGAAGTATCTAAGGATAAGGGACTTGGGACTTAGGAAAAAAGCAATGAAACAAAGAGAACTGCTTTCATTATTTATAGTTCCAGGCTGAGATGTTTCAAGTGTTATTTCAACTGAAAGGTCTGGGATAGGATTAAAGGCACTAGAATTTTCTGATACATCTAATTAAACAGTAAAAGCTGAAGAGGAATGCTATCCATCATCATTTTTGCCTTCCCAGCAAGTGGCCGTCTCCATGTTAAAAAATAGCTTTAATCAGTAGAATTGACCTTTGACGGGATTAATAGGCTAGTAGGCATGATTTCTCACAGTAGGCTGAAAAATTGCAACTAACATGACAGAAAATTACATAATCACTGAAGCAGAAGACAAGCAAATAATTTATACATGAGTCAATTGAGATGGAGCACCCCTGCCAAGATGCCTGCTTGCTTCTTCCGGGCTTTGTCCACCAGAGACAGAACACACATGTTTCGGTGCCATAGTGAGGTAATGTCTTATAACAAGGTAATAGCCTTGAGTTTTTCCCCTTTTGAACAATGTTGAGGTACAACGACTCATTTGTGATGTGCCTTCTTAAAACAACCACAGCCCTTGTAACAGGAAGAAGGGAGGGCGAAGGATCAACACAATTGCTGTCAAGTGTGTGTATCCTGCAGGCTTATAAAAGGTAGAATCAATTTGCTTCAGCAATGAGTAATAACTTCTATGTCCTTGAAGAAGCACTTTGAGAAATGCTAGAGTCACAGAACTATACATCCAGTGACACTGATTAAATGCTCTATTTGGTCTATATTTTATTGAGGGTGGAGGTGGGGCAGCAGATTAATATTGCTTGCTCGTGCTTAGAGGAGTAGTATTGAGAAACTGGGTAAGGACGTCTTCCATCAGTAAATGCCATTTGCAAATTAGTGGCACTTTCTGATGAACTTCACTGAAATTAACATTTATACGACCTCAGTTTAGCAGGCACCCACTTCCCCAAGTTACACTTTTCATTATTGCCAATCACTGAAGTATTTGCCTACAAATGCATGCTCCCACACAGCCGTATGCAGCTGGTGATGCTACAGATCTTGTTGGCTGGGACTTGCAACCTTGCCGATTGTTTCCGTGGCAATAAAGGCTAGAATTGCCAACACAGGATGGGATGCACCGGAGGGAATTGAGGAAATTAATGATGTGAGAATTTGTGTGATCCAGTGGACTGGCTAGCAGGCCAAGGGAGGGAAGACAGGAATCGTGTATTCTCTTTCAACCTGGTCTCTGATTTTCCCAATGGCGTGAAGGAGTTTATTTACCATTTCCATGGGGAGGTTATAAGGTAAAGAAAATAAGCGTGCTATGGAAAATAAGCGTGTGGGCTATATACACTGTAGTGTTATCCTTTTCTTGGCACAGTGGCATTTCATTCATGGTGACTGGGGACAAAGGCAATGCTTACATTAAGGAGTTTTTCCATAACAGAATGAGAAAAAAACTCAGGTAACCTGACCTATAGAAAAGTAGTTCTCAAACTGCTGCACACTAAAGTAGGTGGGAGACCTTTTTAAAAAATGACTGTACTCAGCCCATACCCCAGATCCACATGGTCAGAATCTCTGGGTATGTGACCTAGTTTTTAAACCTCTCCGGGGAATTCCAACATGCAGCCCCCTTTGGGAGCCAGTGGTGTGGGATTCTACAACACTGCGTGAGAGTCACCTGGAGCCCTTGTGAAAGGGCAGCTAGTTGGGCACCACCCCTGAGTTTTTGACTCAGCAAGTTTGGATCCACATGTCTAACAAGTGCCCAAGTGACACTGAGGCTGTCAAGGGACCCCACTTTGAGGATCACTGCCTCCTTCAAATGTATTAAGCTGTATGAATAATTCTCCAACTGGAAATGTCCAGTTACTGTAGCTTTCTACAGGTGCGTTCTTCAGCCCACTGCTGTCAGAATCCCCTGTTGAAAATGCAGATTCCAAGGTCCCACTCCAGAAGGTCTAGCTCAGAATCACTACAGATGAGGCCCCTTAAACTTCGTGTTGATGCCATCCACCCCTGAAGTTTGAGAACCACACCTCTACCTGCTGTTCCTGTATACCCGTGAAACAGTCCTCCCCTAATAACCAAAGTGACTTGAGCATGAAAAGGCCACCAGGCCCCAACCCAACAAGTAGGAAATAGTGAATTCCCTGCGGTGAAGCATCTTCACTGAATTATTCTGTGGGCCAGGGTGCAAGGTCACAGAATTAACTCAGTCACAGAGAGAAGTCTCCAGGATACTGAGCACACACCTTCATTCTCTCTCTTATTGCTGCAAACCCTTTGAGTGTAGGAGAAAAAATAAATCTCCCTTTCCAGCAAGTTTACTATAACAACCAGTGATTTTCTTGCAACATATTTTTATGTCTTCCTGGCTGTAGTCTCCTATCTCTGTATCCATCTCTTGAAAAATAACAAAAAAATAACAGAGTGTTAGGAAAGGAGGATGTTTCCTTTCCTATCTCGCCTTGTTGACACTCTCAGTTTAATAAATGAGAACTAGATAATAGAGAACTGAATGAGAGACTATTTTAAGTGTTTATATTTAAAAATTACTCTATCCCTTGTTTGAAGACTGAGTGTTGGAGCTATTCAAATATGGGACTGTATCCCAAATCTGCCACTCACTACCTAGTGGCCTTGGGGGAAATTGTTTAACCACCTGTGCCTCCATTTCCTCACCTGTAAAATGGGCATGATAATAATGCCTAACTCATGGATTCTTGAGATGAGCTAAGCATACAAGGCACTTAGCACAGTGCCTAGCACATAGCAAACGTTCGATAAATGTGAGCTTCTGTTTGTATTACTACAAAGTGGATGCAAATGCTGAATAAAGTATGAAATAAATGAGTAAATTAACAACTGGCCAAACGAACAATAGGAAAGGCAGTCCTTTAGCTCTGTCAAGCTTCAAAATCAGACTAAGTTATTGTTCAGGGCATCTAAATTTTAAGAGTGCATGTATGGAGAGAATGATTCAGTATGAAGTTCCTCAACAAAAGTGCAACCAAATTTATTTTGTATAGCTTGGTCAGGCCCAGGATTAATCTGTGACTGTTACTTTTGCCAAGAAAGAGAAAAGGGACTTGGGTCTTGCACATGATGGGACAGATTTCTTTTATCTTTTTGTTGGTTTGTTTGTTTTTTAAAGATTATGGCAAATAGCAGGCTGGAGGTGAAGTCCTAAGGCTGAGCCACTGGGTCAGTAGCTGGGGAAGCTGAGGCAGGGCAAAGGAAGAGGTCCCTCAAATGGCCAGAGAGAAGCAGGGGACTGAGGAATGTTCAGGCAATGAAGCTCAAAAAGGTAAGCTGGTGGATTAGGGATCTGCTTAACTTCACTGTGTTTTACAGATTGTCTCCCATTTCTATCTACAAATTAAATAAGACACCCTCCCCATCTCATGGCACCAGCAACCCCCATTGACTTTATTAGTCAAACCCAAACTAAACCTCAGCATTTGGCCTATGAGCGTTGTAGTTTATTATTCAAAGACATAAGCCTATCACTCAACACCACACCACAGCCCATTTCATCCGGTGGGGTCCTGATCTCCTACTTAAATTCATAAAATGCTTATTTAAAGGAAATTCATTTTTAATGATTATACTCTCACTCTCATTATTACATTTTTCCAACCTGATACTCAAATGTATTACAGTAATACAATGCACCATTAAGTCTCAATTATTTAGATGTATAGCTTGGGCAGTAAGCACACACGATCTTTCATACACCCATAACATACATAGATGCAGCAACTCCTATACAAGCAAATAATGAAGCTAAACTCAAACCATCGAGTACATCATAAAGTAAGACCCATACATTCTCTTTTGTTCTAGATCCATGGGGTATATGTTAAGGCTGAATAAAATTTGGGGTTGATTTTGGTCCAAAAAGATTTGGAGACAATTTGCTTTTGATCAATGCCAGTGCAGAGGAGTCTCCAAGAATCAGTCACTTTTTAAGCTCACTCAAATGTGCTTAGTTATACAACTGACCTGGCTTTTTAAGGAACTTTTGATTGACAAAGACCACCTCCAGGCCAGAGAGACTCCTGCTGGTGGTATAGAACACGGTAAGTTCCTTAAGCCTCTAGTAAACAAGTAAAGTTATTTCACTAACTCTAAAAGGAGCCTAAGTCCTTAGAGTTTGGGCCACATACAGCCAAAAGTCTCAAATATGATATGGAGACTCAATCTGTGGAGGCTCATTGCAAGTGCCACAGTTTAGAGAAGAGTCTTCAACTTATTAAAACAGGGCCTGCACATAGAATGGTTCATAAAAAGAATTATATGGCAAGGGAGAAATTATAATAAACATGGTAATAATAATAGTGATAACCAAATAGCCAAGACTTATTGAGAACCTGTATTCTAAATATTGTACAGATATTTACATGGCTAACTCACGTGATCCTCTGAACAGCCCCTACCCCAGGAGGTAGGTAAGATACCATCCCCAGTTTACAGTTCAGGGAACTGAGACTTAGTGAGATTGAATGATTTATCTGAGGTCACATGCTCACAGATGGTAGAGGTGGAATGTAAACCTGATCCTGTGATGTCCAGAGCTTGAGCCCTCCATCCCACCTAGTGTAACTCCAAATAGAGAGCAGTTTAAGCAGGGAACTCCTCGGTGGATTTAGACTTTTTTTTTTTTTTTTTTGAGACAGTGCCTCACTCTGTCTAGAGTGCAGTGGTATGATCACAGTTCACTGCAACCTCAGACTCCTGGGCTCAAGTGTTTCTCCTGCCTCAGCCTCCTCAGTAGCTGGGACTACAGGTATGCATCACTACACGCCCGGCTGATTTTTCTATTTTTTTGTAGAGATGGGATCTCGCTCTTGCTCAGGCGGGTCTCGAACTCCTGGCCTCAAGCGACCCTCCCTCCTCAACCTTCCAGAGTGCTAGAGTTACAAGTGTGAGCCACTGCATCTGGCAGGGTTAGATTTTAAGTGAGAAATTATAAAACACTGAAGAATTGGCATATAAGAAAGAATACTAAAGTGTGGCTCCAAAGGGCAGTGGAGGGAGCTAAAACCTTGAATAAGTTGGATCCTTCAGAAAATTGCTAAAAGCAAAACAAAGGAGGTTTTATTGACGGGGTCCAAGATAAAGACCATCTATCCTGTTGGCGCCAAGCTGCAGCCACAGCTGGGCCATCTGATGGGCTGATGGTGTATGTCTTTAACAGAGGGGTGAGCAAAAGGCTTGGTCTAAAAGGATGAAGGTGTCAGGTAAGAGGGGCACTTGGTGTTGATCATTAATATGTCTTGTGCAGAGCTGTGGGCACTGGAGACGCAGAAGCACTGCTTCTTTAAAGCCCCTCTGGCTTTGGAGAGCATAGAGCAGCCCAGCTCTAAGGCCCGTGTGACAAAGTATAGCACGACTGCAGGGAAAGAATTAGGTTGATTCTTGAAACCCACTGGAGACTCAAATTAGGCACAAGCTGGTAGTCATGCCTCAGAGCATAAGGAGTGGGAAGAGACCCATAAAGACATGAGAGGAAACCCTCCACCAAACATGGTAGCTAGGAAAAAGAAACTTCCTGCAGCAAGTGGACAAAACGAGTTAGAGTGCTGGTCTGTTAAGGAGATTTAAGAGGAGAAGGAATCTGCAATTCTGCTAGTGGTGTGGACACACAATGGAACAGATGATGGGAGGCAGAGCCAAAAAGTGACATTTTATTAGTTACTGAGGTCCCCATTTACCCCCAGGTCAGCAGGCCCTTGGAAAGCTAAGGTTAGTTATGTTAGGTCTGGTCTTGGCAAGAACAAAGGAAAGGACCAAGTCACTGTTTTGTTCTTGTTTCGGGGGGGGGGGGGTTATTGTTGTAATGTTAGGAAAATATCAAAAGCAAACAGAAGTACTGAGCTTTTCCCTTCCTTCCTTCCTTCCTTCCTTCCTTCCTTCCTTCCTTCCTTTCTTTCCTTCCTTTCTTTCTTTTTGCATTCATTTTTTTCTATCAGGGAAAACAATAGGTAAGATATACTCATGGGGCAGCTCTTAGTGCTTTAGTTTAAATGGACCCAAAACTTCACACCCAAATAGCTTACATCAGAAGATACAAAAAAATGCAGAAGTGATCTAAGAACTGTTGTGGTGAATCTCTGCACAGTCGTGGTAAACGTAAATGGTGGTAGAAGATGGGAACAAAAAATATTTATTAAAATTTAAAAAATATGGAACCATATATTTGAGAATAAATTCAGTGAGAGATTGTCGGGTAGTGGAAAAAGGACAAAACCAAATGCTTGAAGAGTGGTGTTCAGAGCCACCAAATGCCCAGGGTATGACCAGCGAACAACCCCACTGCCTCTACTTTGCCATCCATAGAAATGGAAATCATTAAGATCATGAACTGGTACAGTCAGTCCAGTTCCCAAGGTTTGAAGAAGGCTCAAGTGAGATAATGTTTTCTTGTGAAAATGCTCAGAAACTGAAGCTCTTAAAGCTGCCATGCCCCATATTTCTATGTACTGTTTGTATAAAGACATAGAAATAAAACTAACTCAATATGAAAGTGATACAACCCAGTTAAAGCTAATGTGTTGAAAACCAACTAAGTGAAGATTAACAAAGTACTCAACTTACATGAACAATGAGACAAAACCAAAAAAGATGGACTGTAACAGGGATGTATTATAATACTTGCATTAATGTAAAACATTTTCACTGCACAGGTATAAGAATGTGGTAAGTGGACCAAGCCCTAACCTTGGAGCATTTGATGTAGTATTATAAGAACTTTCGAGTCTTCATTTACCATAAGCTGAATATAAGTCAACAATATGATCTGGATGCTAAAAAGAAATGTAATCGTAGGCTGCACTAATGGAAATACCACTCCAGGAGAGTAGAGACGGACTGGAAATACACTTGTACCATTGCAGCCTCAATGTGTTAACTGTTTGGAGCATGCTTTAGATACACTAGGGGTTCAAGGGTTTAAAGGGTTTGCCTGGAATCGTAATGATCATGAACAGCAGTTTTCAGCAGGAGAAAAGTGTTCAAAGTTACAGTCAACTTACTAACGTACTTTAGAATACAACTCATTGACAAAGCGTGGGGTGTGCGAGCACAGATACTTGGGGCTGTGTCACCTACGCAGACACCTCCTCTCCAGCGTGAGCCTCGCATTTCACAGGTGCTTGCTCTCTCTCCAAGATGATTTGAAAAGATGGAGGTAAATTAACATATTGATTTCCCAGCACTCTGAAGGCCATAAGCAGCACATACTCGGTCATGTTTCAAATGATGGAATGTGAAATTAAATTAAAGGATGCATCTGTGCTCACTCCCTAATTGCCAGCCTAGTGGATGCTTTTAAGGAGCACAGAGAGGGAAGAGAAAGAAATGAGAAGAGGAAGAAGCAAGGTGAGTGCCTTAGAGAGCCTGAAAAAACACACGCTGTAACAAAGAGAGTTGGGGCACTTAAGAATTTTTATGCACAGATTAAATTTCACATTCTCTGTTAAATAAATTTCTATAATTTAAAATACAAGCAAGAGCGCTCATCGGTTGGCATCTTTGACAACACAGAAGTTTTAGAAGCGTTCCTTTGGCAACATTTTCAGGTATCTGAAAATGTTATACAGTCAGAGGAAATTAATAGCTGGGTTTATTTTTTTAAATCATCACTTTCTTCATTTATCAATTTTCAGGCTTACACCTATTTCTACCTATTTCTAAACTCTCAGTTTAGCTTTAATCTTTCTAATTGGTCCTAGGATGTGACCTCTTAAAAATTAGATCACTAAATAAAAATGTTCAAGTCATCTGCGGCATATTTCTGTGGTCATCTGGCTAAAAACATACCCATAACTGGTTAGTAACACTTCATTTGATGAATACAAGATAAAAATTTTAAATATACTTATTTAATGATAGTTATTTATAAAGTTACAGAATTTACCTGTACGGGTACAAAAATGAAAATCAGAGAAAAACAGTTCTTGTCTTTCTCCAACTCTATTCTATGGAAAGCTGGTATTCTGTTATATACTGATAGATATTACTAGGGAAAAAATGGTTTTCTGTGGTCAAATCAATTGAGAAACACTGTTTTTTTTTACTGCAGGGCTTCTCAAAACCCCTCATCTGCTTATGTGCATGGAGAAGGGAGAAACAGTATAACATTTCCAAAATGGAACATTTGTTACAGTCTCCAGGGACCCAAGTGAACCACGAAACACAACCCAGGAGAGGCTGCTCATCCTCCTGACCCAGCACACACTCCTCTGTCCAAATCCATTTTCAAATCACATTTTGAAGATTCTCAAAACCAAGTGATGGTACAGCCGTTGACCTAATGACCTCGGCAGCCAGATGCCCGAGGCTACCGATGGGAAATGGCTGCTCAGTTTCAAGATGAGAAAACAGATAGAAGCAGAAAAAGCTACAGGAAGCTGGTGTAACTGTATTTACTGTCACCTACCTAGGTATCCAATTCAGTCCTACTCAGGTTTTTGTATATTTAAAGAAATGCTTACTTTAGGGATTAGAAATAAGATAAATTGATTGTTTCCATCCCGAACACTACAGACATTATAGAATATATAATTGTTCTCAGCTAGCAGTTAGGAATATGTAATCCAATAAATCAAAGAGTTTCACTGACAGTTGAATAATCATTGAATAATAATCATCTTAATTATTAAATTCATAACACAAGTAGAAGACTATATAGCATAATTCAAACAGAATTAATCAGAGTTCTAGTTACTGGGGGAGGGCGTAAAAAATAAGAGGTTAGCCTGCTCCTGAGAAGCTTATACTAAAGAGTGGAACACAAGGACATGAACAATTAAAATATAAAGCAATATATACTGTAACAGATGTAAGTGTAAAGCCACATGGGAGCCCTAAAAAGAGAAAAATGGGGTAGAATCCACATTATTTTATGATTTAGAATGGAGAAGGATGGCTCAAAAGTGATGCCAATAAGAGAACACTTTTACTTATCAGATTGGCAAAAATAAAGTTGTTGATGAAGTGCTGTAGTGGTCAGAGGAAAGCAATCACTCTCAAACATTGTGGATTGGAGTGTAAACTTGTACCACCTTGTTAGAGGCTATTTGGCATGATCTAGAAAAATTAAAAATAAATACCCCTTCATCTGGTTATTTCATTACTAGGAATTTATTCTACATGTAAGTTCACAGATATGTGCAAAGATATGTAGCTTCCAGGATATATATATATATATATATAGTCTTATTGTTCACAATCATAACAGGCCAGAAATAACTTAAGTATCTCTCAATAGGAGGCTGGTAAGTAAACTGTGATATGTCCACACAACAGAATACTTTGTGACTTCTGCTGGGAACAGGGCAGACCACCCTACACTCAGAGTAAAAGTCCCAGTAGTTACAGTAGCCTACAAAGCCCACAAAGCTACAAAGTCCCAGGGCATCTACCACCCTCCCCTCTCTGACCTCACTTACCCTGAGCTTCCCTCTCTGGCTTCACTCCAGCCACACTGGCCTTCTGTTTTGTTCCTCAAATGTGTCAGGCACCCTCCCACCTTGGGCCTCTGCACCGTCTCTTTCTCCTTCTTGGAACACCTTTTCCCCAAGGTTTACCCATGGATAACCCCCTCACCTCCGTACACAAAGGTATACCATGAAATTTACAGTGCTGGAATTTTTTCCAGAGGAAATAGTTCATGAAGCTGGTATGAAACCATGTGCCCTACTACTACCGAGCAGTAAGGCAATATTTTTCTGCATGCTTGTGCAGAGTATATTACCTATAAGAAAGCAAAGAAAGTACAGACAACCAATAAGGATACAAATCTTGCACAGAAAAACATAAGCTGGAGATAAATGAAGGAATGAAGGGTTGAATTTTCAGTGCAGCGCAGGAGGCACTTCAATCCATGACACCACATTTCTATACGTAAATAGTGTCACCTATCCAGAAGGTGCTCAGCACTGAAAACTTTAGCAGAGAAAGGAAATGGAAGTGAGAATCCCTGGAAAGCTGTGGAGCTTGTACCAACACTGTCCAGATGCGACAGGTGATCAAGACGTGAGTCTGAACTGACCTCACCCCCAGCCAAAGTTGGTTCGAGAATGTGAATTTCACTAATGTGAAACTGAGAGGAGGTCACATCAGCTGACCACAGAACTTTGGAAACATTTTTCTCACAACAGACAAACTCACAGAAGAGAAGAGAGAGAAACCAGAAAAGCTGCTCAATAAAGATGAAGTGCTATACTTCAGAAAAATGCCTTTCTTAACACATAATTTCAAGAAGAAAAAGTGAAAGCAGATTGAAGTTGCCCAAGGACAGTTGTCTTTCCTATTCCAGGTCAATATGGCAGGTTTTCAAATTAAGCTGGACTCTACTATCTGCCAAACCACAGGGCATCGAAGGGAATAATAAAACCCCTTGGAAATAAAAATCTTGTGTAATGTAGTGTAACATTTATTTTAGTGGCTGAATTTATTTGAATGGCTTTAGAAGTGATTTCGGTCCTGTACTCAAAGAAACACTAAGAGGTCACTTAAATTTTTCAGTTACACTTTACTGCATTTTATGGAGGAAATTTTATGTTATAATATTTGTGAATTTGTGGATACAAGAAGGCCTCCTGGGCATGTTCCTCATGAATGTCCCATGTCTACTGTACCAAAAAATGTTAGAGATGGAAAGGCTTTTTAGTAAGCTGAGGTCTACAAAACAAAGCAGCTTAGAGATCATAATGGTAGTTATCATACAATCAGGGAACCTGGGTTAGTCATTCACTTTTCATTCATTCATGCATTCAACCTACTAACAGTCACTGGACATCTACTATGTGCCAGGCACTGGGAATACAGAGTTTAACAAGACAGGCAAGATTCCTTGCACCATGATGTTTGTCATGGGGGAACCCAATAAACAAACAAATAAATACTATCGTTTAATGGTTAATGCAGTGGTGAAAATAAAATGGAACAATGTGGTGGAGAATGGCTGGAAAGCCACTCTAGACAAGAAGGCCAAGTCTATTTGAGAACACACCATTTAAAACGATATCTGCATAACAAGAAGCAGTCCACCATATGACTATATTCAGGAAGTACATTCCAGGCCCATTTGAAGGGCCTAAAACAAAGTTAAACTAGCCAAGGAACAGAAAGATGAATGTGGCAAGAGCATGGGGAGTCAGGGAAGGAGAAGGAAATGAAGGCAGAGAGGGAGGCATGCAATCTTGGTGTGCTGGGAGCTCAAGGTAAGAAGTTTAGGTTTTATTGTGGTCGCAATGGGATGCCATCAAGGGGTTTTAACCAGCAGAGGCATGAAAAGGTCACACTGGATGAATTCAGGTAAGATGGGGGAGGAGGTGTTAGAGGCAGCACAATTTTGTATCTTCCCAACTCCACACATAAAAGCAGAGCAACCGGTGGCCAAAACACTATGGACAACTTTTGTACCAAAATCCACAATATATCTCACAAACTCCAAGTTACAAGCAGGTGAGGACAAGCCACCAAGAAGAAAAATATCAATGTGCAAGAGAAAGCAGAGGGAAACAAAGTAGTGTCTGAAGGACCTGAGAACAGGAGAACCCCCAAATAGTCAACAGGTATTCACCTGAGAGGGTCACAGCAATCTGATAAACAGTGGCTGAGACTGCCCAAGCCAAAGCCAGTGGGAGCTAGAGGCTCAGGGCAAGGCCCAGATGGTCTGCAGTAGTCTTGCCCCGGTAAACTCTTGAATCTGATCAGTGGGTCTCCGTTCCAGGACAGGACCCCACACTGAGGAGAAACTACCGAGAGTAGAATCAAAATTAAACAGGACAAGAACAACAGTGATGGAAGGAGAAGATCCAGATGAAAGGGGAGGCATATTTTCCAAAGCTGCATCCCACAATATTTCCCATTCTACATGTCCTTTTTACAATGTCACCTTAATACCTTTCCCATTGAGTGATGAGGTTTATGTCCTCTTCCTTTGAATCTGAGCAGAATTTTGAGACTTGATCAACAAAGTATGACAAAAGTGACTCTGTGTGACTTTCAAGGCCAGATCATAAAAATGCCATACACTTCCACCTTGCCCTCTTGGAATGCTCCCTCTTGGAATCCAGCTGCCATATTGTGAGGAAGCCCAAACTAGCCCATGGTTAGAAGCCACGTGTAGATAGTCTAGTCGACAGCTGAGCTGAGGTCCCAGCCAACAGCAAGCTGAGGCCCAGACAGTGTGGAGCAGGCAAACTGCCTCTGCTGAGCTCCATCTGAATCCCTGACCCACAGAATCCAAGAGCATAATAAAATGGTTATTGTTCACCACTGTGTTCTAGGGTGGTTGTTACCCAGCAATAGTAACAGAGATACCACAGTTTTAATTAAAATATTCAATCTCATGGCAAAAGTTATAAGGTACATTTACTTTAAAAGTCATCTTTATTTTTTGTAAATTATAAAACAAACTTAATGCCAGTGAAAGGGTTTCCCTTTCAAGAGTAGCTTAATTGATTGGTGTAGCATAATCAATTTTCCTTTGCTTTGTATGGCATCTCTTGCCAGCAAATGCTTCAAAAACTATGCCAGTGGAAGTTTGGTTTTTTCTTTTTTTTCCCCAAAGGAAACAGACTCATTTAGTTTCTTTTCTTTTTTTTTTCTTTCTGTTCTTTTCTTTTGAAACTTATTTCCAAATGGTAAAATTGTATTAAGTAGGATGACCACATAATTTATCATCCAAACTAGAAAAAATTTTCAAAACTGCTTTATTGAGATAAAATTAACATACAAAAAATATCACCTAAGTGTAAAGTATACAATTCAATGTTTTCTTACTATACTCAAAAGGGTCTGCAAACATCCCTACAATCTAATTTCAGAACATTTTCATCCCCTCTAGCCTAGGACAAACTGAAAGTGAAAGGAGCCCTAATAATAATTATGCAAGAACAACAGGTATAAATTTGGTATATCCAGGGTCTGTCCAGGCCAAACCAAAGTGAATCATCACTGAAGTAGAGTATATGGGTATTAGGGAGAAATCTGTATAACCTAATTCAAAATAGGAGCCTACTTGAAGAAGGCTGGTTTTAAAATAGAGAATCAGAAATGAAATTCTCATCCCTTTCTGTGGGTAGGGGAAGGGTACCTAAATTGATACTGCCATTTTTGAAATACACTATGAGCCAGCAATTCCACTGCCAGGTATATATCCAATGCAAATCACTGCTTACTATATGAATTCATTTATATAAACTTCAAAAACATGCAAAAATAATCTATGAAGTTACATTCCAGATCAGGATAGCGGTTAATGTCAGACAGTAGTTAAGTGACTAGACGGGGGCATTAGGGGAATTTTGAGGTGCTGGTTAACATTCCATTTCTTGATCTGGATGCTGGTTACCTGGGTGTGTTCACTTCTTAAAAGATTCATCAAGCTGTATATTTAAAATTTGTGCACTTTTTAATATAAATGTTAGACTTCAAGAAAAATCCTGCTTAGAAATGGACAGGTTTGTGTTTGATAAAGAGGTATTGAACATCTGGATTGAGGGGGGATTTCCAAGCCCATTAACAGAGAGCTTTCTTAAAGAGAGCAATTAAGAGCAGTTAATTTTCACACAGTAGCAAGTAGGTGTTAATCTTCTCCTTAACACCTTCCCCTGGAACTTGAGGCAATGAAATTCCCAGGGAAATAAAGGTGGGGAAAAGTAAAAGGTCTTTCCTCACATAAAGGAATGTTTAAGTAAAGACTGAAATGATTACCAGTTGAGAATGGTGGGGACTTGTTTTAGTTTGAGTTCTTAAATGCTTCTGCTAAACAGAATAGCATTTTAGAGTTGGAAGTAATATTCAAGACCATTCCATCGATTTCTTTCACTTTACAGTGAAAGAAACTAAGGTTCAGAGAACTGGTATGATTAGCCCAAAATTATAATAGCCAGTTAGTATAAACCTGGGATCAGAACCCAGGGCCCTTGACTCATAAAGCATTTTTCCTATTAATAATAATATTGCTCTTATTGCTTACCACGTAGCAATCTCTGTGATAGGGTATTTGTATTGATCTAATCTAAACTCCACAAGAGACAACCGGTGTAACAGTTACCCACATGTTACAGAGGGGGAAATTGGAGATGCTCAGAAGAGTTAATATCCTTTAACAAGGTTACAGATCACACAGGTGCCAGGATTCTAGTTTGTTGGCACTAGAGTCTAAGACTTTAACTCAGGAGCAATATTGCTTCTTTGAATTAATTACAGTGTATTACCATGTTTCTAAGCTGACAGGGAAATGAGTAAAAATACATCGTTTTGTGATCATTATAATGTCATGGAAAAAAACAAGTGAGTAGTTTATTTCTGTGTTACAACTGCGTTGTTCTCACTTATTCATATCTGAGAAAAACACATCCATTTGACCAAGGCTATCTTCAGTAGGCACCAGCATTTTCCTCTTGGCAGCAACCTCTAAGTGAAGTGGCCGTGCTTAGAGGTCTAGGAGTTATTCAATACCCAGAGAGATGACCTTGCAAACATGATATGCTTTAATGATACATCTTTATTTCCTTGGCAATGTTCTTGACAACATAAAATAAGCAGGGTTAAAGATTCATGGCCAACCACATCAATTTTACAGTTTCCTTCTTAAAGTATCCATGGATATTTAAGATCAGATCCTCCAAGTAGAGTCTAAGTAACCATTCATACCATAAAGTACCGAAAAACACTATTTGGAGTTCAATACAAACATAAGAAAAATATATTTAGATAAGACATTTGATTTGGCAAAAGATAGCTTGCATTAGGATTTGCTTTTCCTCACATTCTCTCTAAATATCTAATCTGTAGTAGAACTGAGACATTTAAGGAGAGCAGGCTCATTCATTATGCATTGCAAAGTACATTTCCTTTCTATTCATTCATGTTGCAAGACTATCAAGTTAGTAGAACAGTAGAACAAAAATCGTATTTACCTTCCATACTGTTGTCATAATTTTAAACTTATGACGTATAAGTAGGAAGAGAGGGACAGAAAGGAAAATGGATGGGACGAGGCCCCCAATTAAAGCCAATATTTCCTCTAATTTACTTTTTAAGTTGTAAGTAGATAACTAGGTTACACAAAAAATAAAATAGGAGGATTGAGCATAAATGATTATTTAATCCAATTATACTCCAAAGATGATAAATATACGGCCTACTTTCACTCCCATGGCAGATATCACTATTTGATAGGGCCTGCTTTCCCGCCAAACACAGATTCCTCTGACCTCACAATCTTTCCCAATAGTAACATTGATTATCTATTACGTGCAAGCCACTGTACTAACCACTTTACATGCATCATTTCATTTTACAGCCTTATAATATCCTAATGATTTAGGTACTATTACTATTCCTTTTTAGAGATGTAGACACTGAGGATAAAAGGTTAAGTCACAGAGTTGGAAGGGTCGGAGCTGGCATTCAAAGCCAAGTTCATTTTATTCCAGTGTCCATGCTCATGACTACACTATACAGCCAGCTCCCACCAGCTGACTAGACTTAGCATACAATATATTAGCCACCCTAGTTCTCTATGCGTACGTTCCTTCTATAGCACTGCTAATAGTGGTCACAGAAAAGATGTTATTGCTTTCAGAAAAAAAGATTTTTCCTTAAAACTACTCACTGATCTTAGCCTTGTTCCCAAAAGCCACACAAGGCAAATGTTGGGGTTTGCACATGTTGGCACCATTGTACCTCCAATCTCCTCTCCGATATTTTCCTGTGATGTCTCCTTTAGACTGGGGTAAGGACCTTTTGTTTTTTCAGCCAGGCTGTACATGCCTTTCAGTGCCTAGTCATTCTTCTCTGGCAGTGCTACGGTTTGCTCACATTTTCCCAAACAAACAGAATGTTACCCATGAGGTTTGACCATCCCAGAGTATAGTGGGACTACCAGACCTTCCATGTCTGGTTCTCTTTCTTATCACATCAGAAGACTGATTTTTAAACCAGCTTCATAACTCTATTGACCTATACTATTTTACTCTACTAAGTCAGCATAGGCCTTGAATTCCATATAAAAAGCAGGATTTAAAAATGTAAAGTAGAAGAAAGTCAAGAACTGGTTGAAGAAAGAAGGCTGAAGAGATAGAAATAATTCTGGCAGGACAGGCTGCAAGTTCCCCCATATCAAGGTCTCCTCTTATCTAAATGGGATATGCTTAGCAAAATTTAGTAAAAGTGACGCAGTCCAAAATTCTCTTACTCTGCCTGAAATTCCATCATTTAGAGATTCATTAAGAAGCAAAACAAACAAAAACAAAAGCAAAACAAACCAAAAATTTCATCTATAGTAATGTGGATTATCAGACAATCACATACCTGGCTTAAATGACTTTTAAAAAGAAAGAAATTTGGTTTCGTGAATGACGCTGAGTTTTGGTATTGAAATTACAGTTTTTTCAATGGGATAAAGGGTTGGGGAGAAGGTGAAGAAGACTGGGAATTTGGGGGTAGGGAGTGAAGAGCCAAAATCCAGTCCAGTGGATGGACATGAAGACCACGTTTTGCAAAACAAGTATCAGCACTCATGGATAGACAGAGGAAAGAGGAATTTGAATCAGCACAGTGGCCAAACACCTGAGACACATGCAGGCCATAAGAACTTTTTTGGTGGGTGGATCTGGAGGGAAGAGCACCGTGTGGGCCACGTGGCAACCATCAGCCAGCATGAGGGCTGTGGACATCTCAGGAGGCAAGTTCACCTTCCCAGCCCGTCGACCTAAGACCAGTTAAGCTGCTGCTTTCTTCTTCTCCCTGAAAAGTGCAGATGTCACTTGTCTCTCATCACATCCTCAGACAGTGACTGTGTTCTGCTTTTCTCAGCATCCCCGGCACTTCACACCATGGCTAATGGTTAGCACTCATGAATATTGCTGGAACAGTCTCCCACCAAATATCCTGCCTGGGAGGTGCTACAGCTGGAAGAACAGGGAGAGCCTTGGTTTGTTGGTTTCCCAGGACATTCTGACTCCAGGGGCCCTAACAGGACCAGGAAGAGAAGAAGTCAATAGTTGCCACACAGAGAATCAGCCTCTGAGCAGGACCCAGTTTATAGCGGACCCCAGAGTGGAAAATTGTCCCAAGGTCTGACAAATGATCTTTGGCTTTGCTACGGACCTGATACAATTTAATTTAATCACAATAGCAGTCTAAGGATTCTATTTTCTCTCTGAAAAAGAGCCACAGCTGACCCTCAGGTCTAATCTTGTAAGCGGTGGTGGGGGTGGTTTTGGGGAGGGAGGGAAAGACGTCCAAAACAAAACAACAACAAAAAGGCTGCTATAAAGCTGTGACTACAGCTTATTAGGTCTAATTTTACGCATGAGTAACCTTGGATACCTAGTATTTGACCCTTAAACAGCCCCAGCTGAGCCCAATTATATCTGTGCACACACACACCTGTGTTTTCTCTAAGTCAACACATTAATAAGGCTTTGTTTTCATGTGCAAACTCCAGATAGATGAACTGGATTCAGTCCTCAGGATGTGCTCTACAAGTTATTAAAGATTACACAAAAAGGTTTAGGAAACATTTTCCTTCCGTGACACACTTGTATTGTGAAACCGTGGCTTACCTTTTGTTATTGATTTCAAACAATTATTTAGCATGAATTCTTTTGTTGAGGAGAGTCATTCCCATTCCTGCCACCAAAACAAGATATGTCATCCTGTACATCTTTAAGTCCACACTGCTATGGTCTGAATGTTTGTGTTCCCCAAAATTCATTTGGTGGACTCCTGACCCCAAGGTGATGGTATGAAGAAGTGAGGCCTTTGGGAGGTGATTAAATCATGCCGGCAGAGCCCTCGTGGATGGGATTAGTGCCTTCATAGAATAGGCCCAGAAGGCTGCCTTGTCCCTTCCTCCACGTGAAGATGCAGAAAGAGGGTAGCATCTATGAGCACCAGGCCCTCCCCAGATACTGAAACTCTGGTGCCTTGATCTTGGGCTTCTCAGCCTCCAGAACTGTGAGAAATAAATTGCTATTGTTTATAAGGTACCCAGTCTGTGGTATTTTGTTATAGCAGCCTGAATGGACTAAGATAGCCACAAAGTAAACCATGTGGATTAGAACAGGTGGGGGTTAAAAGGGGAGATGGGTGCAGTGAGCCTTAGTGATTTGCCCACCCATCAGCCAGTGTGCCTTAGGGTGGTAACAGCACTGCAGGTTTTCTTTTCCCCACTTTAGTTCATATGATTTACTTTTCTGCTCCTGTCACTTTTCCTAGGTTCCAGGGGTGGGCAGATGACCCAGCACTGGTCAACTGGGGCATCTATTCCTTCTGGCCATTTGGGATGGTCACAGACACAGACAGATCAATAGAATCCACTCAAAACTATTTAGAAAGCAAAGTGGAGTGTCAGGGAGAACAGAGTAGAATTCTGCTGGACCTAACATCAGGACAACCCCAAGACTTTTTTGTTGAATAAATAAATTACTTTTTTTTTTTTTTTTTTTTTGCTAAAATCAGTTTGAGTTGAGCTTTTGTAACCTTTTCTTTGAAAAGTTTGGACAAGGTGGAGGTCAGCCTGTTGGAATTTTATTCCTTTTGACATACTGTAGTTGAACAATAACATTTACCATGAAGTGGTAGGCAGCCTTAAGATGACTCCAATGTTTATGGGCTACTATTATTCACAATCTGGTGTAACCCCTTCCTCTTGAGTATGGCTCAGACTTAGTGACTGTCCTCTAATGAACAGAAGGCAAGAGTGATGGGTTGTCACTTCCAAGATTAAGTTACAAAAAGATATGGCTTTTGTCTTGCATGCTCTTTCTTTCTCTCTCTTGGCTCATCTGCTCTGAGAGAGGCCAGCTGCCTTGTTGGAGCTGCCCAGTGGAAAGGGCCACATAGGAAAAAATCCAAAAACCTGATGTCTCCACTCAATATCCATCAAGGGACTGACACCTGCCTGCAGCAACATAGTGAGCTAGGAAGGGGATACTACCCGCTCGCAGCCTGGAGACAACAGCGGCCCCAACCTGTACCTTGGTCACAGCCCTCCAAGAGACCATGCGCGCTGAGGACTCAGCTAAGCTGTCCCAGGAAATGTTTGCTATTTTAAGCTGCTAAATTTTGGGATAAATTGCCACAGATTAACTAATAGACTGGAAGTAACCCTAAGTAGATTAACAATAAAATACTCATCCTTTACCTCTTTGTTATGTTTCCCAAAGCAACTCTCAATTACTTTATTATAAATAAAGTAACAGTAATAAATAAATAAACTTTAAAATGCAATTTCAATGTACTCAAGTTCATGGCATAATTCTATTAGGGTGATAAAATATGCTATTTCAGTAGTAAAATTCTTTATGAGAAAGGCTGACAGATGAAATTTCATTCTATTTTAGACTAAACTATTTTATAAACACACATTGAGCACCTGCTATGTTCCAGGCATAGGAGAATAAATAGGATGGGTAGCTTGTTTTAAAGAGCTCAAAGTTCATTGAAGAGAGGAGAAAAACCCATAAGATTTGGAAATAAATGAATCAAGAGTAGTGCCGCTATGTACTAGTTACTTGTGTGACACTGGATAAGCCATTTAATTTTTCATGGCTTTTCTTTTCTCATCTATAAAATCAGAATAACAATAATAATGCTGACTTACCAACTTACAAGATTGGTAGAAGGACCACAAAGGAAAATTAAAGCATTGTAAATATTTAAAATAAAACTACAATTATTACAATGCTTATTACCAAAAATATAATATACAGGTTTTACTACAGAAATACTTAAGAATGGTTCATAATTAATTTGCTGTTTACTGGCATGTAACATTTTTTTCCTTTAACTATTTAAACACATCCTTAAATTTGAAATTTATACTCTATGAGTAGCTGTTTTGATCACTCCTTTCAAATCCACACAATCTGAATTACTTCTCCCTTGAATTTAAACCTCTCATACTTTCATCTTAATTTATTCTCTGTGAAAAGATAGTTACAGTAATTGTTTACAGAAAAACTGAGTGAAAATTACTTGCAAAGTCTAACCATTTCAGTCCATTAATAACTTTTGTAAGCAAAAAGTTTCTGTTCTATAAAAAAGACAAAATTTTCTTTGATGTTAAACAGTGTTTAGAGCCATCATTTAGAATCCATTAAATGTTCTCATTATTTAGCTCTATTGCCTTCTCCACTAAGTCTCCTCTGATATAATCTATGATTCATTAGATCAACATTTTGAGGTCACTGAAAAACACTTTATTTTCAATATGCCACTGTACTTAAATTCATCATTCTAGTGCAAATAGCAGATCCCTTAATAAAAATGCAGAGGCAAGAATAATTGATTTCATTTTAGGGAAAAGATATCAACAATAAACTGCTTTGGACTGAGAAATCAATGGTTATTGAATTCTGGACTCCAGGCTAATATTTCCAGCTACACAGGTCCTTGAGACTCAAGTTGCCCACTTTGCTTTTAATGAACAAGGTCAAAATCATGAATTGAAATACTATGACACTAATAGAATATTTTACCTCAAAAAATTTTAGCCTCGAGGCATCATAAACTGCCAAGTATCTTTCCAGTGGGCCTAAATATTAATATATACTTCAAAGTTGAAGATAGATATGTCCCTTGGAATCCACTATTCTAGTTGTCTACAGTTTGGTGTGAAATAAAATAAAATTAAACATTTATTAAGCTCTAACTATGGGCTAGCCCAGGTGCAGAGGGAATACAAAGATGAAGTAGAAAGTAGATGAAGTAGATAAAATATAATTGAAAAACTTAGAGGTTGTAGGGAATGAGAAATAAATTTGAGGTTCCTAGTTTGGATACATTTTTAGAGGACAATGCCTTTACCTAAAAGAGAGAGGGAAGGTGGAGCAAACATGTTGGGGGTAGGAGATAAAGTATGGAGTTCAGTTAGGAAAAATAGAAATCGGAGGTGATGGAGCACCCAGATAACGGTTGGAGATATAGATCTAGAGCTTGTTTGTGACATCTTAACTTCAAAGAAGAGGGTGGCAGAGATTGTCCAGGAAGAGTTTACAGAGTGAGAAGGCAAAAGAGCCAGTATGAACTCCAGGGAACTCTAGAGTAACAAGGTAAGGAGGGGTAGAAGGAGAAGGTATGAGAAGTGGAGGAGAACCAGGAAGGAGATGAATCACAGAAACCAAGACAGGAAAGATGCAGGGGCCAGGATAATGACCAATTACAATCACTACAGAAAGATCAATGAAGTTAAGAACGTCGTAAAGACCACAAATTTAAAATCAGAAGACCACTGGCTATCTCTGCTGGATCACTTTCAGTGGAATGGCGGGTATGGAATCAAGAGGGCCACAAGGCATCATTCTATCATTCCAACATTAACTGAGCACCTTCTTTGTGCTCTGCAATGGGAAAGTACAAGCTATATATATGGAATGTTTTGTGAAAGATAGTTGGAAGGTGGAATAAGGTTGGGAAGCAGAGTCAAGAGAACTTAGCCTACCTCTTCAGTTGAGAATGTTTTCAGGGATCAGAGGAACAAGCTGGGATTTCAGAAGAGAGGTGCAATTTGGGAATAATTGTTCAGGGAAAGGGAAAGGAATGACTGGAGATCAAGGCAAAAGATTAATGACTCGTGTTGAGAGCCCAGCTGAGGCTGGAACTCATAAATGCAGCCAGCCACCACAGTTAGTGTCTTCTTCCAGTAATGTCAGCAGCCTGAGAGCAGGAGATGGTTTCATTGAGCTAAGGTTTGATGGTTTGATGGTTTGATGGTTTGATGGAGCTAAGGTCGAGCACCGGCAGACACATGTGGCTGAAGCATCAAAGGGAGACAAATGCTTGACTGCCCTGCTGACTTATCAGGGAACCTGATGCCCAATCAAACAGTGAGCAGTCAACGCATTCTGACAGGTGGAGAGGACAGGTAGGTTTAATGGTGAGAAAGAGATGGAAAAATGGGATTCTATGGAATTTTTAAGGAGAATAAAGATATTACAATAGAGAAAGAACTTGATAAAATTAAGAGCTGCCAAATGCCTTAACAATGCAAAAGAATTGATTCTGAACTTCTAGAAAGGATACACTTCACTATGACTTTTCTCCACAAAGCTTAAAATTTGTACTTTGCTCATACAATTAAACAATTATAAGTCATATGAGGTCATTTCTGAGGCTTGCTCTTATATCTCGAACTATTAGTAAGAGATAGCTGTCATGTTTAAATAAAGTATTGCAATTTCTGATTGAGAAACATCAACTTTAAGAAGAAAAAATTAAACAGTAAAAAACAAAAACCTTCTAAATGAAAAAAAGACAAAGGTAATTGAGACAATTACAAAACTCCAACTAAGACACTTTGACAAAGCTAAGTTCAACCTGGATAGTGTAAATGACACAGCCTGACACTAAGAGTTCCTTGACCACTGTTGTCAAGAATCAGAGTAATATTCATTCAAAATGCTTATGCTTTATGGAAAATAATTTCACTCTATTTGAGAAATATTTCTCATCAGTAAACTTGATATGTGAGTATTTATTCTATTTGGGAGAGGAGAGACTATGATTCATGTGTAACTTAGTAATAGAAACTATAAATAAATAAAACTAGTTCCTATATTACTTTCCAATTCTCATGAATTCTAAGATTTATTTGGAACCCCTAAGAGAACTCTCTGCTTTTATGACAGATTTATACCCACATTCACATTTTCATTCATACAGATGCACTGCTTTTGTACTATTTAACTTTTAATAATTTGAGTTCTAGGTGTGACATAAATGCATTCATATTCAGATGGCCAGAAGTGACACAGGACAGTGTCACGGCCCTCCTGTTCTTGTTCTATGTTGCTGAGGGATTATACACAAGGCTTAAGCAAGGTCCCCACCCTAGACTGGATCTGTTTGATCACCTTGGTGATAATAAGTTTTCTTCCAGTCCAAATGTGCTGTGAATTATACCATCAGTTCCTAATTTCAGATTTAGTGGAAAAAAAGCAATAACAATAACAAAGTCACACTAGAATATGAGGTAAATTGTTCTGTTCAAAGCACAACTGAGTTCAAAATAATTGAATGAACAGGGATGAGAATAAAATTTATCTCATTACAAAAACAGTTAGTCATAACAGCATGTTGCATTTGCCTCTTTTTCTACTTTCAGAGACATGGAATTATATCCGAGCTCACTCAGGAGTTTATCAACCTGTCAAGAGGGTTGAGGTTTCTATCATGAAGTCACCCTTGACCCGAAACATGAGGGAAGAAGGCACACAGTGCTGCAGTTGGGAGCTGTGATGCTTTTGCCATGGCTCTCAGCACATAGTAAGTGCTTACTGAATATTTGCTAATGATATTTAACATAGATAATTGTGTGACATTGGGAAAATTAATTAAGCTCTTCTGGTCTGAGTTTTATCTAGAAAATAAGAATAATACTATGTGTCTCATAGAGATGTGCAGATTAAAGTAGATAATGCACATATGTAGATATTATATATGCATATATAAATTAGATGATGCTCAGTATAGGGCACACGATGTGCTAATCTCAGGAGACCAAGCATCGGGAAGTTTGTAACAAGTGTGAGTTGAGAAAAAAAAAAGGTAGGTCTGTAAAATCTTATGAAATGTAAATGTTTCTTTCCCCTTCTATTTTCTTTGCATTTAAATTCTCTAAAAATCTGTTGTTAAGAGACGTGTTTTCCTACGCTACATGGAGTAGTAGATGGAGAAGGATAGTGTCAGAACTACTGATATGGCAAACTAAACAATTCTTACGGCCAAAGAATATTGTTTTCGAAACTTAGCAATCATTTGGATATGGGAATAGTGACTATAAAGTAATAGGATAGGTTTCTGTGGGTGGCTTATGCAAATCAGTCTCCTTCACAACTTTCAAGCAAGGAATACCTACTGATGGCCCAGGAACTGTCCTAGGTGCTGGAATATAAAGATGATAAAGTGGCACTCACAGAAGGGCACACATACAGGTAATCACAGAACTATGGAGTTAGGGGAGGGGTGCCAGTCATATACATGGAGCCCCAGATCCACCCTTTGGGGAAGCAAGTAGGGTGGTGGGGAACTTCACGTGGCAGCAGCATTTGAAGCAATGAGTAGGGTTTGGAGGAGGATAAGATTAAAAATACACCAAGTTCAGAGACTTAAATATTTATGTCAGTTCTGTTCTTAGCTGACTATGTAACACTGACTTAGATATTTTCTCCCTTTAATTCTTAAAAAAAAAAACTACTGAGCATAGACCATGTTGTTAGAGATAATAATCATATGTAAAATCAGAGGGCGGGATTGGAAGGTTTCAGCAGTTCTTCTTAGCATTAAGATTCCTTTTATGCCTGATCATCTTCCAAATGGTCCTAAAAACACCATTACATCAAAGCTTTGAGATTTTTAAGAATGAAAGAGGTGTTTGTTCCTGTAAATCATAAGAACTTGGTATTGGTAGATAAAACCAGCCATAAATAACAGTGCTCAGGTGCTGGGAATTCCCCAATTCTGCTTCCACAATGAAAGGCTACTGTAAATCCATAAAGGAGAAATTTATAACCAACTGCCGAATCCATACATCGCACCCTAAATGTTAACAGCTGTTCTCTTAAAAGTGATCATGATTATGGGAGGTGAAATGTACTGAGCAAAGTGTTTCCAAGGTACAAGTTCATATTCATTCATATCTTCAAAAATATTTCCAGAAGTTCATTTTTTCACATGCAGACCGCAGTTTACAAAATCAAGTGTTAACTAGAGCTGTAATCATTTGTAAAACTCTCCACGACAGCTATTTGTTAACCTACATCCAATTCTTAGAATCAGCAAGGATGCCACTGTTGGCTTCGCATTCTGTATTGGTTACATTTGACATGTGCCTAGTTTTATCCCAAAAACGGGGCTTCACAAATCAAATGTTATTTTCTGCACCTGAAAATTCATGAACCACATATCACTGCCAGAGGAAGCACAATGCAAGAACATAAGACCAGCTCAGCAATAACCAAAAGCACCTGTTTTCACAAAATGTTTGCTACTGTTCTGAAATTAGGCATAAATTTTAGAGGTTTCTTGGTTAGACTTATCTCCTGAAAAGCAATTCAGATGATCATCAGAAAATAGAAAGATTTTTTTATCTTACATTAAATTTATTTTTAAATATAAAAGATGAATCCTCTGAATCATATTTAACAAACAATAACTGATACAGAAAATAACCTAATATTCCAATAAGCAACATAAAATTCTTTGGTTATCTATTGCTGGTAGCATAGTCAACAACAGTAACTTAAGGCATCCAGTTTTCCATAAAGCACAGAGGATGGTGGGCTGTAACTAGAAGGGCCCTGCACAACTTTGCTCATGCTCAGGAAATCATTTCTTCGACATATAATCTTTTCTATAATATACAAAGCCATTATGAATCTTTATAATGGGGTGAATTTCAAAGACTAGGAGGAAGCATGACATATTTTTGTTCTATAGAAAACAAACTAGAAAACAATTATACATTTTTGTATCCTCCGATTACATGACAAGTGCACTTTTAGTCTAAGAACTGTGCTCAATGGATGTTTAGACTCCAAGTACAAAGAGGAGTATGATACACTTACTGACACTATTCTAAAGGCACAGCAAACCATTTTCTTATACCCCCCAAATACCATCCCCACTTTAGGCAACCTCTACCTTGGCAATATTAGCCTAACAGAAGACCCCTATATATGAATAGCAACAACAGTCCTTTTTTTTTTTTTCAGCAAAATATAGACTTTCTCCAGTAACTATGCCCCCTTTGGCCACAGCTGTAGTCTACCTGTCAGTGAAATATTACAAAAGACTTTATGATTAATCCTGGCTCTATATTTTTTCTATTTTGAGTACATTATTCCTAGGAAGAAATGCATTCTGAATTCCAAACAACTGATTTTACAAGTGAATGTAAAGAAAGCAACCCATTTGGAAGATGTCAAGGGAAACGCTATATTAGAATGAAAAAGTACAATTCTAATTCTAGAGGGTTTTATGTCCCAGCTTCCTATCCAGTTTACACAGTAGCTCTGTCTCCAACCAGGGTCAGCTCAACATATTGTTTTCAAAGAAGGATCACCTAGGTTAAAACACTCACCCTTCTCAATACCTCCAACACTCAATCTCAAAACTTTCCTCTGATTTTCTTCATTGCACTTCCCACTTGTTTTCATTTTGTTTCCTTATTAGCTTGCTGGTTCCCCTAGGGAAGGTTCCCCTAGGGAAAGGGCCTTCTCTGCCTTCTGTATCTCCAGCATCTAGGATGATGCCTGACATGTTGTCCATCATCAAGTATTTGCTGAATGAATAAAAGTGGTGGGATGCTTACCATAAATTTAATCATCCTATTCTTGACAAGGTAAAGAAGTAAAGAAGAAAACTCAAGCATTATATTGTATCTTATTTAAGATACTATTAATTATGAATAACTTATTTGGTCATAATCTCATAATATATGGGAGTCAGTTCAAGCAATTTCTAGAACAGAGATCTTCAAAAGTTTGGCTTATCAACTGAAATTTAACTCAGTTTCTACACATCTATAGACTTAATTGCTGATATTTAGTTTAAATCCGCAGATCCAAATAAATCAGTTTTATGAGTGAATGTTCCAGAAAAGCTTTTTGGCTCTAAGAGTATGTAACAATCAATGGGGCACTGGGGTAGAATCCTAACACTTCAAATAAAGAAGTCAGATAATTGATTCTATTATATATTCTAAAAAACCACCAGGGGTGTGTCCCTCTGGCATCATTTGGTGAGAAGTGAATCATCTGGTGAGAGGTACAGGGAGAAGTTGTGTGTTCTCCTCTAAAACAAGACTCAACTCTCTACACAGAAAGTGGGGGCAAAGAGTGTGAAAAGCACAGAGATTAGGCTGCTAAATAAAACACCTTCTGCCTAAATTTGCCCCCTAGCTATCCTCTTCTTCCAGCTGTTTGGGCTGTGTGATGCCCTGGGAGATGCAGCTCCACTGACTAGACCGGTCAGTGAGTCCTCTCTGCTGAGTCGGTGGCGTTCTGCAATGGGACGTAGTAGACTCACTTTACAAATAAGAAGCTGAAGAAGCGTAGTGACCCAAGTGATTCATCCAGAGTCACATAGTTCCTTAGTCTCATTAGGAGAAGTATATTTTTGGAGGATAGAAACTTTGATGGAAAGAATCTAATTTCCATCTCTGGCACTTATTTCTATCAAATGAAAATAATGAAAGAATTTTCTAAATTAAGACATTACCAACGCTACCAAACTAGAAACTAATTGATCTGAGTTTCAATCCTGATTCTTTCTAACTATCTTACTTTTAATTTTGGCAGCCCTAGAGACCTCAAGGACTGGAACTAGTGACTGCAGCTGGGAAGAGTCTCTTGATCTTTCACCTCCATCTCTTTTGCACCTTGGCTGGATTCCCTCCCACTCCAGAACGGTTTCTCCACGTGGCAGAGGACATTGGGTTCAATCTGCAAACTGCCAGAGGAGCACTCCAATTGACTCAGCTTGGTTTATGTGTCCGTTACCAGACAAATCACCAAAAGCTAGAAAATGGTAATTTTCTATAATTGCAACTATAATTATGACAGCTTTGATAAATCAATAATGACAGAGTTGAAGTAGAAACAAGGGTATTTTAAATATGAACATTGCTCTTCCCAGCGTGGTGGGGTGGGAAGAGGCATTCATTCGAGGCAGACAAATGAATGACCACTACATCACGCAAACAGAAAGTACTGGAATGTGTTTTTCATTAAATAAATGGAAGGTTTGGTAACCTTTTAGAAATAAACAAAAAAAATTAAAAAAAAGAAGGAAAAAAGAAATAAAAGTTACCACATGGATGTGGGCCCAATACAGAGCTCTTCTGGGTTTGTATAGTTAAAACAAAAATAGCACTGAAGGAATTACTCACCTCCACATGCCATATGTTACATCCGTGAAAGAGTAATGTGAATAGAGAGGCGGTATGAAATCTCACTGCACATTAAATTCAATAAAGTCTATATTTATCTGGGTCAAGATACAGATTTTTGAACACATATTGTATTTGTTGGAATATACCAGCAACTTAACATACAATTTAGAACTTATTTAAAAGAGGCATAGGTTTATTCAGTGACTTGCCTTGTCTGGAAGTAAATGTGTTCACACTGGGAGGATTTAAACAAAAGCTGTAGGTCCGTACAGCTGGGATACTGAGGAAGGACTTCCTATATCGAATGGCAAGCTAACTAAACTGCTAAGTCTCTCCTAATAATCTCTGATACAATTATGCTACTTTAAGTCCCCTAAAGGGATATTCATTCATTGACAAAAGTAGCTGTATTTGCAATCACAGAGCCAACGAGAGGTGTTACAAAAAATGCTGTTAGTTGGTTTTTTGAGTCATTGACAATAACTGTCATTAACATCATCTATAGATATGATGATACCATGTTACTTTGACTTGCAATATTAAATTAGGAGTTAGTTTTTGTTCAAGAGTTTAATTTAAGATGACTCACTTTCAACAGAATAAAGCAACCTATCAGGGAAATTAATAGTTCTAATTCATATGTAGATGAATCCTGGACCAGAAGTGTTACCAGCAGGGTCATTGGAGAGTCAAAACAGGAGTGTGGGATAATACAGGGTGTCCCAAAAGTCTCCATACGCAGGGAAAATTTATATGGCAACTTTGGGACACTCTGTAGATGCAGGATCAGACCCAATAAGGGGGTCTGGCTTCTAGTCCCAGCTCTGCAATCATCGGTGGGCTCTGCATAAGTAACTTAACTTCTTTGTATCTTAGTTTTTTTAATCTAAAAAAGTAGGTTGGACAAAATAAATTCTAAGGTTGCCTTCACCTTTAATATGGCTTTAAATTATTCCATGTGGAAAAATATACAGCTTGAGGTATTCAAGCTGGTGACACAAAATAACCAACAAATGGAACATGCTGGCCAATCAATTTTCAACAAAACAAATAATACTATAGATGAAAAGCAACTCTTAGGAAAGAAAAATAAGCAGTATAGTCATAAAACAAGCAAGTTTGCCCTATTTCTTTATAATCGATGTTTCTTCTAATTCATCTGGAATTTCTTGAGTAAAACTAAATACAACTAAAGCTTAAACCATCTAGGATCTGACATCTAAGACCTGTCAGTTTGATGATCACTATTTTTAACAAAGAAATGAATGGCTTCTATGCTTGTAAGCACTGGAGAAGGACAGACAGCCTAGGAAAGGTGCCTCCCTCTCTCCTTCCATGCCCCACCCCTGCTCCTCCCTCCTCCTCCTCATCCCCCATAGGATGAGGAAAGCAACAGCCCCTTTGATTATGTGTTGGGCTTTTGCACATGTTACAGCAAGGATCAGACATCTTTCCAAAGTATATGTCAAAATCCTCACTTTAGCCTCTTGGCACACTTACCGAGAGAGAGAGAGAGAAAGAGAGAGAGAAAGAGAGAGAGAGAGAGAGAGAGAGAGAGAGAGAGAGAGAGAGACACCTAATTAGATGTCAGTTCCCTGAAGCAGAAAGGGTACGGTTACACGAATTTACCCAAAAAAAAAAAAAAAAAAATCTAGTTAAAGGAACTAGTGAGAAGAAATTACTTGTCTAATCACCCACACCAATGCCTAAAAATTCTCATTCTACAAACTCTCACCACCAATATTGTTTTTTTCTCTGAGAACAATGCATAATGTTTTTTCAGTGAAATAAAAGAAAGTGAAGCACCCCTTTTACCCTTTTAAAATGCAGTTTGAACATCTAAAGCATTTTAAAGCCTGAACTGCTTAAGTAGGAATTCAAAATTCATCCACTGCTTAAGAAAACAACTTATTTTATTTTATGTAAGTGTGTGATTTTATCCACCCACAAATTACAACAATTAATGCTCAATAACTATTAGAAAAGGCAAACAACATCAACAACAAAACAACAAATGAAATAATTTGTAAATACAAATGACTTTTATTTCAGAAGGTCTACATCATCATATTCATGTTCCTCCTCTTCTCCCATTTCCCTGAAATGACTTCAGTAAGAAAAGTTAATGGGTCACTAATGACTGCTCAGCAGCTTTCCTACACAGCTTTTCTTCTGCCTTAGGTGACTCAGGATGAAAACCAAGGAAAGCAGTTACCATGGAGGAACCCCATGCCTAATTCAACACCATTGTGTGCGTGCAAAAGATGCCAGGGCCATACATGCAAGAAGTTCACAAACCTCTATTCATAAGAGATAAACAAATTCCTCCTTCTCAAGTAATTCAACTGCATAGACAGCAGGAGGTCAGGATTTTTATCATGGATAAGAATAGTCTTAAGAGAATGCTTATAAAATATACATTGTCTGTTTTATAGCTTGAACTGTATCCAAAGTGGTCAAATAAAATATACATAACAATAGGGTCAGACTTCTATTTTTGTATGACAGATTAATTAAAATATTACCTGCCAGACCCTTTAAAAAGACATTGATATAACAAGAGTATTTGGTGAAAAATAAATAAAAGCCCCAAACATAATAAAACTGAATTTTAGGGTCCTTTTCTAGCTTTTTGCTACATTCAAATTCATGACAGTTTTGTAATCAAAGCAAGTTTTTCTTAAGGAAAAATACCGAATGAATCATCCATGTGAGAATTTCAAAGAGGAAATGAATCTTCTTGATGGATATTAAATAAAAGATGTACTGGTATAGGATTTACCAACCTATTCAGGATTTCAAAGCTTTATCAAAATTCTCTAGGACTCCTTAATATTCAATGATAGATTATGATCTTAAAGTAACAGGAATCCCTTTACTGAAAATTCCTGCCAGAAAAACAATTCCCTCAATGTTAAACTGAATTTTTTGGTTTAAATCTCAGTTAAAATCCTTCAGGCAATACCTTTACCTAAAATGTTTTAGCAATTAAGTAAAGTTTAGACTCATATATTTAATAGTTCTAAACTGGAAAAATCTTTAGAAATAAGGCATTTTAGAAAATGTATCACATTTTAGAAAATGAAAACTTTGAAATATTTGGTGATTTACCCAAAACACCTGTCTAGTTTATTCAAACTCTAACTCTAGAATTATGAAAAGATAGAGTGATGAAAGCAGTTTCAAAAAAACCTAAATATTGACATACATCAAGTCAATATAAAGTCAGAGAAGATTTAAAATCAGTCTATCATCATCATTGCTAAAACTCAGTTTCAGAAAAATCATTCATTTTTAGAATCACTTCTCTTTCATAGCATCTGACCCTAATGACATTTAATTTCAGGATTTGGTATCTAATGAGATCTTAAGTGATGTTGTATTTAGGATGAAGAAAAGGATGGTGAAATTCTAAATCAGAACCCACAATAGAAGAGACATTATTTAAGATAAAGTTAAATATCAGTAAGCATTTGAAAATGTACTAAACAGAGGGCAAACTGGGGAATTTTCTGGAGGGGTTCTTTCTAAATCAATCTTTCATTATTATATGTATAAAGTCCTTGTGGTAATCTGAACTAGTAGAAAAACTGACAAGACAGAACTAAGTTTCTTGGATGGGCCCAGTGACTCAATACCTGTAATCCTAGCACTCTGGGAGGCAGAGGCAGGAGAATTGCTCGAGGTCAGGAGTTTGAGACCAGCCTGAGCAAGGGTGAGACCTAGTCTCTACTAAAAACAGAAAAATTAGCTGGGCATGATGGCAAGCACCTGTAGGCCATCTGGAGGCTAAGGCAGGAGGATCACTTGAGCCCAGGAGTTTGAGGTTGCTGAGAGCTAGGTTGCCACGGCACTCTAGCCTGGGCAACAGAAAGAGACTTTGTCTCAAAAAAAGGAATTAAGTTTCTTTCAAGAAACAAAACAAACACTATAAGGAGAAAAATAAGAATGGCACTTCTGGTTTATCAACAGCACCATTAACTAAGATGTGAATGTCATCAGTAAATTTCACAAAGATTTGAGCCTTAATGTACATAGTTTTTCTAAGTTATCTAGGGAAACACCCAGAGCATAAACTTTCAAATTATGCCAAAAACTAATTAAAATAGATATGCTGTAGATGTAATTGAATTCAACCAAATTACCCATTTGAGAGGATTGGTTTTAAGGATCAGTCTCACTCTTTAATGCTTTCCTACAGCTGTAAAATATAAGTGGATGTCTCCCCTACCCAATTCAGAGAAGTCCTGAAACTGAAGCCAAAAGATGCACTGAGAGGTCATTATATTAAATGACTTGTCTTCTTTAAAAGCCCTGGCTATCTGACATTTGATGAAATGCCAAATCCCAAGTGCCTGAGTCCATTGTGACACATTCCATTTATTATGTAGCAGTTCGAAGTTGGGGACTCAATTTGCCACTAACTCCACAAGTCATATATTACATAATGGGTGCCTTCTGATAATCACAGGAAAAACATGTCAATTTCACATCTAAAGCAAATCACTTTTGATGTTTAACATGTTATCCTTAGCACAACCTTGACAAATAAGAGAAGACATGATTCTCTTTGAATTATTGTACTTGATGTATAAAGACTACTACTTTAGTTATATCATTCTCCTAACTCTAGTTTGGGGATATTTCTTACATAACTCTATAAATATTTCTTCTTGTAGGCACCTTTCATAAACTTACAGAGTATTTCTCTTGTTTTAAAATTCCTACCAAAAGTAGGATGCAAGCATTTCAGAGACACTGTTCAATTCTATCTGTACAAACATTCATCCAAATATAAACCTGAGAAAGTGTGAATTTCACTTAGTATATATTGATTGCAAAAATTTGCACAACAAATACCAATCTAATTAAAATTTCCTAAACATTTTTTCCCCAATTTTTAAGTTTTTAGAATTACACATGCAAGCTGACAGTATTTTTTGATGTGACACAAATTCTATTAATAGTTAAATTCTAGAATATATTATGGAAACTAAATTTAGGAAACATAGACTGTCACATTAGAAGAGATTATTCATGTCAAAGCATTATAAAAAAGAAACATCTCTAAAACGCAGAAATTACTCTATAAAAGCAACATAGCCAAATTATCCAAGGAAATACTACCGAAGAACTACAATTGTGCATTATTGTGTTACTGCCACCACATGAATTTTCAACCCTTAACTTTCATTAATCATAACAGAATCTCTGCCATTTAGAACTAATTCCCATGGCTTTCAATACCAAAGAAATTGGAATCTAAATTATTTATTAGTTAATACTCAGAGGTTGTAAGTGGGATGAATTCATGGTTAGACATCAAAAGGCCAGGAGAAATTAGGATTGAAATATAAGTTTATAAAGATCTTTATTCAAGGAGATAAAAAAATTTTTAATTAAAAAAATGTAGCTCACACATAAATGTCATCTCCCTCCATTTAGGGCACATCATAAACTCAGTGATCTCTGCACATAGCTGCTTCCTCTGTGTACCCTGAGGCACTTCTGGGCATTTTTAATCTATTGGGACAAGTTTAAACCTCATCAGAAACTTAAAGCACTGACAGGTACAAGAAAAATTCTAGTTCTCTGCTATTTATAAGCTAATTTACAATATGGATATATTATGGATACTACAGGTATCACTGTTACTACAGGTACCACAGCTTCTAGCTGACAGAAAATAAAAATTCCCTTAATTTAATAACAAAATTATAAACATGCATCATAGAAAAGCATTTGAGCACCCTTGTACAAACAACATTTCAGATTAATCACAGATAACTGTCTAGAAGTCTGTATCGGGAGCATTAACATCAGCATCAACTTGAACATGAACAATTATTTCTTCCAAACAAGCTAGCCTTCCCTATTCTAAAAGAAAAAGAAAACTAGTTATTGAAAAATAACTACAACAGAACATATTCTTGCCACCTACAACATCCACTTGCAAGACACTGTTTTGAATAGCTCATTAAAATGATAACATAATCAATTAATTGCACCTAAAATATCAACCATGTGTACAGACCTTGGCTGGTGACACTGTCTTCTAGATTCTACCTGATGGCTATTCTTGCACCAAATCAAGCAAAACATAGCACTTCCCGTACTTACTGCTCACAGAGAACACCATCTGGGAAACCTTTTGCATTTAAGATAAAAGCTCTGCACAAGGTTTATTGTTATCCCCAGCAAGAGGGAAGGGACCCGAGGGTGGAGGGAAGTGCTTACTTCGAAAATGCTCTGAAGCATAATAATAGACATCCTCATAGCCCTCGTGGTAATCCTCTTCTGGTCGGTACTTTTTCCCCTTTCTTCTCCTAGATCTTCTTATCTGCTTGACAAAACCGAGGAAGCGGTCCATCTCTCACTCTCCGCGCAGTGCACAGCGCGGGGCACAGCCGGACCAGCGCACAGCCACAGCCCAGCTGCTCCGGGAGCTGGCGGGGCATGAATGACCAGCGCCAACCAGGGACCAGGACGGCTACCCTTCTATCTGCCTCCGGGTTCCCGTCAACGCAGAGACTTTCGCCATGGGCAGGGAAAAACAATAACAGCGATATGGGTTTACCTTGACAAGCTTTCTCATTTAGCTCAATAAACTGTCAAATTTGCAATTTAAAAAAAAAAAAAAGAGGAAAAAGAGAAAGTGAAATGGTAATGAAAGACTACAAGAAGAAATAAACAGCAAAGCTTTGGACTTGAAATAGCTTTAAAACACAACAAAACAAAGTTCAAGAGATTCAGCTGAGGCAAAAGGAGTCCCAGCACTAGAATTTCACTCTCCAATGTCCCCATCATCAGGGGTGGGGAGGGGGGTGCCGGAGAAGGGCGGGGCGGGGAAACACGTTAGTCAATGGACTGAACCAAAATTAGAGACTTTTCTCTATCTGCTAATCCCACTCCCTAATCCTAGCCCCTTATCTCCAAGCACGTGCTTGGGAAACTTCATGAAAAGCTGTTGTTTTGCAATGGGCAGATTGATTAACCCTTTGTGCTCTCTCGCATATCATATTAACCAGCAGCAAAGTGGTTTCATCCATACGCACAGCCCCCTTGCTGACAAGAGTGTGCTGTATGTGTTAATTGGAGCAGCAGGGAGAAGGCTCTGCAGCTGCTTTAAAATGACACGTTCACCCACTGGGCATTCATGTATTCCAATCGTTGTTTGATCTAAATATTAAAATGCACTTCACAGAGGAGCTTCTCATAGGCTTAGTAACAACACACCATAATCAGCAAATAAGGAAACTACATGGTTCCAGGGGAAAGAAATACAAATAATCCAACTCTACTTACACTGAACTCAAATATAAATCTAGCTGAGTTGTTACGTTTTTTAAAAATTATGAAAACAAATGGGCTAAACAGCAAGTAGAAATTTAATTCTTCTTGGTGAAGACAGTGGAAAGAGAGAAGTTTCAAAATATGCTCACATCCTATTCATCCTTATCTCTAGAAATCTCAAGCTTTAAAAAAAATTTTTTTAAGTATGTCAGAAACAATTCAGACTAGACAAAAGAGCTACTCGAAAGTCCAGACAGGTCAGTATTAATCATGGATAATCTTTTTCTGTCTGGTTTATTTCTTCTTCAGGTCTTGAAGTGAGTAGGAATGTTTAACACCAGAAAAAATTTTGATTTGTTTACAATATAATTAATCAAGCATGTCAGCATATTACCTACTAAACTAATGATGTTCTGCAGCTCTATGTTCCCAGAAATATAATTTAAATAATGGCTTCTTACTGCATACAGGTTGTTCAATATCCATGTAATATCAAGCTTGTAGGACCATTCCAGAGGGAATAAATTGCACTTTGCACTATCTGTTATTAGATTCACAAGCAATTTGTCTCTCTTCTAGGTTTAGACAGTTCTGTATTTGCAGGTATTAATTGCTAATGATGGAGTAGGGAGAAATTTGCTTAGAGAGGAAAATATTCATCAGCCAAGAACATTTCAGCTCTGAAATATGTAAAGTTACCTTTAATGTTTCCATGAATTTCCCTTATTCCTAGAGATTTCCCAATTTTTAATGCACAAACTTGATGATGCTCACAAAAAGATGCTATAAACTGTTTTATGAATATCTTTAAACAAAAAAATTACTTGTCCTTAGGTTCTAAGTCCTTTCTTTATTATTCTGACTCCCTCAACCAAAAAATACTAGAAAAATTAAAAAATAATGAACTAGAAATTTGAATATCTGGATTTTAGACCTCGAATAGATCACTAAATAAATGATAACAATAATACATTAATCTTTTAATTTAATCTAACAGCCCTTATAATGTGGGAAGTATCATTATACCTCTACGGATGAGGAAAGAAGATTCAAAGATGTTTTAATGGCTTATCCAAGATCATAAAGCTAACACTGGCAAGGCAGGTAATATCAGGTATTTTTTCATAAAAATTCAGAGATGATCTTTTCTATGAATTATGTGCATTCAAGTTCATTCTTTTCTATATAAGTTTGCTCTTGAAATGGAGTTTGAAAACAGTTGTTGACTTTCATTTGTAACAGACTAAACACATATCATGGTTTATGTGATTAATTCATCAGGTCCACTTGTCCTTCAGAGATAATTCAGGCAACAATTTTACCCAAATACACCTGAATTATTATAACTCTTAAATTAGTGGAATCCACATTATTGAAGTTTTGTAGTTATAAGCTCCCAGTTCAATCTGAAAGGACTAACTTGTAGAAAAGAGGATGCTTTACTCTTTAATAGAAAGAAGATCCCATTTGTATAGAACAACTTAAAACATTCCACTAGAGTTTACTAATTTTCAGTTTAAAGAGATTGATTTTCTCAAGCACTGCTAAGCAACCATTTTTGCACAAGAACCCATGCAAAGTAAAATTTCTACATACTGAACTGTCTGTCTTCAGAAATAAATATTAATGGAAAGAAATTGTGCTTAAGCACCATGCTATCATTTGCTTATTTCTGAAAAATTATATTTGGGAGGTTAACATTTCAGTATCTGATTGTAATAATACAATTTTTATATAAGAGGTGGTTTGGTGGTGCTGGAGAGGAGTTCAGAGTGTAGTCATATATTTGAAGGGGTACGCTGAAGGGTGTGACAACCTCTATTAAAACAATCAGAGATGCTTGGGAAGCAGAAACAGGGAAGCTGTTATTTAGGGCAGGTCTACTTGGGTCGTGAAGAACGAAAGGTAGCAGTGGACAACATGAGGGAGGTGAAGCATGTGTGCATGTGTCACAATCCAAAAGATAGAAGGCAAGACACTTGGGCTCTGCCTGCACCAAGGTGGTGGAGGTGGATGGGATCCTTTTCCTCAGTCTTCCTGGGTCCATACTTCTGAATTTTTCACATCTTCTAAACTAAATGCTCCATGTTTAGCAATGAAGGGCCGGCCTAAAATCTTTAAGGCCTTGCTATTATACAACAGTTAGCTAATACTCCCAACAAGTGACAAAGTAGTAGAGTGTAGTTCAAGTCCCCTCCACTAGGCGTACTACTCTTTCTGTACAGAGAACCGTCCTTTCACCCCACAGCACAAACACCAGTAAGTCGTGCTGTTTACCAGTTATTGCCTTCTGCAGTCTAAGCAGATGGAATAGTTTAGAGGTTAACAGAACAACTATTCCCCACAAACATGTTTTGTTTGGCTCACAAAGTGACTTTTGTTGTTGTTGTTGTTTGTTTGTTTTTTAAAACTCGGCTAGCATCTAAAAGTCAGGAAATTTCACAAATAAACATTTGATTTTTTTCCTTGAAATATCAAAAGATTGGTAACCCTGGGCCCGATTCCAATAGGGCAACTATTGATTAGAGCTGAGTAGTGGCTGTCACCCATAAATAAACATGTGCTTTGCTTTCCACTTAGCTACAGTCCCCTCCCCTGGGCCCAATTCTCTCATTCAGTTACCACCTGGCCCCTGCAGGCATTTATATTTGTGAGCCATGGTTGAGGTACTATCCTGCCTAGCCAGACCCAAAACAATAATTACCTTAAGAGAAATTCCAACACCCCTATATTTTCACATAAAGAAAGTAGGTTATTATAACAAATTGGATATTAGTTGAGTGAAAAGTTCACTAAACTATAATATTAAAATTCTTAGAAAAATTTGTTCGCATGAGCAAATAAAGCAGGTTGAATTATTCAACAAAATGTACTTCCACCAAAAACAGCAAATATATGTAAACAAAATTTTTTCAAAGCAATAATTATTTTCTTTTGGGGAAGTAGGCAATTGCCTATAAAGCATTTACACAGTTTCCACACTCTTCTGTATTAGATTCTCCATCGAGGAATAGACCAACTATTAAGATTCAATTTATAGCCTTCCCTAGATCACTGATTAAGAAGTACCCTTCTGTGCATATTTAGATTGAGTAATGGTTACAGTATTTTCTGAGTGACAGTATGGATGGATTCTTAACCCTTTCAGACCCAATATTGCTTTATTGCAGCAAATGATTTGTAATACCCACCTTTACAAAAAGAAATTCATAGACCATGTGACTCATGAACATATAACAAACAAAATGTCTTAATAACACTATATATTTAAATATGTTTAATGATATGTATTTAAATAAGTGGCTTTAAGGGCATGACTACAACAAAAGATGTAGTTAGAAGCTTGCTACCACTTCTAATGAATAACCGAATTTAAGGGGTAATGAGAAGACATTCCACGCAAGGTACAAAAAAGAAAAAGGGCCACAGGTGGGCGGGCACCAGAGTGAGAGCTAGTATGCTCACAGTAAAACTGTGAAAAATACCTTATGCCTATGTAACAGCATTAGCTTCTGGGCTCAAATAATTGTAAACAAGTATTCACTTACAAGAAATTTTATTCATATGGATATGTAAGAGTTGTATAAGATACAGGGTACATTTTTAGTTTGTAAGCATTTCTCCCTCATTTCAGGATTTCTAGCACCCCATCTACAAAATGCTGGTACCACCCCCGCCCCTGGCATTGTGACAACTCAAAATACAGGAAAAAAACACTCATTATGTTTAGAAGACTTTTTCCCTGAATAATTCCTAATTGGGTCTCTAATTTGATTCTGTCCAATCACTAATTATTTGGGTTGTTTATTAAATAAAGAATAGAGCCACCTGCCTAAACAGTAATACATAGAGCCTAAGTTTATTGGTCTGCAAATTGATGAATAAACTAAGCCAATTCATCCATCTGTGAAATACTTCAAGGTCGACCCTCCTTTGGCTACAAGATTTTGAGTTAAAAAGACAGTGGAGGACAGTGCTTATATTTTGATAATGTTTGCTTACAGAGCGTGAAATGAAATTTAACTGTGGCATGTCTGCATTTGTAAATTTATTTCGGTTGTTTAGACTTCTTGCAAAATGAAATGTCAGGCAGTCATTCTGAGATTCCAAATATACTAGGCTTCAAAGGGCTCAGGTAACTGAGGTTATGCATTCAAAGACTGTTTTTCTATTTTTTTCCTACCATGCAGAATTAATTAATATTTTCATTCAGTAAGTATGGAATGAGCATAGAAAAGTAAGAACAAAAGCATAAAAATAAGTACTTATTTGCAATGCTAAGTGTGTTGTCTGAATATTATAAGGGTTTCACACATGCTCATTGTATCAGAATTCATTTTTTTTCCCTGAAGGTGTATATAATGTGTCTTAAGAGGAAAGATTTGGACTAGAAAGTCTCTTCTAGCTATAAGATGTTATTATTTTATGCAGCTAGATGCTTTGAAGTGATGAAAAATATAGTACTGATTATGAAGTCCTTTAAGGTAACTGTGAGACTTCATGGGATCTATTATAGCAGCTCCACATTGATGGTTCTGAAGAATGGCTTCTATTTCCTGGGAATTCATTTCATTCATTCTCTCCCTCTCCCCCACTTCTCCCTTCCTTTTTCCCTCTCTTCTTCCCCTCCTCCCCCTCCCAGATTTGCCCTTTCAAGCTACTTAGAGAGCAAGAAAAATCTATTTTTAAATGGCACACATTTATTTATCTATTTATGATTGTTTCTTGATTGGTTAATTTTACCAAAGCATTTAATTTAAAAAATCTCAGGATTTTTGTTGATTCATTTGGCTATAGGAACATTTTCTTGGTATTTAAAATATTTACCTATGGTCTCACTTCTGAGTTGTCATGAATAATCTAATTTAAATTTCTCTCTTTTTTTCTTTTCTAAGTGTATTACCATAAGATTCATCTTTCTTACCTTCTTGGCCTTTTTCTCGCAAATCCATTTCTTAGACCTCCCCCCACCTCCATTCTAGCTACCATTTATAAGCAAACTTATCTGGTTTGATGTCAAATATTTTAAAGTACTAGTACATTTTTGACTTTTTAGGAGCTGTTTATCCAGTTTAGACTAACCAACGTTCTTGCCTTTCCTCTTTACTTTTATTACTGAACTTTAAGCTTATTCATTCGTTTGTTCATTTATTCACTCAATTGTCTCACATACTTATCACATACTCAATATTTATTACGCAGTGGATGTGCAATAGAATATGAAGAAAGAATTCTAAGCCATCATTCTCCTCAACAGAAGCTTTAGTTGCAAGTTTAGTCAAGAGTTTAAAATCATTAGCTTAAACATGGCTTTTGGAATGTCTATGGTTTAAGGATTCATTTATTCACTCTATAAAATGTATTTAGTGCCTGTCACTTGCTAGATGTTTAATCCATGCCAGCTCTGATCAACTTTTAGAACTGGTCTTATTTCATGTCCTTGCAGGCTGATTTTGGTGTTTGACACACTTTTTAGGAGGAAAACTTTAAAGGTCCTTGAATAATTTAAATAGTATGTTTCCATGAACCATGAATAATATGTGCTCATCTCACACTAAATCTGATTCATTCATTTGACAAATGCTTCCTGTGTGTCTCTAGTGCCTGGCACTGTTCACACCCTAAAGACAGAGCAATGTACTTGAGGACAAGGCTCCCCACTCTCATGGAGGTCCTATTATAGGTGAGATGATAACAGATAATGTACAAGTAAGTACATCCTCAAGCCAAGTAATTTCCGATTCTGAGAAATGACAGCGTGACATGATGGAAAGTGAATCTAAGGGCTATATTAGAACGGGGGCATTTATTTGGAAAGGCCTCACCAGGAGGAAATGCAATTTGAGCAGACACCTAAATAACATAAAAAGATCCATCCGTGCAAAAATCTGGCCGGGGGGGCTGGGGTGGTCGAGGGCGATACCTTTGATGCAACATGAATAGGAAGGGCAAAGACACGGAGCTTGGCATTGTGCCAGCGACAGGACGGAGACCACAGTGGAGAGTAATATGAGAGGAAGCTAGAGAAGTAGGCAGGGACCAGCTCAGCCTGGGCTTCACCGGCCTGGATAAGAATCGCGGGGTTTTGTTCTACACGCATCAATAGCACAAAGAATTCACTGCAGAGTGTTTAGTAAGGAAGTAACATGCTCTGATTTATGTTTAATGTGATCATTATGGTTATTTATGGGAAAGGGGCAAGAAAGAAAACTGAGTTCTTAGAAAGTAACCAAGAATGATGCTTTGGTTTTTGGTTTGAATAACTGGGAGGATAATACTGATTGCTATGATGGGAATAATGGAGGAGATATAGGTTTGAGGGCTGTGCCTTGAAATATTTTATACATTATATATATTATTATTTACGTACTTATTTTATATACAGTCATAAATCTACGAATTCCATTTTAGAATAGCAAGTTGCCACCCTCCGCTGTGCAACCGAGAGCAGGTTACTCAAGCCCTCCTGGGCCTCATTTCCTGATCTACAAATGAGGGTGGGGAATCGTGCCGTGTTCACGGGACTGTGGTGAGGAATTAAACCAGTACTTGAAGTTCTTGCAGACTGCCACGTAGCAAGAAATAGTTAAATGCATTGTTGTTGTTGTTACTGAGGGTTAATTTACTGAGAAGAGTCTTGTCGTGTTCATTCATTTTCATTAACCCTATTATAAGTGCTCTTTACATAACTTTGCAATCATCTGCTTACTTAACTGTGCGTTTAAGGCAAAACTGTCCTTTCCATTGTTACGTGCTGATTGTCCAACATATGTTTTTCCCTTTATTTATTCAACAAAGAATGTACTGAATACTTACTATGTGTCCAGCTGCACTGAGTACTACTGATACCATAAAAAACAAAAAGCAGACAGTGATCATGTCTTAATAAAGCTTATATTCTGGATGGAGAATGACAGTTTATAGAAAAAGTAAATCAACAACAACAAAACAAGTCAGTAAGGGGGACCTACAATTGAATATTTCTATCCTTTATTTATGTGCATATAGAAAGTGTTCCATATAATTTATTTGAAGAATGAAGCAAATACTACATAATTAGATCTTCTACTGGAATATTACTAACAAAGGACAAGTCACCAGGGAAATGCAAATTAAAACCACAATGAGATACCACCTAACACCTGTCAGATGGCCACTATTAATAAGTTAAAAAATAATAGATGTTGGCATGGATGCAGTGAAAGGGATTGATTATACACTGTTGGTGGGAATGTAAACTAGTACAACCTCTATGGAAAACAGTACGGAGATTCCTCAATAAACTAAAAGTAGATCTACCATTTAATTGAGCAGTCTCACTATTGGGTATCTACCCAAAGAAAAAGAAGTCATTATATCAAAAAGACAGCTGCACCTGAATGTTTATCCCAGCACAACTCACAATTGCAAAGATATGGAATCAACCTAAGTGCTTATCAACTGATCAGTGGATGAATAAAATGTGATATATATATATATATGATACACACACACACACACACACACACACCATGGAGTACTACTTAGCCATAAAAAGGAATGAAATAATGTCTTTTGCAGCAACTTGGGTGGAACTGGAGGCCATTATCTAAGTGAAGTATCTCAGTAAGGGAAAAACAAACACCACATGTTCTCACTTTTCAGTGGGAGCTAAATGATGAGTATATATGGTCATAGAGTGGTGTCATGGACATTGGAAACTAAGAAGGGGGGAGGGAGGGAGGGGTGTGAGGGATAAACAATTGCCTATCGAGTACAATGTAAATTATTCTGGTGACAAGTACACTAAGTGCCCTGACTTCAGTATAATATAATTCATCCATATAACAAAAGAATTGTGCCCCTGAATCTACTGGGATAATTTTTAACAAAAGAAATGCAAATAAATTGTATCCAGTGGAATGCAATTGACTGTTACCCTCTGGGTAGTCCAGATTTGCATTTACTATAGTTGTAAGTTCATTTCAGCATTCCTTATTGTCTATATATGTGTAGTCCTTTAAATTTCCTGTTTGAACCAGTTGTAGCATATTACTGGTTTCCTCATTAATGATCTAAATAAAATCTTTGATATATTCATTTTAAAAAAAGAAAGAAAAACTAGAAATTAAAACAGCTTTTACATGTTTTAATTGCGATGGAAACAATGGACAAGAAAACTATGAGGTGTTTTTTTTTTCGACCACTTAGTAAAGAATGTGACTTTGCTTTGTATTCAGAAAGTATTAGGCTTTAAACTTTTTTTTAATTAAAGAAGGTTATTACTTTTAAAAAAAGACTGAACTTCTTATAGAATCTTAAAAGCATTTTGGATAAAACAAAAACTAGATCCTTAGCCACTAATGCCCTTTAAATATTGTTATATCATTCGCTTCATGAGTAAGGTCTTTATATTTTATACTCTTTATATTTTATACTACAGTACTGTAGGGTTTATAATATTTGGCCTGTGTAAGACACGGGGTCTTTGAAGTAAGATGTAATTACAGCAGTATTTGCAAAAGACTATTTTTCATAAATATTCCTCTCTCAGAAAACAAATAGGATTTTGTCCAAGAGTTTGAGAAACACCAAGTTAAACAAAATTAAGCCTCTTTTTCAACTGCAAGACTTTTAATTGATTCTGTGCCACTTCTATGTCGGTGTGCATTGCGATTCTGATAGGTAGCAAACTTACTTTACCATAGTATAGATATGTTTTTTTTCATGAATTGTTTTACTTTAAAGCAGTAGTTCTTAAATTATTTGGTCTCAAGACCGCTTTACCCTTCTAAAAATTACTGAGGACATCAAAGAGCTTCTGTTTATATGAGTTATATCTATTGATATTAGCCATATTAAAAATAAAAGCAGAATTTTAAAATATATTTATTACTAATTTATTTAAAAATAAACCTATCATATGTTAACATAAATAATATATTTTATGAAAAATAACTATATTCCTCAAATCAAAAAATGTAGTGAGAAGATTGACATTGTTTTATAGTTTTATAAATCTGTTCAATGTGTAGCTTAATAGGAAAAAGCTGCATTTTCATGTCAGATTCTGCATTCAATCTGTTGCAATATGTTGTTTGATCAGAATATACAAAGAAAATTCAAGCTCACATAGAAATGTAGTTGGAAAAGGAAGAAGTATTTTAATAGCCTTATCAGATAATTGTATACATTCTTCTTTGATACTATAGCAGAATTCAGTAAGAGGTAGTTTCTTAAAGATTAGTTACAATGTGGAGTCTGAAATTTTGTCAATGAATTTTTTGTACTCTGTTACAATAAAATCCATTGGTCTATCTTATACTTTGAATATATCTTTACACATGATTTTGTGCATCTTGCATTGGTTATTGGAAAATATTGGTTCACTGAGTTATGCAGGTCTTCCAAATGTTAATACATTTCATGTTTCATTATATAATACAAATTATCACTACTGATCCCATCAGATAAGTCATTAAGTATCTTGGGAAGCTGTCAAGCTCGTGATGGTGAATACAAGTTTTCCAAAGTCCCAATTTTCACTTGAAAGCTTGAATTTCATCATTGACAACAAATGTTATCTATTGCTATCTTTGAAGTAACAAATTTATCTTGTTCATTTTCGAGAAAATGTCTGTCCAATACCCAAGTCTGCATAATTGCTGTTTGCCTGTCCCTTCTTTCAAAAAAAAATGTTATTCCATTGAAAAAGTAGCTAATTCAGTTCATAACTCAAACATTCCACCAAGTGCTTTTTTTGAGACAGCCATAGTACTTTGGTATGCAACAGAGTGTTTTAAGAGTACTTCTCATTTTGTTAACACAGAATATTTAAAAGATGTTTATTATTTCTTCAAAAACATTCGTAAATGAAACTTCCTTTTTGATTTTTTGCACATGTGTGGTGGTGAAGAATATACAGACTACTAGCAAACATTGGTGCCATTATTTTGGTACTAATGCTCCAGAGGTATTACCCACTACTGGGTGATGCAAATATTATGCACCTCCAGGGGTCCATAGACTACACCTTTGAGAACTACTGCTGTACAGAACCACTCATGAATAAAAATAGAGAAGAGCCTTGGTTTACTGTTATTTTCTTGAAATTCTAATAAAGGGTGTCCCAAAAAATCTGAGTGCAATTTAAAGCTTTAATAATTTCAGAAATATAAATACTAATAACTATTAAATATCTTTTACATGTATTTACTTAGTGCATTTGGAAGGATAAAATTTTAATTTGAAATATTTGTCTGCAACTATTTCCAGATGGCCTGGCAAAGAAGTCCTTTGTTTGGCTACCTCAGTCCCCTGATCTGCCTCTATTATACTTTTTGGTAGGTGATATCCAAACTGAAGTATATATATCAAAACTTTTTCCCTTTGTTGATTTTAAAGCTGGGATTATAAATGCAATCTTTTCAGTTAATAAATTTTTTACAAGGTTTGAAAATCAACTAGAGCAGTATATAGTATAGAATGATAGTTATGTTGAACTGTAATAAGAAACATCAGTATTTTAAAATGTTAAAAATGTTAAGTAATCAGCCTTTCAAATGTTGTTTTCTGTAGGTAATTACACTATATTATTATTAGGTTACTTGTTTCACAGAGCCATCATGGTAAAAATATATGAATTAAACCATTTACTCAAAGTTGATATTTATTGAATAACTATTATGTACCAGGAATTGAGCTGGATACCACAAAGTATATAGTAAAGGAAGTTTTTAAATAACATATAATACACTGCTGTATTGAAACTATTTTTTATAATTCCAGTACAAGGTAGTTTCAGAGATTTATATGCCAAAAGGTCAAACTAAACTGATAATTTTTAATATTCACTGTCAAATTCAACATAAGATTTCCAGTTTCCTGTTTCACATAGAGGAAGCATAGAAGTCATCACTCGATCCTAATAACAAGTAAAAAGCTAAACAAACTGAAAAATCAACCACTCTTCTTGAATCCCTCAGAGAAGTGAGGTCACAGGGCAAACCACTGCACCCAAAATTGGGGAGACAGACAGGCAGATCAGTGAATCACAACTTACTGGGCAGAAACCAAAGCAGAAACTTCCATGAAGACTAGTGTAGAGGTAGAAAAGCATGAACTGAACTTGATGAATTGCTGGAGGCTCAGTGTGGACAAGCCTCAGAGATGAAAAACTCTAGGGAGAGCCAGTCAGCTGGGGGCCCCTCACATTAGTAACTGTTATCTCCTGAGACCTGATAGAGTTCTCACAGTGACTATCAGAGAAATATATCCTCCTGCTTCTGGCAGGAAGAGGGGAAAAATAACTGTTTTGAAATATGCCAAAGCATTCTGTTCTTCTTAATATGACCTTCCCTCGGGAGAAACTATTTCAGCAGAGCCTAACCTCTCGGGGTTTTAACAGAGCCTAACTGACCTGGGGAAGGGAAATACCCAACTCCTGCCCTCATAAATACCCTGTCCTGCCCAAGGTGGTAGGGAGGGTGAGTGACTGAGAAGCACTTGTAAAGTTCACAACCCAGAGGTACAGGCTCACTAAAGACTGAGATCTAATCCTAGGAGTACAGAATGCTTCCCCTACTCCACCCTCACACCACATCACTAAAGGCTTATCTACTGGAGTTCCTTTTGCCCAGCACATCATGTCAAGCTTTCAACAATAAATTACAAGACATAAAAAAGCAAGAAACAGAGTTTGAGACACAGCAATCATCAGAACCAGACTCAGATATGACAAGAATGTGGAATGATCAAATTGTGAATTCAAATTTACTATTATTAATATGCTAAAAGCTCTAATGGAAAAAGTAGATAATATGCAAGAAAAGATGGATAATGTAAGCAGAGAGATGGTAATTCTGAGAAAGAATCAAAAAGAAATCCTAGAGATAAAAAACCTGAACAGAAATGAAGAATGCCTTTCATGGGCTCATTAGCAGACTGAACGAAGCTGAGGAAAGAATCTCTGAGCTTAAGGATATGTCAATAAAGAACATAGAAAAGCAAAGAGAGAAAAGAGAAGAGAATATGGAAGAACTGTGGAAAATGCAGAAGCTGTAAAATATATATAGTGGGAATACCACAGGAAAAGCAAAGAGAGAAAGGAACAGAAGAAATAATGACAGAATTTCCCCCAAATAAACATCAGGCCCTAAAACATAGATTTAGAAAGTTCAAAGAACACCAAGCAGGATAAATGCCAAGTAAACTACATCAAGGTGTATTATGTTCAAACCTCAGAAAATCCAAGGTAAAGAAAAAAAATGTTAAAAGAAGCCAGAGGCAAAAACACCCTACCCATAGAGAAGCAAAGACAAGAATTACATCTGGCTTCTCCTCAGAATCCTTGCAAGCAGGAAGAGAGCGCACTGAAATATTTAAAGTGTTGAGAGAACAAAGCCCACCAACCTAGGATTCTGTATTCTGTGAAATTATTCTTTAAAAGTGAAAGGAAAATACTTTCTCAGCAAACACTGAGAAAATGTGTTGCCACTAGACCTGCCTTGCATGAATTGTTAAAAGTTCTTCAGAAATAAGGAAATTGATAGAAGTCTGAAACTCAGATCAACATAATAAAAGAAAGAACATTAGAGAAGGAATAAGCAAAGGTAAATAAAAACTTTTGTTTTTCTAATTCTTAAATGATTTAACATAACAATTTGTTCCAAATAATAATAGCAATAATTTATTCAGTTACATAGGTTTATCTATGTGTGTATATATAATATATTAATATATATGGCTATGTATGCTCTGTGTGTGTGCATGTATACATATGGTTATATATGCTATGTGTGTATGTATATATGAGTATGTATGCTTATGTATAAGTGGAACGAATGATAGCAATGATACCAAAATATATAAGGAATTGTTAAAATTCAACAATAAGTGAATGAACAACCCGGCCTGGTGTGGTGGTTCACACATGTAATCCTAGCACTCTGGGAGGCCAAGGCGAGAGGACTGCTTGAGCTCAAAAGTTCGAGACCAGCCTGAGCAAGAGCGAGACCCCATCTTTAAAAAGGAAGGAAGGAAGGAAGGAAGGAAGGAAGGAAGGAAGGAAGGAAGGAAGGAAAGAAGGGAGGGACAGAGGGAGGGAGGGAGGGAAGAATTAGCCAGGCATGGTGGTGTATGCCTGTAGTCCCAGCTAGTGGGAGGCTGAGGCAGAAGGATCACTTGAGCCCAGGAGTTTGAGGTTGCTGTGAGCTAAGATGATGCCACTGCACTCTATCCAGGGTGACAGAGAGAGAATCTGTCTAAGCAAGAAAGAAAAGAAAAGAAAAGAAAAGAAAAGAAAAGAAAAGAAAAGAAAAGAAAAGAAAAGGGAAAAGAAAGGAAAAGAAAAGAAATGAACAACCCAATTAACAAATGGGCAAAAGATCTAAACAGATACCTCACCAAAGGAGATATACAGCTGGCAAATCAGCATATGAAAAGATGTTCCCAAATCATGTGTGATTAGAGAAATGCAAACTAAAACAGCAATGAGGTACCACCACACACTTATTAAAATGGCCAAAGTCCAGAACACTGACAACACAAAATGTTGGTGAGGATACAGAGCAAGAGGAACTCTCATGCACTGCTGCTGGGAATGCAAAATGGTACAGCTACTTTGGAAGATAATTTGGCAGTTTCCCATAAGACTAAACATTTTCTTAGCGTACAGTCCAGCAATCATGCTCTTTGGTATTTTCTCAGGGGTATTGAAAGCTATGCTCATACAAAAATTTGCACATGGATATTTATATCACATTTATCCATAATTGCCAAAACTTGGAAGCAACCAAGATGTCCTTCAGTAGGTGACTGGATAAACTGTGGTACATTCAGACACTGTAATATTATTCAGCCCTAAAAAGAAATGAGCTATCAAGGCAGGAAAGGACATGAAGGGAATTTTAAATGCTATTGCCAAGTGGATGGAGCCAATCTGAAGACTACACAGTATGATTCCAACTGTATGGCATTTGAGAAAAGGAAAACTAGGGAGACAGTAAAAGAATCAGTGATTGCCAGGACCTGGGGGGAGGGAGGAGTAAGTAGGCGAAGCACAGATTTTTAGGGCAGTGAAATTATTCTGTACGATAGTATAGTGGTGGATACATGTCATCATACATTTGTCAAAACCCACACAGTGTACAACACCAAGAGTGAACCTAATGTAAACTACGGACTTTCGATGATAATGATGCGTCAATGCAAGTTCCTCAATTGTAACATATGTGCCACTCTTGTGAGGGATGTTGATGGTAGGGGAGGCTGTATGCATGTACGGTGGGAGGTATATGGGAACTCTATGCTTTCTGATCAATTTTGCTATGAACCAAAGATGTCCAAAACATAAATTCTATTTGAAGAAAATAAATACAACCTAATCCTTTTCTAGCACTTACAGTAAAATTATAAACTTGGTAGAGACAAATAAAATTTAGCAAAAACATTTATTTGACTTTTTTATTATTATTATTTCTACGTACAGAGTCTCTCTATATTTCCCAGGCTGGTCTCGAACTCCTGGCCTCAAGTGATCCTCCCACCTCAGCCTCCCAAAATGCTGGGATTACAGGTGTGAGCCACTGTGACTGGCTGACATTGTTTTTTAAATTTAACATTAAGATAGTGAGTACTATGAAAATGGGGCTAAAGATTTTGCATCACTGCAAGAATATAGAAAGATATAGACGATTAAAGGTCTTGATAAATGTAATATCTTTATAGATACCATAAGTACTCAATTCAGAAGCACCATGACATGCATAATTCTGGTTCTCCCCTGGCTTACTGCTTTCTGACATAGTAAGTAAAGAATGTGTCTTTAGATTTTGTTTGCAATTTTCTAGCTTAGGTTGAGAAAATATTAAACAAATGCCAATCTACAAAGATAAAAAATACTATCCTTGTCAATGCAATCTAGCCAGTTATGTTTTAATTTTTAGTGGTGCTTACTAGCATCCCTAGAGAAGTTGAACATATAGTAATTAGAAACTCTCTTATACATAGTCACTCTTCTGAGTTTTAGAAACAAATAAACCATTGAGATCATCAGCAATTCCCCTCTTCTTAAGTAATCTTTTAGAAGAAGGTGGCTTGTGATGAAAAGGAATGGGAATGAATATGAGATCTGGACCCTCATCAGAACTGGGGGGTTCGGTGTACATCTCATGAAGTAACAAAAAGGAGAGGCTCTGCTGTAATCAGGACATGATTAAAGAGGAGTTGTAAATGTCACATCCTTGGACAACCACATTCATCCCAAGAAGAGCACCTGGATGATGAGCATTTCTTATCTTGGACCAGAGATAGAAGAATAAGGGCTAAATAAATGATAGAGCCACTTCTATCTTTGTGTGTGTGTGTGTGTGTGTGTGTATGCATGGCATCCCAATACATGTGCCTCCTTTTCTTTTCAATTATCTGGTATTCAAAAAACATCGTGCAGTTGAAACACATAGGTGAGCTATGAAGACATGAAATAGCTGACTATTCGTTAGTGACTTACAAAAGCTCAGAAACCATATTGCAACACACATAGAAGCAGAATACCTGGTAGAAGGTGGCTTCATCATTTGTTTTCTTATTTTCACCTGTAAAGTTTTATGACTAACAAAACCACACACTTTCTCAGCATACCTGTGAAAGATTCCAAAGGTCAGCATGTCATTTCTTTTATAAAGCCAAAGCCAGTGATGCAGAAATAGGTGTCTTATCAAAAGTAGACCTGGTACTTAGTTCCCACGAACCCCACTGCATGATCTTGGTCAACTTTACCTCTCTAGACTTGTTTTTTCATCTGTAAAATGAGGGGATTGAACAATATGATAGCTTATGCATTTTTAAGCTCTAAAATTCTACAATACTCTGATTATATATCCTCAGACATGTAAACATCTTAAATATCAAAATTTCCTAGGACATTAAGAGAGTGCTATAAAGAATTGTTTCTTACAATTATGTGTTATTTGGTACATGTTGGTAATGGTTCTCAAGTTGCTGCCTTTGTATTTGTTTTGGGAGATTAAAATTCCTTGAGGATAGAGATCTCTAGATTTCTATTTGGTTAATTACCCAATAATGTCTAGTAAAGTGCTTTGCACATTAACACATTTTCATGATAAAAATGATCAATGATTATTTAAAGTTTCTCTTGGTTTATAAAAAAATTAAACCTCCTAAGATTCATCTTTCTCTTTCATCAGTATTTAATACAGACTCCAGCACCTAACATACCACTTCTCTCTCTCTACAGCAGAAAAATTACAATTTTATACTTTCTTTGCCCCCCCATTAGACACATTTAATAGATGCAATATTGGAAATCAAGTATTTGCTCAGTAAACACCACCTGTAATGCCAAGAAATAATTTCTCTATACAAATGCTTTCCTAAACTCGAGAATCCTAGCACTTACAATACTAGTGGGGTGGAAGGCTCCCAAAAAAGGGGAGGATTTCAGGGAGAGAGCATAACCCTCCCTCCCTTCCTCCTCCTAAATACCAACAGATAGCTGCATGCTTTTTACTGCCAAGTGTGGACTAAAATTCTTAGCAATTGGACAACATGTAAAACAGAAAATCCAATGCCAACCTCAAACTCTGAAACAGGGACTCTGATGATTCCCAAGTGTAACCAGTTCTAATTCTGCTAATAGCTCTGTCCTTTCCAGAAGAGTACACAGAAACAGGCTCCAGCTGTCACATGAACCTAATGTTTCATTCTTTGCACAAGCCTGACATGTTTCAAATGTTAATAGCATTAGCAATGATATAATGTAACCATGGCAGAGGTGCCCTGAGTCAGCCAGGATTTTTTTTTAAAAAAGTGGGTGGGATACAATTACTAAAAGGTTTGGGATAAGGCATTTTAATCATTAACCAGAAAACCAGACATACTAACACCCCCTCCCCACCCTGCAAAATAGGGAGTAAAGAAGCAAGAGTTGCTGGTTGAAAGGCAGTTGCAGAGATTGTTTTAGGGTAGCTAAAAGGTAATGCTAGACAGAGAAAAGAACTACGAATAAAGACATAGGAGGTGCTGTTGAAGCCCCAGGTCCAGGTATAGCCTCTACACTAGGACTGCCTCATATGATCGGTCAGTCCTTAAATAGCACCAGACAGCTACTGCGTGCCTCCAGGCTTTTACTCGGTCTTTTTGATTTGACGTAGCTCAGAGGATTTTATAGGAGTTTGGCATTGCAAGAGGACCTACAGGTCATGAAGTCCAAACACCAGCTCCCTCTACACCGAGCTGAATGCCCTCTGTGTAAGCTGGACAAATGGTGGTCCACTTTCTCCTTCAATATGTCCAATGATGAGAGGCTCACGCATTTAGAGTTAAATAACTGTGCTCTGTCTAGAGGAAGCATAGGGAGACTCATTTCTCAAGGATAATTATACCAAGAAAAGGCCACTCGACATAAATCCACTTAAAACAGAAGCTAAATTCATAGTTCAGAGTAGAAATAAGAAGGCTAGAAAAATGAACAGAAAATGAATAAAGTATTGATTTATACCTTTTTTAAAGAGGGGCCATAATTTTTAAAAATTACTAGAAGTGTATAGGATAGCACAAAAATTATATGATAGCAAAATTTAACATAATTCACTCCATATTGGACTTTCATAGTCCAGTCTAAAAGAGGTTATTTTTGTAAAAGTTTTCAAGAGCTTTATTAATTTTCCCAAAGGCCTCTCTTAGTCCCTTGATACTCAAATCCCTGTCTTTTTGATGTGCCTATATTACCACTATTGTCTATTTTGTATGTTCAATTTTTGACTAGTCCGATTCTATCTTTAGATTTGAGCAATTTGTCCACATCTCTTTATCTAACTCATGAAACTGAATCTTTTGCATGATTTTCAATTTACACTGTTCTTCATTGCCAAGAGGAGTATTCAGTAGCAGCATATATTTATGGCATCTTCTAACAAGGAAGAGAGAATGGTGGGAAAAGACTGACAAGATAAAGGTGGAAAGTATATACAGAAGAGTTATTTTTATAGGGGCAAATTTTAAAATGATCAGTTTATAAGCAAAAAAAAAATTTGCTTATTTCATTTCATAGCATTTTTTGCTTTGCAATTCATTGTAAAAGGATTTTTACAGCATCATTATTACCTTTCTCTGTGCAACTTTATGCACAAGACAAGAGAGGTTAAATACAGAGTCTGCTTATAATATGCATGATCATACTATTTAGTACAAAGAGCTGCCTTTTCTCCTGGGGAAGATAGTTCGATGTAGATATGCCTCCATCTTTATTTTTAGGAATTAGTAAATATGATCTTAGGTTCTGTTTGGTTGCCATTCTACAGGCAAGGCACTTAACCTCTTTATCCCTCAGTTTCCTCATCTATAAAATGGGCATAGTAATAGCACCTACATCACTAGCTGCTTGTGAGGATTAAATGACTGCACCGTGCCTGGCAAGTAATCCGCATCTAATAAATGTCAGCTGTTACTCTGCAGCTGCTCTTTTTGTAATATAATGATGGGAGTGCCATTTGAATGACTAATTGCACATTTCTTTTTTTCTTTTTCAAGGAATAAAACTATATTTAAAAATATTAAAAGCATCCTTTATCAGTGGAATAAAAATTTTGATTAAGAATTAAGAAACTAAACCTTCAATTAGTATACACAGTTTTTATGATCCTAATGTACTTGTAAAGAATTAGGCAGATTGAACTGAAAAGTTAGCAAAATGTTATTTTATGGCAATTGAATCTAAGCCCTCGCTTCTATTACTACTTCAGATGCTACTGGAATTAGAGATTTAAAACATCATCTAGAGAAATCTCTACACTATATATATATATGTATTTATATATATATTAGATGAAAATAAAGTCATGGAAAAGAAAAAAAACACAATGTATTGAATTCTAGCCAGTGAAAAAATAACTTAAAAGTGAGAAAGGAGTAATTTCCCCACCCCTCAAAGCTCAAAATTTTAAATGTCATTAAACTGAATTAAAATTGGAGCGAAGGAGGAATTCTCATGTCCTAAATATATTACAAGCTCAACTGCTCTTTTCTAAATATTCACTAGGTATATTCTGTGTTTGTTTTTTGAAAATGTATCAAAGAGAGTATGGGTAGAGGGAAATCAACATATAAACAATATACATCCTAAATACAAGTGCATTTAAAATTTTCCAAAGTGATTAGCAACTTATTTAATGCCTATGGCCTAGATTTTTCTCTCTCTCCTCCTTGAGGTAAACTTTCTGATGTAGAGAGAAAAATTCAAATTCATTGTATTAGCCTCTGTAATTACATAACAATATTACCCAAACTTAGTGGCTTAAAACCACGCATTTATTATCCCCCAGTTTCTGTGGGTCAGGAGTCTTGACAGGGCTTAGCTCGGTCTTCTGCTTAGGATCTTACAAGGCTGCAATTGCGGTGTCACCTGAGCTGAGTTCTCATCTGAAACTCAACTGGGGAAGGGTCTACTTCGACGCTTACTCGGGTTATCGGCAGAATTTAATTGCAATTGTAGGACTGAGAGGTTCAGATTCTTATTAGATATGAGCTGGAGGCTGCCCTCAGTTTGTAGAGGCTGCAGGCCTCCTCAAAAGCAGCTAATTAGAGAGAGAGAGACAGACACAGAGACAGAGACAGAGAGGAGAGACCCCAGCAAGAGAGATACTACAAACGTATGCAATAATCACATAATAAGGTACAAATAATCACATACATCCTGTCACCTTTGCCCTGTTCTATTGGTTGGAAGCAGGTCACAGGTCCTGTCCACACTCAAGGGAAGGGGCTCATACAAGGGCATGAAGGCCAGGAGGCAGAATGAGGAGTGATACAGGCCACCTTGACTCCGTCTGCAACACTCATCTATCTTAATACTTAGGAGATTCATCTTTAGTGGAAGAGAAGGACAAAATTGATTTGAAAAGCCTGAAAAAATGTCTGCCTTCCACATTTTTCTTTTCTCCCTCTTTTGATGTGTTATTTTGAAATTATTGTGAAAATTAGACACACGTTTGCCTGTCGTTCAAACTTAAAAATAAATCTCCCTTCATAAAAGCACATCTTGCTTATTTGGTCAGTACAGAATAAGTGCGTCAAGTTCCAGTTTTCTTAGTGTTTGACTGGAGGTTGGAGGCTGCTGAGGAGGAAACATGACACGTCTTACTATGGATCTTTCAGTGGGAGACATTTCAGCCCAGACCGGACTTGCCCTAATTCTGGGACTTCTAGGCCTCAGGCTCCAAAATGAACCAAATATTATCATTTTGGAGCTAATATTTGGTCCACTTAAATGGTATAAATTAGCTTTGTGGTGAGGCAATTATTTCTTCTTAGTTTAACATTCACACAATAGCACTTTTTCTGTGGGTTTTAATGAATTGTAGGATTGTAGTCCTTGTGAATTGTAGATGATATGGTCACAATCACAGATAATGCCATATGTGACAGTATAAGGTTAAGAAGACCACCAAAAGCGACACTAAAACAAACAAACAAAACCTAATAGGTAGGCATGATACTTGGAATTCTTGACATTGAGTTCACCCTTCAAAATTTAAGGCCACACCATCTATTCATTTTCTAACCTACTGACATATAGTACTTAAATAATATGATATGGAGATTACCGGCATTATTAATAACCAACACCTCACATCTCCATCACTTTTACATTTTCAAAACCCATTCATAACTGTTATCTCATTTTCGATAAGTAAAAATAGAATCAAGTACGATTTACCCCTGCCATTTTTCGGTCTGACTTTTATTATATGTAGTGAGTTTTATCTCTCTTTTGCAATAGAAATTACATGAACACCTTCTCTTCAAAACTCAGCTCCAACTGTTTGCTCAGGTGTGGTGGCCTTCTGAGCGGCACACTGCACTCTATGACCAAATCCCTCTGCCTTTGCATTCTCCACCAGAGACCTTTGTGTTGCGTTGTCTCTTACTCTCCAATTTCAGTTGTTTTCAAGTGTGTTTGATATTTCATTCGCTACATGGAAGCCTCATCGAGGAAAGGAATTTCACATGTTTTTGTTTGAGGTTGCTTCTATAATGCCTCATAGATGCTCTTGTTCATAGAAGCGTTTGACAAAGGCAACCCACAATCTGACATTTAGCCACTGACTGAAGGATCTTCATCATTTCAGAGAGGCCTCTCCTTCTTTATACCCCCCAGGCCAGCTGAAAAAATGCCCCCTCGCCCGAGACACATTCGCTACCTAATCCCCAGCACCTGTAAATATTACCTTCTATGACTAAGGGTGTGATCTCGAGAGGAGTGTACCCTGAATTACCCTGGTGGACTGTAAACGCAATCACATGTATTCTTATGAAAGGTGGCAGAGGGAGCTCTGAAGGACAGACACACAGAGAAGTGGAGACACCATGTACCTGAAGGTAGGGATGGGAGTGATGTGATACAAGTCAGGGGATGCCAGCAGCCACCAAAAGCTGGGGAGTGGGACAAGGGACAGATTCTCCCCTAGAGTCAGTCCCCAGAGAGAATATGGCCCTGCTGACACTTTGATTTTAGCTTTATAAAACTGAGTTTGGATTTCTGGCCTCTAGAACTCTGAGGGAAAAAATTTATGTTGTTTTAAGCCACCAAGTTTGTGGTAATTTGTTACAACAGCCATGGGACACAAATACAAGCCCCCATACCCTGATCCTTTCTCTAATCATAACAGAAAAAGACACTGTGCCTCTCCGTCCACTCCTCTCCCCCAAATCTAGTTAAATTCTGTCTCCATGATGAATATTTTTGCCCAATGAGAAAACAAATATCTTTGTAGTAGCATTCCCATGCGTGTGGCATTTTATAGTTCAAACATTTCCCCAAATCATGTGGTCCTTCAACCATACCATAAGGTAAACAGGGTACGTACTGTTACCTCTAATTTGCAGGCTAGGAAAGCCTGTGGAGAGACTAAGTTGCCCCCTTAGATCACAGAGCTCACTGGAGAAGGAAACTAAGACTTCCAGAGGCTGCCACGTGCTGCATCTCCACATGCTCCTCACAACATTGTGAGGTAGAGTTTATCATCTTACAGATGTAGAAACTGGGCTCGTCCCAAGTCAAGCAGGAAGTCAGCCAAGGGGTACCTGGGTCCATTGCCCAAGCCCATGAGCTTTGCACATACCGTGCTGCATGTTGGGATCGAGCTGTGTTATTGCCAAAATCAAAATGTACCAGAATAATAATCATAGCTACTATGTGCTGGGCCCTTTTTATGTGTCAGATGCCATTTTAAGCATGTTGTATACATTAACATTTAAGCCCTGCAACAACCTATGAGTCAGGTGCTGTTGGTTATTGTAGTAGACTGAATAATGTCTCCCAACCACAAAAATGCCCATGTCCCAATCCCCAGAACCTGTGACTATGTTACCTTACATGGTAAAAGGAACTTGCAGATGTGGTTAAGGATCTTGAGATGGGGAGAGTATCCAGGATTATCCAGATGGGCCAAATGGAATCACAAAAGTTTACAAAAGGAAGGCGGGGAGGTCAACATCAGAAGGAGACATGACCAATGAAGCAGAGGGTCAGAGCCAGAGGGAGCTGGCTAGGGACAGAGGAGGGGCCAGGAGAAAAGGCGTGCAGGCAGCCTGTAAGAACTGAAAAAGGAAAAGTTGCCTGTGGAACCTCTAGGGGGAGCTGACACCTTGATTTTGTCATGATGAAACTCATTTCAGACTTGTGACCTCTACGACTGTAAAATCATAAATTTGTGTTGTTTTACAGCCACTAAGTTTGTGGCTATTTGTTATAGCAGTAATAGGAAACTGATATAATTATCATCCTCGTTGTACAGATGAGGATAGGGAAGCACAGAGAAGTTAAATTCCTTGCCCCAAGATCATACATAGTTGGCAGCTCTGGGATTCAAACCCAGCGTTGGCCTCTCTTCCACCAACTCCATCTGAATTTCTTTCCTCCTTTTCCATCTTTTTAAAAAAACACTAGTCACTAGTACTCATTTTACAAAATGATTTGAAAGTACTTTATTCATATCCTAAATGAATAAACTGGGTATAGTTTCTTAAGTGTGATTTTACAAACTTTTTTTGAAAAACACCAGAATTATTTTTTCTAAATCATACACAAACCCTCCAATATATAAAATACATCAAAGCTGTTTCGCTCTGATGGAAGGTGATGGCGGTGGGCGTAGGAATTAGATCTAGCCTGCCCTCCCACCTGCCCACCACCCCCGATCCCAGCATCCTCTGCCAAGGCCTCAGGAATCATCTGAAACTATCACTCCAAGGATGTAACCACCGTCTGAATTTCATTTCCACCAACTACTTGGGAGCTAGCCACGTAGACAGGTTCAGACATGCACAGTAAGCTGCTGTTTTACCTCTACAAGGTGACACTTGGCTCTGTTTTTCCAAGAATGCTGATTAGTTGATGCAGATTTATTCACATTAGCATTATGTTAATGTTATTGATATTTTCAAGGACTTTGGGATATCTTACATTAGCAATTTCTCTCAAGAATGACAGGAGAAAGAATGAGTTGACTCTGTCACCCCAAGTTTAAAGGTAAGAGTAATCAAGCTCCTCTCGAAATGTCATGTGTTGACCCAATCAAGTTCCCTGGACATATTTCAAAATTATAACAGCTAGTGAGTATATATGCTTTATGTGTGTCCTCACAAACAACACCTAAGAGCAGGTACTTCATCTTCCGCTTACAGTTTTTAAAACTGATACTCAGAGAGCTAAAGTAACTTTTCTGTAGTCACACAGCTGGAAAATGGCAACACTGGAGTTATATATCTCTGAGATACATGCTATTTCTAGATTTCACACCAAGGAGGCATGTGTCCATACAAGCCACAGCAAAGGCTAAACGAGTTACCATGTAAAATGCTGGGCAGTGTCCTTGGAATAAAATAAGGTATTCGGTACATGTTTTTAATCATCATTATTATAAATTTGAGTTATAAATTAGACTTTTCTCATTCTGTGCTACTCCTTGTTCTCTCCAAACTCACATTTGGAGAAATTTTAGACTCGCAAAAGAGCAAGACAAGTTGTGAATTGAGACAAGTTACTTCTGAGACTTGCTTTGGGAACACTTAAGACCTGTACATGGCAACTGAATTAGTTTCATGCTTAGAAAATATCAAGAGGTCATTCAGTTCATCTTCAAGCTGTGGGCTGGTCCCTTCTGAAATTATCTACCTCAGTTTGAAATATCTCTAGAGAAAGAGACTTTATAGCTTTCTGTGGTAATTGATTCCGGTGTCAGACTTGGATAGATCAAAAGTCACGAGCACAGTGCCTCCTGCTTCACTTTGGGCTCGAGGTCAGCAAGACATAAAATGCAATCTAGGATTTTCCTATAGAGACCTAGGCTGTTTTACAAAGGGGCTTCTTAAACATTAGCTGGTATTCTTCCTTCTAAATCCATGCTTAATCTTTTCTTCCTCCCACCCTCCCTTTGGAACCAATGAATATCTCAATGTATTAATAAAAACCAGACCATCTGTTTGTGAGGAAAAAAACATAACTTTCCTTCTAGAACTGCACAACTTAGTAAGGAAGTGATTGATTACCACAAACTGATCCCTATGAATTGAGCAAGTTGGGAGGAAGGGTACTCAACTGGTTGTAGCAAGGTGTCCAAGAAAATCTCTATACTGCAAATAAAGAGAAACAGATTTCACGTGATGCTTCTTCATTTACTGTTTATCTTGCTTTAGGTGAACCTATAAAAAGGGAAAGCTGACAACCAGCCTGTTTGATAGGCATGTTATGACACTCAAGTGAGAGCAGAGTAAGTAAAGTGCACCAGTGACTGTGAAATGCCCTGTAACAGGTGGCTCCCCAGGGGAAAATCTGTGATGCCACCAAAGTTAAAGTCTCTGGCCCATGATCCTAACAATAAGACCACGACACCACAGCTTTCTGAGCTCTTTCTACCTCCCACAGAATGGAGTTTTCTTTGAGATGCGCTACACCTGGTGGCTTTCTGAGTGAGCACCTGGCTTCCAGAGCCAGAGATGGAACCTACCAACTTAGGGACAGAATTTGACCATGGAATTCCCATTTCATGAAGCCAAGTTCCTCTTTAAACCTGAGGTCCATGTCTGCATGATGCAGGCCACTTCCCTGGCTGCTGCCACAAGCCCTGGTGTTAAGGAAGGTGTTTGATTCAACCTGGAGGGCTGCAAAGCCTGTCTAGTTCACAGGGCCCCGGCCATGGTTCTGAAGCAGGGTGTATACTCTGCAGCAGTCCAGTTCCTATCACTCTCTTTCTCCTGGCACAAGGGTGGGGCTGATTTTCCTTTTCTTCTGAAGAATTTCCACATTTTCAGCAGCTCTTTCCTAAACCCCAAGTGGGACACACGAAATCCCCCTCAGCCCCCAGCATATGGACCCAGGTCTGCTCGCATCACTCAGACACTCTGCTTCATTTTGCTCCCTTTAGCCCTGGGCTGAGGAAACCAAAGTGTTACCCACGTGGCCTCCCTTACTCCAGGGCAAACAAGCGTCTCTCCTGCGCTACAGGACCCAAGTGTCTCCCGTTTCCTTTCCTCTCCTTCTCCCCTCACTTCCCTGAAGGGTTTGCCCCTCTTCCCTAGTTCACTCATAACCTACAGACTTGCACCCCTTCTCCACCCCAACACGGGACCCTTTCCATCAACTTTAAACTGAATTATTTTGATTCTTGTCATCATTATTGTTGGAATTCAAAAATCATCATGAAGTTGGATTCTGTGTGTAGTCAAATAAAACAAGTCAAAACCCTTTTTTTTTAAATCTTCTACATTAAAAAAATAAAAAGCAAGCTAAAGAATTGGGAGTAGAGAAAAGCCTTAGGAGATAATAAGACAAAATGTATCAAGGGCTTACTATGTTACATTCATTTAAAAAAAAAGTTTAAAAGAATTTAATCCTCCATACAGGCCAATGAGATAGGTATTACTATGTAAGAAATGATTACATTGAGGCTTTGAGACATTACATCACCACATGCCACACACAGTTAATAAGTGGTAAAACCAGGACTCAAACCCTTATATTGCACTGCCTGTGTGAAATAACTAAGCAATGGCCTTTCACTCCTCACTGACAGCTCTGTGTATGCATGAGAAAACAGTGACTCAAAATAAATACAGATGCAAGATAAAGCACCATAAAGGCTTATAATCACAAGGGGAAAATGAAATTAAAGATCCTTAGCATCAAAGAAAAACCAACGTTTCAATAGTGATTAATGATAGTCAAATTAATAGCTAACATGTAAGCATTTCTTTATGTCTTATTCTCCACTGTATTTGCCTCAAATGTACTTTAAAGTGTTTGAGGTTTGTGGATGACTTATATATCATTTTAGTAGAAGTATGCAATTGGCTGGACTGTATGTAGGTAAAAACAGCCCTGTGGCAATGACTTTTTAGATATAACACCAAAGGCATGATCCCTAAAAAAGAGAATTGATAAGCCAGACTTCTTTAAAATTAAACATTTCTGCCGTGTATAAGACTGACAAGAGAATGAAAAGACAAGCCACAGCCTGGGAGAAAATATTGGCAAAACACATATCTGATAAAAGAACTGTTATCCAAAATATATAAGAACTCTTAAAACTCAACAATAAGAAAACAACCCAATTTAAAAATGGGTCAAAGACCTGAACAGATATTTTACCAAAGAAGACATACAAATGGCAAATAAGTGTACAAAAAGATGTTCCACATCATATGTTATCAGTGAAATGCAAATTAAGATGACAATAAGATATACCACTATATATAAGGTATACCACTATACATCTATTAGAATGGCCAGAGTCCAGAGCACTGACTACATCAAATGCTGGCAAGGATGTGGAGCAATAGGAACCCTCATTCATCGTTGGTGGGAATGCAATATAGTACTACCCCAAACTTTGGAAGACAGTTTGGCCATTTCTTACAAAACTAAACATGATCTTACCATTTGATCATCAATCTCACTGCTTGGTATTACTCAAAAAATGCTAAAAATGTATGTCCACAAAAAATCCTGCACATGGATGTTTATATCAGCTTTATTCATAATTGCCAAAACTTGGAAACAACTAAGATGCCATTTACTAGGTGAATGGATAAATACACTGTGATACATCCAGACACTGGAATATTATTCAGCACCCAAAAGCAATGGATTCTTAAGCCATGAAAAGGCATAGGGGAAACTTAAATGCATATTACTAAGTGAAAGAAGCCAATCTGAAAAGACTGCATACTGTATGACTCCAACTCTATGACATTTGGGAAAAGGCAAAACTAAGGATGGTTAAAAAAGATCAGTGATTATCAGGGGTTAGGGAATGAGCAGGTGGAGCCCAGAAGATGTTGAGGGCAGTGAAACTATTCTGTACAATACTATAGTGTAAATGCATGTAATTACACATTTGTCAAAACCCACACAATGTACAACACCAAGAGTGAACCCTAATGTAAACTATGAACTTGGGGTGATTATGATGTGTCAGTGTAGGTCCCTCAATTGTAACAAATTGCCTGGTGCAGGCTGTTGACCATGGATGAGGCGATGTATACATAGGGGCAGGAAGCACATGAGAACTTGCCGTAACCTACACTCAATTTTGCTATGAACCTAACACTCATCTTAAACATAAAACCTATTTTAAAAATAATATTTCTTTTCTGTACGCCTACTACTAGGCTTAGTAAGAAGTTAAGGTTTTAATAAAATATCAAATATGACATGATTGTTTGACTGTCCTGGTGTGTTTCAGGATCCAGGGACCCATCTAAGATATAATAAGTAAGCCTTCCTTATGGAAAACGTCACACAAAACTCACCATCTCTAAATGCTTCGAGAAGAGCACAGGTCCAGGAACCTCACAATCCCATCTCCCTCTGGCCTTCTCTGGCTCCCACACTTTCTAGGCCCTTTTATATAAGCTGACCGCTCATTCACGGATCTTTCAGGCAGTGACATAGTGGCGATTACATTAGCATGCTCTTCTACTATACATCTTTTAAAACAGGCCATAGCTCTTGGAGTAGAAAGGTCATTAAAAGGATCCCTCCTGCCCCCCACCAACCACCCTCCCTTATATTGATTTCATTAAATTTGGAGAAAAGACACAAGTGTAATATTTTTTTTCCTGCTCACGAACCTCTATTTTTAAACATACATACCTGTTAATTTGTAAACAATGAAATAATGAGAACCCCTTCACTGGAAGGATGAGAGACTGGCATTGATCAAAATGCCTCCATTAATAACATGGATTTATGGCCAGCAGCAGTGCGTGGGGTCCTCCTTCCCTTGTGTTCACATTTACAGACTTGCAATGAGTAATATCATTAATAGGCCTCATTTGCAGGCTGGCAGCAGGAGGCCCCACCAAAAGTGTGAGTGATGATTATTTCATTTGAAGAGGAGGATGTTTAGTGCTCACAGTTGGAAACCTCCACCATCAAAGAAGCACACCTCTCTTTCAAAGAAAGAAAGGGGACCTTCAGGTTGTTTATTTGCTCTTCAAAGCTCTTCTTTCAAATGGAGGCTGTAGGGGAGGAAATGCATGCTTTTAATCCAAATAATAATTGCTGTCAAACAAGCCAGTCTGAAATCATTTCCATTGTGCACTGAATCATCAGAATCTGTCATTTCCATTTTTTCCTCCTCATGGCTTTTCTCTTTCTAAGAAAAAGTCAGAAGCCTTTATTCTCTCATTCAAATTAGTTTAACCCACATTTACTGAGCACCTACTATGAGCTAGCATAGGCCTGCAGGATGCAAATGTAAATAAGACACTGTTCTGATCTTCAAAACCCTCACACTAGAGTAAGAGAAAGAGACAGATTTAGGGAGGAGTTGCATTAACAAAAATAGCTAAAACATATAGAGAAAGAGCAAAGAAGCAAGTGATTGACCCCACCTGAGTGGGTCGAGGAAGACGTAGGAGGGGAGCGGGTGTCTCAGCCAATCACTGATGTGCACTTGATATACTTTCAGAAAAGAAGGGCATTCCTCCAGACGTGGCCACGTGCGCCAATGCCCAAAGGCCTGCTGTAATTAGCTCAGTGTGGTATGTGTGCAGAAAAAGTGAAATGAGGCTGGAGAAGTTGGCAAGGACACGGGGATGAAAGGCCATATTCAGGCGTTTCTATTTTGCCTCGTAAGCAATGAAAGGCCATTGGAAAGTTTCCAACAGGAAAATACACAAATCTCCATGAGCTTTAGAAAATCACTCCTGTGTGGTATAGAGAATGGGCTAAAGCAGGGCTGTAGGGAGGCAGACGCCTATTGCAATAGTCAAGGCATGGGCGGGGGCAAGGGTGTGAACAAACACAGTAGTGGAGGGGAGAAGAAAGGTCAAATGTGTCAGACTTAGTCACAGAATAAAGAGGAAGGCATCAGGAACGAGGCTCTGGGTTTAGGCTTGGGCTCTTTCAGGATGGGGATTAAGGAATCCAGCCGGAGAACCAATTTTGGAAGAAAGGGAATGAGTTCATCTTTTCCAGAGTGGCAACAGGTGAGATATAAAATATTCTTCTTCGTTTATTTATCTATCACGGGGTACCATTTATGTTTCTAGACTTTTTAGAGCACAAATTCTAAAAAATTTAAAAAATACTTCCAGTATTTCAAAGTGAAAAAGCTTAGCAGGTAAAGGGTAAAAGAATTAACAAATAGAGAGATGAGATTGGAACATCAAGTTACACTAATAAGACAGGACTTCGCTTGCCTGGAGTGAACACGGGAGATGCAAACCTCTGATCAGACACGAATCTTGCCGGGAGCAGAGGCACAGCACACTCACTCATGCATGGGGACAAATCAACTTAGACATAATAAAGCCAAGGAATTCTGATTAGGAATGTTTGGGATCAGTGACTGGGTTAGAATAACAGGAGAGGAACGTACAAGGACAGAGCCTCACCTTATAAGGGGACAGGATGTATTTTGATTGGGATTGAGAAGAATAGGTGAGCGACTCAAGTAATTTTCTCTGGTTTAGTAATACCAGTGATCGGGCGAGTGAGAAAATGGAAGAGGTTAAAAAAAGAAGCCTACTGAGTAAGAAAGGATGACAAAAGAGGATCAGAGTAAAATATTGGGGTCGTCAATAAGGGCAGTCCCTTATGTATAAAGGCCAGTTTTAAACTTAGCACCGAATAAGGGCAAATCAGAGTGGAGGCAGAAACAATGAGCTGCCCCAGTCACAAATACTATTATACAGCAAGAACTCTACCAAAGACCTGAAGCTTTTATCGCAAACAGCAATGAAATCAAGACATTAAGTGCCTGTCGCTGCAATAATGAGCATTACTGTAATATGACTGTTGCTATGAAAGAAAATTAGACTAATTTGGATTTAATTCTCAATAGATTCATATTTGAGGTAAAAATACAAAAGGAAAAAACTTACATTTACTGAGCAGAAAAAAATCTTCCCCTTCAGTGCCAGTAAAAAATGGACATTTGGAATAATTTAGCTGGCAAAATTGCCAAATCAGTGATTCTAGAGTCCCTAATGAACCTATTAGGGACCACTGTGAGAAAGTAATACAAGTATATGAAGGCCTTAATGACTCCTATGTTACCTGCTTATGAGGTCAAACTGTAATAGAGATAATTCTATGGGATGAGAATTTTCAAAAGGATTTAATTCTGCAAGTTAATTGCATGTAATATTATCTGTGAGTTTACTTTAAATAAATATTTGCATACACACACTAATGCCTCAGTCCATGCATGCATATATGTTTGATATGAAGACTCACAATCGTATCAAAAACACTTGAAAAAGTCAACTCAGTCAAGTCTTGAGTTTTGGTAGCTGTGTTGCAAGAGAAACAATGAAGAGATATCCCAAAGGGATAAGCTTGGGCTTCAAAAGCCAAAAAGGAAAGTAGGAATTCATAGCACAGTGGATTTCTGCAGCAGTATAGGTAGTGGTATGCTAAGTGACAGCTCACTTCGGAGAACAGGTATCCCACCTGGTCAGTTTGGGAGGGGGGACACAGAGTTCAGCTCATCCACTATTAATTGCACTTACTTTGATCAAGGCCTCTGCCAAGTGCTTCAGTTTAACAGAGGGCCAGAGGAATTCCTATGTTCATCTGGACCCCTGTACCAATCTCCTCTCTTATCTCCATATTATCACCATTTAAATTTGACAAGTGTGTTAGGAAGCAAATATAATTCATAAAGCTACAAATTCAATACAATTTAATCCATTACCAAAAAGGGAAATCATTTTAATTTGGATATTTGTATTTCTTGTCTTTGGTCCTGCACTGCTGTTTCATAGTTTAGGCTTACAAATTCTCGCTATTCAAGCCCATAAATACCGCAAGCTGCAGCTATCCCAAGTATAGAAGGGAAAAAAATAGCTCCTCAATGTATAATTAAAGAAAAATCTCTACTACTTGGGAATTTAAAGCAATAATAATAATAAGGATAATAGGCTCCTGGTATTGATTGCCAACTAAAGCAAATTTGAAGGGCTTTTAATCTCCAAAGCTATTATTTCAAGTATAAAGCAGTGGAGGGTTATTCTTATTAAGGAGTAATAGAGAGCTACAAGTTTAGGGTGGTGGCTTCTAATCGCTAATGAAATTGTGAAAATTCAACATTATTCTTATGTTAATCTGCTAGAGAATGACAACAAAACAATGTAAGAGACAGCTTTAAAGAAGGAATATTTGCCCTAGACAAGAGCAGGGAAGGAACAGGAACATTAGACAATGACAGTAAGGGCTGCACTGTTAATGAGGCATATGCAAAATTTTTCCTAGCTGATTGGTTGACATTTTTCTTGCCAGTGATGTTATTATTCACCTTGTAAAGTGAATTCATTTTACATGGGGCACAGTATTAATGCCGAAATACCTAAGATTTTTCACACTACAGAGCAATTTGTTTAGATTGAAACCTACTGAACTCCTATTATGTGCCAGACCTGACAGAACAGGAGTCCCCAAACCCTCTAACTGGCCATTTGGGCTGTCTGAGAGGCAGGAAGGGGTAGGAGTTCTGCAAGTCTCTGGTCCTCCCATGTCTGTCTGAGAAGGGTACTGTCAAACATGCAAGACAAGCCCAAGGAGCGTTTTTTTTTTTTTAACTGGCCGGTCATTCAGCTACTTTTTTCTAACTGGTTAAAATATAAAAAACCTTCCTTTTAAAATTTAAAAGAGTTGCTAAGTAAAATACAGGACACCCATTTAAATTAGACTTTCAGGTAATGAGGAATAATTTTTTAGTATTATATAGGGTTATCCCAAACACTACATAGGGCATACTTCCATTAAAAAAGCTATTTGTTGTTTTTCTGAAATTCAAATTTAACTGGGCATCCTCTATTTTCATTTGCAAAACCTGGTATAGCTGAACTTTCAAGGATGTAAGGAAAATCTTTGGGGTGGAGGTGAGAGGCAAAAAGGAATTAAAACTGAAGATATGCGTGACTGGCATTTGGTGGGTGCTTCCCATGTGTTTGTTTCCTCTTCCCCACCCTATTCTCTCTTCTTTGTCCCTCTGCTAGGCCTTAAAGGAATACCAAGAATATGTCCCTGTCCTCAGCGAGCATACGACAGATAAAACAAATATAGTCATGTAATAAAAGATGATAGGTGCTAGTGTGAAACAAGAGGCTAGGAGCACTTCCTATAAAAAGAGAGAGAGAGAGAGATCAAGGCAAAACTTGTAACCCTACCTAATAAACAAATGTTCTTTAATATACTTCTAAAATACAAAGACATGAGACAAAGCAGGGCACTGCACAGTGCTTTTTCATTAGTCATCACATTCTTTAATATATATTTTTGAGGCCTACCCTTCAATTTCCTAGTTTATATTTTCTACAGGTACCAGCTCAGTCTCCTGCCTTTGTAAGTTGGACTCAAATTTCAAGTCTCAACAGGGATTTCATGAAGTACTCCTATAAAGGTGGCCACAGTTGGTTGATAAAGCAAAGCACCCAGACCAGAGAAATTGAGCAACCACTCCTGGACCCAAAGAAGCCTTTGTTGCTTTAGGGGACCATCTTGGGGCAAACATCCTCCTTTGACCAATGCCAAGCACAAAGCTAATATTTCCCTGTTCTGCAGATCACATTTACAAAGGCAAAGTAGGTAAAATGATTAAACATATACATGTTCAAAATATAGATTTTATTTTAAAAATATGTACAGGACCAAGGTTTTCTAATTCTTCATAGCCCTGGTTATTTTCATGTGCTAAAGTAAGATTAACAATGATTTGTTTACCCTTACACCTATGCCCTCTGAGCATGAAGATTAATTTCAAGTACTTTCATGTAAGTCCCCTCATTGAGAACACGCATATTTAAAAAATTCTTTTTCTAAAAATAAAAATATGTATCTACTATAAAAAAACATTTTAAATTCATAAAATTACCCAGAAAAAAACCCAAACATCTATACACTAACACCTGCTGACAACATTTTCATATTTCCTATTAGTTCTCTTATATATAAAACTTAGTTAGGATCTTATTATATATAATTTTATATTCTATATAAAATTTTGTATATGCAATATTGAATATATGTTACACATATGATTGTCTATTAGAAGGTTATCCCATATTTGGTTAATCACTTGCCCATTTTAGTAAGAGCTGTTTCTGCAGCAAGACTGTCTGTGTTGGATCCCAGCACCTCCACTTACTGTTGTGTAGCCTCCAGCCTCCCTGCCTCAGTTTCCTCTGGGTGTTGTTATGAGTCTTAAATAAGTTAATAATATGTATAAAACTTATATAGAAGCTGATACATTATGAATGCTCCATAATGTTCACTATTAGTATTTTTGCTGCTATGAAAAATTATTTTGTACATCTTTGAAGCTAGAAAAGCCAGAACAAGAATGTAGATAAAACAAAAATGTCTCAATGGGACTGATTGGAATTTCTCTGATATTGTCAGAAATAAAATTTTGTATAGATTTCTAGTGCTTGGCATATAATGGATACTTCATTGATACTGTTGAATGAATTAATCTATGAATCAATAAACCAATGGTTTTTAAGTTAGAGTCATAGGTCACATTTTCATTTATTTCCATGTGTAAGATGTGACTCTGGAAACTAAAAAAAAAAAAAAAAATTAGCTTCTTATGTCCTTTGGATCAAAGAAAAGATACAGTCTGTAGGACCAATTGCTATAATAAAATGAAAGTTATTAAAGTTGTCAAAATATCACATAAATGTGTATTTGAGAAGAGATTAATTTATCTGTTTCAAAGAGCTTTAACCTAAAATTGTCAATAAAACACCCTTAAAGAATCTGAGAAAATATCTACTAACTGTGTAGTGAAAACAACAGCAAAAGAGACTGGGGACCAAACCTCCAAAGCCAGTTCCTGAAACGTGTACTACTATCCCTGAATGAATGACAAAATGTTAAAGGATAAAGAAGACAATTCTATAACATCCAAAAGAAATGCTTAGGAATACACTTAATCACATAGGCAAAAGACTTGTTCACTGAAAACTATAAAACATTCCTAAAAGAAATTAAAGAAGACACAAATAAATGGAAAAATATATCCCATATTCATAGATTATTAGAATTTATTATAAAAATGTTAATATTATTCAAGGTGATCTACAGATTGAATGCAATCCCTATCAAAACTCCAATGGTATTTTTTGAAGAAATTTTAAAAATCCATCCTAAAATTCATACAGAATCTCAAGGAACTCCAAATAGTCAAAACAATATTGAAAAAGAACAAATTTAGAGATCTCACACTTTCTAGTTTCAAAACTTATTACAAAGATACAGTAATCAAAACTGTGTAGTACTGGCATAAAGACAGACATAGAGACTAATAGAATAGAACAGGGAGCTCCAAACTAAGCCTCCATGTATATGGCCAAATGATTTTTAACAAGTATGCCAAGACCATTCCATGGGGAAAGGAGTCTTTTCTATAAATAATGTTGGGAAAACTGGATATCCACATTTAAAAAATGAAGCTAGATCCTTACCTTACACCATATGTAAAAATTAGCACAAAACGGATCAAACATTTAAATATAACAGCTAAAGCTATACAACTTTTACAAGAAAATATAGGGGGAAAGCTTCCTGACATTGGATTTGGCAATGATTTTCTTGGATATGCCACCAAAAGCACAGGCAACAAAAGTCCAGAGATAAACTGGACTATATCGAAATTTAAAACTTCTGTGCCTCGAAGGACACAATCAACAGAATGATAAGTCAGCCTATGGAACAGGAGAAAATATTTGCAAATCATGTATCTGATAAGTGGTTAATATCCAAAATATATAAAGAATCCTATAACTCAACGACAACAAAAAAAATCAAAGAATATGATTTAAATTAGGCAAAAGACTTGAATAGACATTTATCCAAAGACATACAAATGACCAATTAGAACAAGAGAGTATGCTCAACGTCACTAATCATTAGGAATATGCAAATCAAAACTATGAGATACCACGATGGCAACCATCAACAACAAAAACATGAAAGAAACAAAAAACAAGAAGTGCTGAGGATGCAGAGAAATTAAAAACCTTATGCATTGTTGTGGTCATGTAAAATGGTACACTATGGGAAACAATATATGCTTCCTCAAAAAATTAAAATTAAAATTACCATATGATCCAGCAATTCCACTTCCGGGAATATGCCCAAAAGAACTGAAAGCAGGGTCTTGAAGAGATATTTGGTACACCCATGTCCATAGCAGATTATTCACAATAGCCAAAAGATGGACACAATCCAAGTGTCTAACAATGGGTGAACAGATAAACAAAATTTGGTATATAGATACAATGAAATATTATTCAGCCTTAAAAAGGAAGGAAATTATGACAGATGCTACAACATGAATGGACCCTAAGTACATTACACTAAGTAAAATAAACCAGTCACAAAAAGAAATACCATATGATTTCACTTACATAAGATACCTAGAGTAGTCAAATTCATAGAGACAAAAAACAGAATGGTGGCTACTAGGGACTGGAAAGGGAGTGAGGAATGGTGAGTTAGTGTTTAATGGAAATGAAGTTTCAGTTTTGCAAGATAAAAGGAGTTCTGGAGATTGGCTGCACAACGATGTGAATATTCTTAACATTACTCCACTGTACACTTAAAAATGGTTAACATGGCAAATTTTATGATATGTATATTTTACACAGTTAAAAATTAAGAAAGAAAGATACAATAAAAATGGTTAAAGGTAAATACAGAAACATTTCATAATACATGCTTTCTGGCATTAATTTTTGGGTTCCACTTCTCTCTTTTTAAATCATTGTATAAGTTCTGTCTTCCCAACAAAACTACAGTTTCCATGGGATCAGTGACTGGGTACTAGGATCTGGGTACACAGTAGACTTATAATAAATCTTTGATTGTTGACTGAAATAAAATTAACATAATAATGTTTGATTAATCTTCTTTTGAGCCTCAAACATTAATACTCTGTCTCCTAGCTGAGGAAGATCGGCAGGCAAAGAATAATTTCTGTTCTGCAGGAACATTTATTCTAAAAGGCAGAAAAGCCTGGATGAGAGGACTCTATTTAATTCTCTTAATGAAGTGCCCAAAGGACACTGGCACTTAATAAACTCCTTTCCTACCAGGCCTTCAAGGGTAGAATAATTTTGTATGGAGGTACTCCAAACCTTCACTCCTACTCTTATTCCTCTCCCATACAAACTATCTGCTTTCATTAAGCCGAGTTATTCATTGTCATCCAAATTTGCAACACACATTTTGCTTCCAAACCTTTGTTCACACTATTTCTCTTGCCTACTGTTCTTGCCTCAAGCCAACAATGCTCGTGTCTCCAAGAAGTGTTCCTCATGAATAGGTTTTGGAGATTGCCGTCTTTGGTGATCACTATCATCTATACTTCTCAATTGCTACCATTTTTTAAAAGTCTACTATTCATAAGTCCTCCTTTCTCAATGAGATCTACTCACCAGTTTTAAATTGTATATTAAACTGTCTCCTTGACATTTCCACTTGAATATCTCAAAGTCACCCCAACATCAACATGCCCCAAACTGAACTCAAGATATTATTCCACAAACCAGGTCGTCTTCCAGTTTTCTGTCTTGATGAATGGCCCTATTACACATTACACAAGCCAGAAACAAAGAAGTCATCTTCATCATCTGCTTTTCTCTCATCCCTAGTAACAGTCTATCGAGGAATTCTGCTGATTTTATCTCCTAAATATCTCTGCATTCACCAACCCAGTCCAGCATGACTGTAATGTTTTATTATTATTTAGGTGTAGTAAGGCCAACAGATCAGGAGATGACGACATTGAAAAGATAGTCTACTTTGGTGGCGATTGATATGTTTATTAACTTAAGTGTGGTGATGTGTCACAGGTGTATGCATATGTCCAAACTCATCAAATTGCATATATTAAACATACGCAGGCATTTATTGCAATTATACTTCAAAAAAGCTGTTTTAAAAAAAAAAAGATTTATTCTGCTCACAATTCCCAGAAGGAATCCATGTCACGTGACAGGGGGCCACATGAAGAATCACCAGGCTCAGTGACAAGGCAGAGGGAGAGGGAGGAACTGTAGGCAAGAGCCTTTAGAGCAGTTTCCATGGAAGGAGTAAGGGAGGCAGGGTAAGGAGCCTAGGATGGGCTAGTTTGAATAATTCCAGCAGGCTGCCCCTGGTTGTCTGGTATCTGACCCTGGCATGAATAGGACAGGTGGATAGTGGCCCAGAGTGTGAGAGCACAAACAAGGGAGAAGCGTGGGGGTGTGGACTTGATCAGCTGCTTCAGAAGAACTGACTGGTCTCTACCAGGGCCTCAAAATTGGATCAATACAGCATTTTACAAACTCTATTACAAGCATCTCAAACTGAACTGTTGACTTCGATAGCCCCCTCGAGGTCTCCCAGTTGTCACTCTCCTCCACCTCTAACTCCTTCTCCACCCTCGCCTAAAATCCCATGGAAGCCATACAAAATTCTCTAACATGGTCTATTAGCCCCTGGATAATCTGGTCCCTTCCTGCTTCTCCAGGCACAATTGCACTTGCTTCCTTTAACCATACACCTTAGGTCTTGTCTACATGTATACATAACTTGTTATTTGCTTCACAAAAAGGTACTTCCTGCTGAGAAGATTTCAGCTGTAAGGGCCTTGATGAACATCTGAAATCAATTCCAGTTATACGATTGAATTTTATTTTGCAAATTAAATAATGTCATTAAACTTTAATTAATCAGATGTTGCTATCCATTATACCCACAGTACTATGTGCATCATTAATGTGAACTCTGAAGGTAAAATGGCTGAATTTGTATATATCCTTATAAAGAGTAGGTTTCAGGTAGACATTTTAAATTTGATTACTGAATCTTGCAGTAAAAATTTTCTGTTCACAAAATCCTTGTTCCTAGGAACTTCATGAACTAATATAGCCACAAATTCTGCTTTAGAAAGTGCCTGACACACCCATAGGACTCATAAACACCCCCAAGACTCAAGGGTAGCATGTAAAAAACTCATTTCAAGATGAAATTTCTCCCACAGTATTTAAATTGCAGAAATAGGATATGAATATGTGCTTTAATTTCTTTTTTTGTCGACGCAGTATGATTGTTTTAGATTAAACATTTAAGAGGTAGCAAGTTGAGTTTGTTTGATTGTTGGATATGTCATAATTTCTCTCATTAATTTGAAAATTTTGATTTATTTTACCAGGGGATAGGACCAGTCATAAGCAGTATGATTCACACCATATATGACTTCCAAAAGCCATGATGCCATCATATTACCAATACTAATGAGCTTTGTGGAACAACACATGAGAAGCTAAGTTGAAAACAAAGTTCTTTTGTAATAACTCTAACTTAGTTCTTTTATTTCTAAACTTTAATTAAATTATTTCTCCTCTTTCTTTTCCTCTCCCTCCCTCCCTTCCTTCCTTCTTTCCTTCCTTTCTCTCTCTCTCTCTCTCTCTACTTTGTCTCCCTCTGGCTCTTTCTTTCTCCTTCTACCTTTCCTTTCCCACTCACTCTGTCTCACTTCTCTCTTCTCTTTCTCCTAATAATTCTTTCATCAATCCAGTCATTCAGTAATTCAACAAGCAGTTACTGAACATTTTCTCTGTGATGGACACTAGGAAGAAGACAGTGAACAAGACAGAAAGTAGTCCTGTCTGTGGGAAGCTCTCAACCCAAAGGCGTGACCAAGCACCGAGCCATGGTAACCCAGCATGGGAAATGCTACAGCAGGGAAAGGGTAGGGTGCTGCGAAAGCACAGAATAGGGAAGAATAAACAAGCCCAGGGGTCACAGAAGCCTTTCTAGAAGAAATGGCATCTATACTATGGCATAAAAGAATTAGCTAGATGGACATTTCAATTTCATTAGCCAAACCTTTAAATAAACAATGAAATCTAATTCATTGCCCTTTTTCTATTAACAACTTCCTACCCAACTTTTAAAACTCATTCCAATGGCACTTTGCCCCCTAGGTTCAAAATTTTGAATTTCTTTAAATGGAAGAATAAAGAACACTGATTAAGAGTCAAATTATGGGTATTCCCATCCCACCAGTTCCTTCACGAACACCTGCGTCATTCTGAGGAAGTCACAACCACCACCAAATCTACAAATTATGGATGGCAATTGATGAACTGCTTTCCAGGATGGATTCCCATTCTAAGTCTCTGAATTTCCTAGTCCCAGTCTTCACTATCTCCTGCCTTTTGCCCACCGAGTTCCTCCCAACTCCAATCTATCCTGCACACTGTTGCCAGATCCATCTTCCTAAAGCACTCTTGTACATCACTCCTCTGACTCCCGCATATTTAATAGCCCTCGAGATAACATCTCATCTCATCCTGTGTCACCAGTCCTCCTCATCTCCACAGGAGGAGCCTTCTACCTTGCACAGGCTACAATGCACGCCTCAGTGTTGGGCTTGCTCACATCTGCTACTTCCTGCTAAGGGGCCGTTGGCCTCTTCTCCCATCTGGCCACTTCTTACATGTCCCACAAAGCCCATCTCACATCCTAACCTCCTCCGTGAAGCTTTGCAGGTCTCTCCAACATGCATCAATTCCTTGCTCTCTAAACATCTACTGTGCCGCTTATTTTGAAACCTCCTTTCTACTGCAATCTGTGTTATTTTCTATTTCCCTAATGGTATTACAAATTCTGTTAGATCTTAAAAATCCTTTTATACACCTCCGCTTCTCAACTCCTCATCTGTAGCAATGTGAAGCCCATACTACTTGCTGAATCAAATGAAAATAAAGACATAAATTTTTACCTGGTTCCTAACAAACAGGTGGGCTAGCCTAGGATAAACAGACCTGCAAGAAACAAAATATTCCCTACATCTTCAATCTATCTCTCTTCTTTATTTTCAAGGAACAGGTCCCTTGTGGCTGGTAGACGTAGTCTAGCGGAGAAAGCACTTGACTGGGAGCCCAGCATTCCCAGTTCAGTCTCTGGCTCTGTCAGTCTCCAGCTGGATCACTCTGACCTAGTTTCTCAGTCTTTTTGTGCCACAATTTCTTCATCTACAAAATGAAGGAGATTGGCCCGGAAAATACTTTCTAAGTCCCTTCTCAGTCTCAGCCTTATAGAGATACTTATATCAGTAACCCAGGGCACATATAGCTAAACAGAAGGGTAACTGGGTAAAGAGAAAGGCACGACTCATTGTAAAGCAGTAGGAGACAAAAGGGGAGATGAATTATATTACAGATCCAATAGTCAAAAAAGAATTTGAAGGTTGGGCGTGGTGGCTCATACCTGCAATCTTAGCACTCTGGGAGGCTGAGGCGAGAGGATCGCTTGAGCTCAGGAGTTCGAGACCAGCCTGAGCAAGAGCAAGACCCCATCTCTACTAAAAATAGAAAAATTAGCTGGGCATTGTGGCACTTGCCGGTATAGTCTCAGCTAGTCAGACGGCTGAAGCAAGAGGATCTCTGGAGCCCAGGAGTTTGAGGTTGCAGTGAGCTACGATGCCACCACTGCTCTCTACCCAGGGTGACAGAGTGAGACTCTGTCTCAAAGAGGAAAAAAAAATAGAATTTGGAAAACTATTATAATGGTGAGGTAACAACTCATCCTTTGAATACTTTATTCCTCTAGGATGTTAGCTAACAACGCTGGCCAATTATCAAGCAGTTTAAACTTTAGTTCTTTCATAGAGCACTTCCTATGAATCCAGATCTCTATTCTAAAGGTGGGTGTACAATTTTCAAAATCTTGGAATACTTCTGGATTTGAAGCCCTCTGTTGAATGATGAAACTATATTATAAGACTTAGGAAACCATCAACTTACTATATTTGCAGGTTGCAAAGTTTTTATGTTGTTTTTGTTGTTTGTTTGTTTTTGTTTTAACACTTCACAAGAATGAATTTCAAACTTCCTATCTTGAAATCACAGATTTGATGCAATACTGGCCTGAAATGGGAAAGTCATGTAATGGAAACAAATAAAACATTTTAAGTGAAACCATAGGGTATTCTTAGGAACACCTAGAGGTGCCTCTTAGATGCCTAGGACAGCAGAAACACTCCTACAAGAGCCACTAAGTAGAGTTAGCGGACAAATTTAAAGCACATTTTCTTAAAAGTACATCTTTCTGATGTAAAAAAAATGTAAATATATTTATTCATTATTTTCGGATAGGTATCAGCCAGCATGTAACCATATACATACATATACAAATATATGGCTAATATATATATTATATTAGCTCTCTTTTTATTGATAAGAAACAGAGTGTGGTCTCTTTCATAGTGATGTCTTCCCTTTTAGACTTCTTGGTTTTTTAATTCCTCTTTCTGATTTATTTAACATCTCTGAGCCTTGACTTACTCAGCAATTAATAATGTAGGTAAGATATCTACTATGACACCTGGAATCCTTATTGATTTGTTTATTCATACTGACCTCATTCCAAAAGTGATTTGAGGTGAATGCTTGCAAATAGCATGTGTTGAATAAATATTAGTGTTTTTTTCCCCCTTCTTCCTCTACTTAACTTATCCCTAATTTTCTTAAACAAGAAGGATAAACTGAAAAGCAAGAGGAATTTGGGAATAGAGGCCATAGAGGTAAGTTATTAGTAAGCAATAGCTATTCCTTTAAAAAAGCTTCACCATCTGAATGATGACCCTGCTTCACAAGACCATCACCTCCTACACAGGACATCTGGAAGTGGAAACAGGAGACCACACACTAAAAGTAAGAATACTGTTTGGCAAGTGCCTTGATCTGCTATAAAAGAGGAAGTTGTAGGCAGGAGAATGTTTTCGTGCTAGAGCAGCTGTCTATCCAAGAGCTCAGCAGCCCAAAGCCAAAATATGGAGTTTTATTATAATTACATTAGAAATTTATACAGCATTTTTATACTGCAAACAGCTAACCAAATCTTCATCATGTAGGCTTCACTGCTGATTTGTAAGATTTTACCAGCTAGGCCTTTCTAGAAATGAATACGATGCCACAGAACAGAAGGTGAGGCCTAAGTGTGGGCACAGTCACTAATCAGCTCAGCGACATGGGCAAGCCAACTTCACCTCTCTGGACTCAGTTTCTCCACATGTAAAAAGGGCTAATTTAAGTTCCCTCTCAGCTCTAAAATCCCACAATTGCATCTTCCTAGCCATGGAAACCGGGTAACTTAACCAAGCCTCTAATATTAATAGTACTTGGCTAAGTAAGATCTTGAATCCTCATTTCTTCATTCTCCGAATTTGACTCTATTTTTAAGATTTTTCTTCTTTATAGTAAACAAGCAAAGTTGTTAAAAAGACTGAACATTCTTTCTTTAGTCATTTGCAATTTTTAGGTTGGCTCTGCTTTACAGATCGTAAAACCTGATCAAAAGCCAACCTGTCATGATAGTTCATACTATTTACAATTTGGACTTTGGCACAATTAACATTCCTTTTCCTAATCACATCATCATGCATTATGGTCATAATGTATAAATAGAAGGGATAAAATTTCAAATAAAAGATCTGATTGCACTTTAGGGGTATTTAAAAGTCTTCCATAAACAGAGCTGTTGAAGACCAGGTGAAAACTGTAGAAAAAGTTGTCTGTAGAAATATGAATTCATTTTTCTATTTTTAGACACCTTTGTACCTATTTTAGTCATGAAAATTATATCTCACATTAACTATACCAGGAAAATGTTTTCAAAGATAAATTTGATATCTTTCCAAAATTGCATATGATTTGCCTTAAATCAGGAAAGAGGCCAAGATTTACGTGATGCTCCCAGTTAGCAACCCTCCCAAGAAGTTAAATTTGAAGTCAAATAAAAAAAATGTCATTTAGAATGAGCCCACAATAGAAAACAATCTCTTAGTATCACCTGAGTTTAGGAAGGATTTTAATCACCCCAAACAACAGGCAAAAAATGATTGTACACATAAACATAATAGAGTATATATATAATAATATTGTATCCAGTAAAATAAATCTGGATTTTTTCCAAATCAGTATAAATTTACGTAAATTTTATAAATATGTATTTTGATAAATAAAATGTATTTTCCAAATACCAATTAAATAGAGATGTCAACTGTAATGATTTTGAAACATTTACTTGTTACATTATTAATGGAAAATCTGGGCCAATTCCCATGCATGTCTCCTAACGCCAAAAGATATAAAATGATTCCATTTATAATTCAAAGCCTGGAGTCACTGCAAGTAAAACAGTTTTACTGTTAAATATTGCAAATCATTAGTGCTATCAGCATATATGCCTTTGGAGAATAGACTCACATCCTAACACAGACCAACTTCCATTTATTGCAAGCATAAGAGTAAGTAAAACATGCCAAGCTAGCAGAACACATCTTAACCCTCTCAGGCAATTACTCGCCTTGTTAAAAAGTTCCCCTTAATAAACATGAAAAGTAACAGACAGCCAAGATGTTATGAGCTTGGAGTTCATGTCTCATGAACTAAACATAAGTGGCTTTTTCTTCTATGAGAATTCCCAAGTAAGTACTGGTGCGTTCTTTATATGAATAACAAGAAAAGGAGATTTTTAAATCTCTCAGTTGTTCTGGAGCTCATGGACTTTGAAGATACTCAAAGAGTTCTGTAAACATCCCTAAATCTTTCTCATGTGGGGCAAGTTTTCTTTTTTCTTTAAGTCTTCATCATTACCTGTCAGCAGCCAGTGATGCATCTGATATTTGGCTTCATTCCTAGAACAAACGTAAAAGTCATACCCAAAATGAATTACACAGTAACTAGCAGTGCAAACTGTTCGACTGAACTTCATTTTTGAAATTTATCTTTTTTTCCCTCCTTACATAATCAAAAGCTCAAGTATTTGAGGGAGCCATTTTAACAACTCTGCTCTTAAGTAATAATTAAAGCTATTGCTACACAGGAGTTTTACGTCTCTGTAAATGTCAACTCAATTCTAAAGAATCTGAGCTTTTCCTCAGTAGCTCTCACACCACATTTATGAAGATATAACATTTTGAAATGTCTTTTTCTCACTTACGCATTCATAAATCAGGAGCCAGAGTTAAATCCCAGATCAAGTGTGTACCTTTCATTAATTCTTGTGCCAACAATTACTGGCATGCATTCTAATAACAGAACTCTCTCCAAATTAGTAAGAGTAAACACTACGTTGGGGCTGCAAAAAGATTTAAATATCTGAAGTGCAATTACACTTAATTCTAAGAAGATATAATTTGAGAATTCATGAATATGATTGATTCCTGTCACTGAATTTTTTAAACATGTACACAATTACCTTTTTGTTAAATGGACTCTAAAAATAGGCTGTTTTTCCAATTCACAAAATCACTAAAATATCTGGTTCTATTAGGATTAATAAATAATGATGAATCTTTTTACACACTTTGGGTTGACAAGACATGAAGCAGAGCTTTGTTGAGTACTTGCTATATGCCAGATATTGGATACTGGGAAGATAGATATAAATAAGGTACAGTTTGTAGCCTTAATGTGCAATCTTGTGAGGGGACAGGCAGATAAACAGATTGTACTAAAATGAAAAAGTGCAACAATCTAGAGAGTGTACAGGAGAGAGGCTCGTGCTATACTGAGGTGGGGCAAGGGCTAGCAGGCAGGGACGGTCTGTGGGAGGAAAGGAACTGCCAGGCAGAACAAGCAAGGCAGAGAAGAGAAGAGAACCAAGAAGTTCAGGGTGACTGGTTAGAAAGTGTGAAGATGAGAATGATGGGGAGTGGGTAAAAATACACTGGCTCACAGGGGATCTTGTGGAACTCACTAAGGAGTTTGGGGTTGGTTCTAGGAGCACTGACAGCCACTGAAGGATTTCAGCAGAATTTAGATTAATATTTTATATTAGTTATGCTAGAATTTATTAAGCAGCAGAATTTATTATATGCCAGATTATTATATTATCTTGTTGAACCCTCACAATGATCCTAGATGTCATTATCTCCATTTCCTAGTTGAGGAATACAGACTAAGAGAAATTAAATGGTTTAGCAAGATTACACAGTTGGTAAGCAGTAAGAAAGGAATCAAAATGATACCTGGTATGCAATTCCCAATGTTTCCAACTGTGTCAACATGTTGCCCAAAATGCAAAGTGAAACGTGAACTGGGATAGGTGCAACCCATGTTTCATCACTAATAATATGGATGCTGTAATGAATTCAAACAAGTCCTAGTGCTAACTGAAGAGAGGGATATGTGAAATGGGCCAAGGATAGGAACATTACTGTCCTCACTACCCAGTAAGGCAAATAACACAGAGAAACACCCAAATATCTTCACTATTGACTTTATATGTCATGGCTCTTTGCTAAAAGAAATTTTCACTCTAAAATTAGAGTATCAGTTTTTGTCAACATTATCCACTATTTGAAGTGATGTTTTAAGGCTATTCTTCCTTTTCCATCTGCTTTTTTTTTTTTTTGGTGTGTGTAGGTAGAGAAGAGCTGTCTCAGGGAGAAACCACACTGGTAATCAAATGTCTCAAACTGTGTTACTAAGCCACGAAAGCTGAGTTGGAAACATCAGGCTTCACCAGCGGCTGTTGTACACACAAGGCACATTCCATAACTGATCAGAGGCTGTTCATGAGTGTGAAGGACATTATCTTCTGATGAAATGAAACTGTGCTCTAAGCAAGTTGGCTAAAAAAAAAAATTAGCCTTAAGAGTGTTACATCTGGAATCTAGCAGACCAAGAATACATCTTTGCATTATTTGTTCCGTGTCTGTAACCGCAGGTCAAGGACTCAATATTCCCAACATGGGCGAGAAAACTAAGTCATGAAGAGAAATCACAAACATACTTCCACGGAATTTGTAAATATCACTTAATGCTTTATCATTATGCTTTAGAAAAATAAAAATAATAATAGTGTATTTTCAGAGATTAAAGCATTTATAAATCAACAAGGAGTCAGAGGAAGCCATCATTTCCACATTTCTACAAGGATGTTTTAGATTAGAGCATATCATTCTAAGATAGCAAAAAGAAAAGCCTGTGGTTTTCATTATTCCCAATGCTAACAACTAAATACAAATATATTAATAACATAATGTGCTGGAGATATGAACAGAACTACCTGGAATCTGCTACAGCAGTGTTTTCCAAAGTGGGTTCCAGGAAACACTAGTCCCATAAGATACTCTTGTATTGTTCCAACTAGTTTGTGAAATACTACATATTTTATTCTCTTCATGCAGACTCCTTACATTCTCTGGCATATAAAGGATTTGATATATCCTATAATGTAAAAGAACCCATTTAACCTTATTTAATTCAGAGTTTTTCAAAATAATAAAAGTAAAAAAACAGAGATAGTTGAATCTCAGTGATTGAGATCTAACTATTTTATAATTTTTTTTTTTTTT
>VBSM01002616.1:7207923-7221203 GCA_008086735.1 Cheirogaleus medius | reverse complement strand
GGAAAAAAAAAAAAAAAGAAAATTCTATGATTAATTTGCAATATCCGCCCCAGACGCAGAATTGAAGAATGGAGGCTATGTGTCATGTATTTCCCATTCACGAAGTAGGCACTGAGCATATATAAATGAAGCCAATGTGGTTCCTGACTTCAAGTAGCTCATTTGTGGCTGAGGGAAAGTGAGGCATATCACCAAATAAATTCATCACAGGGAGACAAGAATAAAAACTGGAGGCTATCACAGAAAGAGCAGGAGTGATCAGCTAGCTTCAAAGATTAGAGGATACTTGAGCTGAGTCTTGAAGGGTGAGTGTGAGCTAATCAAGTGTGCAGTGAGGATGGAGTATGGAAGTTGATGCCACGGGTACAAGCAATATTAACGTGGAGCACAGAAGTGTAAAACATCCAGCACATTCCTGGGGCTCTGAGCTTTGCTGGAGCATGGGGGTTTTATAGAGGAAACACTTTCTACTTTTACTTTCATCATGTTTTCCAGGGCAACTCTCTCCACAATCTTCACCCTGCTGTTGCTGGGGGAGGGTGTTAATATATTTTTTCACTTTCAGTCCTATGAAGTTATTGAGCACAGTAAAGGAATGGATGTTCAGCATAATTAAATAATATGGTTAGGAGATTATTATATATACAAGAAATAATTTTTATTCTAATTTTAAAAATGATCCATATGCTTTTAATGAAAACAAAGCTCAACATATTTTATAATATATATGCACTCTTACTGCTTCTTTGTGATAATTTATTTTCCCACCATGATAAATTTCATAACTGAGATATATATATATATCTTAGAACTATTCTTAAAAATATAAATCACTCAAATTGACTTGTTTTTCTTGGCATTTTTGTCTCTTTTTTTCATATTGTAACTACTAAAGTTTTCCCCTGGGTGGAAAACCAGGTAACAGTATCTCCACTGTTACCCTGGGAAATGTTTCATTTTCTCGGGGAAAAAGGTAGGATACAATCAAGTGGTCAAGGGGCCACTTTTGAAAGTGTGTTGTGACAGTAACCAGACACAATTCATGACAGGCTTCTTTCAGAATTGCTATCACCATAATTCTATCCTCTCTACACCTAAAATGAAATCCTCTACTCCAGGGAGACACTGAGGTGAACCAAAAATTAAGAATAAAAGATGAGTAAGTGGTATGGGGGTGGTATGAAGGAAATACTAATTGAATTGGAGGAAAAGTTCATCCTTGGAAAAAAGATCTACTATTTTTAGCATAATTTGATGTCTTTACTGTTGTTAGTTGTGGGAAAATTTGGATGTATCAGAACTATTCCTTTAAAGAATGAGGTAACTGTGCCCACTGACAAATTATCACTATACCCATCATGACTAACCATTTTGACCTAGTTTTCCTATCCATTACCTAATCCCTGTGTATTTGTACAGATTTTTTTTTTCCTAACAATTTCTACCACACCCTATATACTTTACACATTTGGGAGTATGAGCCATATTGGAATGTGAATTCACCACTATCAGCCAAACAAGCTGGAAGCAAAACCATTTTCACTCTAGAATATTAAATATAAGAAATTGCCTAGAAATACCACGATGAGGCTTAAAATACTAGGATAAATATTCCCTGCATTTTCTGAAAAATACCAATATTAGCCATCACAGAAATATAAGCCATTTATTTCATTTAGCATTGGTATATAACCCATTGTTTCCTCACAAGAAGTAAATTTTATTTTTTGCCAACTCTGTACGATTTTGCTTTTAAATCATTATTCAAACTATAATATTAAGTTCTGCTTTCAGATATGTATAATACGTGAATTAATAAATGGTAACACAATAAAAAAAGGCTCTGAATGAAATAATTTTCTTGGAATGAGCAACAATCCTCCTACAAACAGGAACAAAAAAGTAGATGTAATCTTCCTTATCTTACTGAGATGTCTAATTCCATTCTCTGTGGGAGACTTACCAAATGAACTTAGATAAAACAACTAGGATCATGTACGTGTAGGTAATTACAACTATATTAACCCCTGAAAATGGTTTTGAAGAGATCACTGACAATCTGGGCAATTCCTAAAAATAGCGCTCTGTGGGCAACACATGGCTCAGTGTTAATCAACATCTGATGAATGCTGACTTGTGGGCAAGCACCTAGTTGAAATCGGGAGAAAATACTTGGATTCTCAGTTCTCCTGAGCTCAGCATTAACACAATCCCATTCTATTACAGATTCTTCATCTAAAGGTCCCTTATCTGCAGTCAGTTTCTATTTCCTCAAGATGACAGGCTTCATTTAGCTTTCCAGGCATCCTGATGTAGCAACTCAGATGACTTATACACAAGATATAAGTGCTCATTACTCTCATTTGGGAAGTCATCCTTCAGTGCTTAAATTAACAATCTTTCCAAAATTTACATTTTAATATAAAGCCTTCAGATCCTTAGTCTGGAACTCAACCCTTTGCATTGTTATCTATAACAGGGTTTATAAGGACAGATAACTTACTGAAAACGCCTAGGCTTCTAGGAGGTAGCTTAATGGAAAAGCTTGGGCTTTAGAGCCTGACAGCTGGGTTTAAGCTTCACGTCATCATTTATTGGCTGTGTGAATGGCTTTGCACAGCTTCCTTCTGGGACAGTAATATCTATCTCTTAGAGTTGTTATAAAGATTAAATGTGAACGACAGCACAATGCCTACCAAACACAGAAGTACACTTAGTGACTATGTTTCTTGGTGCCTATACTGCTAAATCGTATTTTTTGTGACATGGTGCTCATTCCCTGACTATAAGCTCCCTGGTGGCTTGTACCCTGACTTGGCCGTCTCTGCAACCTAAGCCTGACTGCACTGCTTCATACAAAGTAGGCTCTCAACATCTCCTTTACATTAAAGAGAAGGCACTTGATAGCCAGTGCTTCTCGAACTTTAATGTATATATGAATCACCTGAGAATCTCATTAAAATGCATACTGTGACATGTAAAATCTGGGGTGGGCCCCAAGACATTGCATTTCTGACAAGAACAAGGTAGACCCACGCTTCTAGGACAATATTTTCAGTAACTGGGTGCTAATTTCCTTTCCTTTTCTTTCCTTACTTTTTGACTACCACAATATTCCATGATGTGGCAACAGCAAGCTGTTTGTGAGTTCTTTGAAGGCTATTATTATACTATATGCCCAACCATGTCCCTTCCTTGACACAAACACAAAGGGTAGGGGTACCCAGGACAATATCAGTATGGGGATTATTTACTGATATATCTCTATTTTATTAGAACAAGCTATTAAGTGAACTCCAATATTAATAGTCAGAAACATAAAAAGCCCCTTAAGGAACCATTATCTGTTTCACTATTCTATTAATAGAAGGTAATGATACATAATAATATTACAGATACAAATTTATAAATCATTAACAGTTAATACATTGTATTTCAAAAAAAAAAGTATCATACCCTTCACTGCAATGTTAACAGAATGAGTATTTATAAATATGCATGCCAGAAAGGCACACAGCCACATTTGCAAAAGGAAAACTGTCATTTGGTTACCACACAGTGCCATCTGCTGGACAGTTGCTGATGTACAGTGGGAAAAAAATGGCAAGATGCCCTCTGGGAATAATAATATGAAATCTTTTGTAGCTTTTCAATGAGATTTACACAAATGCAGGCAACTTACTATATAGTTCTGCACTGGATTGTTTAGAAAGAAGAAGATTTTATAGCCTCTAGGCTTGTTTGCTTAGAAAAGGAAAATGTTTTTATAGAGATATGCATATTGGTGTGGGGCTAAAGGTTGAATACAGAAATCCCCCTTGGCCATAGAGAACAAAGAACTTTCTTTCTCCCAAAGAAAAACCTGGGTTTCTGGGACCGCTGGAGATACATGAATCTTCATCAATAAAATATTAGTGCACACTATCTTGCAGCACCACTCATAAACAAGAAATTGATATAACCAAGCAGAAACTATAAATTCCTAATCTAGTTCACTTTTGAACACAAGGTCCTCTTGAACCCCAAAACTTGCCAAAATTCTTCAGCATAAATGGTAAAAAAAAATAAGTGGAAAAGACATAAGGCTTATATAAGTCCTTAATGACATCTTTCAAGGAAAACACAACTTGCTCTATCACAGTAATGGTATAATTTTGAAATGATTTAACAATTTCCTACCAGAATTAGCATTCAAGTCTAGTTGCAAGAGTTAATCATTCAGGTCTCGGGCACTCTTCAATTTTAAAAAAATTAAGCAGATGTGTGGATTTAACTGGACACATCAAAGAATAATGATTAGTGCTATGAAATATCTACTTTGGGATGTTAGGAAAAATACATGTGACCAGGTTCTTTTAAGTAATTTTCTATGGAAGATCTCAAAGCTTTCATTCAATGACCCTCAGAGTGGCTCTATAGAGGTTTTCCTAAGATTCAGAAGTGTAAAGTATGAATAAAATATGGATCAATAAAGTATCTTACAGGTACTTTAGAGGAACATTAACTGAATTGCCTTAGGTCACAAAGTCCTAATGGTGAGGATAAAAAAGAGCCTGGGACTCCCAGACACTAGGTTAAAACACCTAAAACACTTCCTCCCAGGGAATACACCTTGGGAACCAATTTCATAATTAATTTAAACAGCGTTCTGAGGCACATAAATTATGTAAGCGATCTGTACACTAGGCCACCCCAAAGGGAGAAAATGGCTTCCTTGTGACTCATGAATGGGGTGCTGTTTTCCTCTTAGTGACACCAAGTTGCTCTGCAAGCCCCCAGGAAGGAACAGCAGCAGTGCGGACAGGGCTGGGACAGGGCTGGGAGCACAGGTGGGGAGTGGGAGGCGGGAGGAGGAAGGGCAGGTTTCTCATCTGGCTGTCTTGTCTCTTAGTGCAGCACTCGTGGGCAGCCTAGGAATTGACCTGTCTTTCCAATTGTCAAGGCCCTGCCCCTAGGCAATTCAGAGGGATGATTTCCTTCTATAAATTTTTGTGCCTGTACTGCAAGAGAGACTGCACCCCGGATTCCATCTCTACCAATGGTTAAGGCAACATTACTCTTCTCTTCCCATATCCATAATAATTTCCAATGTGCTGCAGTTTCAGGGGAGCTGAACCAGAGTTTCGTGAGCAAACTCTTAAATGGTATGATGAAGAAAATTAAAATATGAAATATGGTACTCAGATTGAAACACCAAAAAAATAAAAAAAAAACACATCTAAAGTTGGTGAGGAAAAGAACTCCTGATGGTAACACAGTATCTGGTTAGGTTCAAACAAAAGGACAATGTTCTTTTACCATATGTGCTGAAGTCTAAAACCAAAATATGACTTTACCCTTTGAAGTAAAACTACAGCTGACTGAATTTTCACTTCTCTTATCCCTTTTTCTAGCCAAATTAAATTACTTACAATTCCCTAAGGTATACCTGCATTTCTGAGTTCCACTGCAATTGTTCCTGCCATTTATTCATTCACTCATGCTTGCACGCATTGAGTAAATATTTATTAAGGCCAACCATGTACCACACACTGTTCTAGGTGCTAAGAATATAGCAGCATAGAAGATAAACAAGTCCCAGTTCTTGTGGAGTTGATTTCTACTAGGGTGAGACAGACAACAAATAAATAAACCAATAAATATTTATTGGGAATTAATAACATAAGAAGAAAAATGAAGGTAAGGAGGCAGAGTGACAAGGCAGGTGTGTATAAGTCATCAGAGAAAGCATTTCTGATAAAATGAAATCTGAATAGAGATCGGAAGGATGCAAGGGGGAGAAAGGTATAGCTGCACAGAGGAAGTGCATTCTGAGCAGAGCTGGCAGAAGAAAAAGCTGGTGCAAATGTTGTGAGAAGTATATGCTTGGCAAGTTCAAGGCACAGCTAAGAGGCCATGTGGTGCTCCGATGGGAACATCATACGGGGCAGAGTTCTTCAATGCTCTGTGGTAAAGAACCAGCTGTCTGTTTTTTTCTGATCCATTGCATATTGGTAATTTTATAAAATGTAATTAAAATGTCAAGGTCATTCCTACTGCTATAAGAGCTTCTGAATCTGTCTCTTCACAAACCCATAACAATTCTCACATCAGCAGGGATCTGGGAACCACACTGAATTGCACTTAGGAGGGGTCCAGCAAGCCAGAATTAGTCATTTGAATTTTATTCAGAGGGAGCTGAACCACCACAGTAGAAGGTTTTAAGCAGAGAGATCGCTGTTCCCTTGAACTGGAATGCTCTTTCCTCTCCAACACTTGGCAAGATCTTGCTCAACTACATAACCCATACCCACTATTGATGGAGAAGATCTTCAGCCAGGAGCCCTCTAAGCACTTCACATTCATGGATATCCACCTGATCCCATGGCTTCTTTTCTACCCCTGCCAAAAGTAATCATTTTAATAATTTTTTCCTTTCTTCTTCCTTTTTTTTTTTTTTTGGTATACTCTTCATGGCCTTTATCTACACTGTATTATGATTTTGAGTACATGCCCCATCTCTCCGAACTGTCTATAAACTCCTAGATACGAGACTGTTTTATAAATCGTTATTATGTTAACTTGACACTCAGTGTTTTTTAATTGAGCCATAAACGAGATCTACAAAGATCAGTCATCAATAATATATGACAATATAAAATAATTTCTAAAAAGCCTATTTACAGCATCTTGAAAAATGCTGACCTTTATTAAGTTCCCTGTTACTCTACAGATCTAATCCACAAAATGATTGCTGCTTCAAAAACTTTTGTAGTTCTAATCTCTTATCTATGGCATATTTCTTGAAATGCATGGTCCAGTGGCTGGAACTGTTAACCATCTTAGTGCTGTATAGATCTCTTTTTTAATGACATGTGTTGTAATGCAATTTGACCTATAGAGCTGAAGAATTTAAATGTTCCCTTAAAAAGCCAATGACCAAGAAACAGCATTGTTTGTATATGTCCCAGACCTATAGTTAATTTTCAAATTAAAAGTAATGATCTGCTATGTTAAATGAGTAAGAGAATAATTAAACATCTGGATTAGGGAGCCATAAGATAAAAACCCAGTAGCAAGTTGAATATTTGGCTTTCAATATTTTAGCTCAAAGAAGCATGACAAGAAGATTATTGCTCTAAAATTTGATATGAAAAAGTCCACATTAATTCTAACTTTCTTTTACTAGCAGAAACAGAGTTGGCTATACATTCTTGTTTGTGCCTTTGTACTGAATCAAGATTTATTATAGTGAAATTCCTGATTTAAAAAAGAACAGTTCCTAATCACAGAATGTTATTTTTCTCTCAAAATTACAACTTTCTTCTTTACAAAAAGAGGAAAATATCTTAAGAGCAGAAAGACAAGAAGATGGACTATCTAAATAGAGCAGTTTTTTGCGATAGCTGTTTTGCATGGATAGAAAATGTTCAATTTCTAGCTGCAAAAAGACCTCCTTAATTTTGATACATACAGTCTTAAAAGGTCAGCAACACATTCTATTCATTCCTGCAACTATCTGTCCATCCATCTATCTATCCATCCATCCATTCCATCCATTCACCCACCTACCCATATAAACTCCTCTTTCTCCCTCTCCCTCTCTCTCTCTCTAACTCTATCTCCTCTTGCAAACTTCAAAGTGAAATAAGATCACAAGTTTTAAAGCAAAATACGACACATATCTTTATGCCTATCTTCCTATATTCCTGGATGATCATTTTTCTTCATCAATTTTCTTATTTCTGCCTATTTTCCAAACCCACTTTTCTCCTTTCCCTAAATGTAATCTTTTCTTTCTATATGCAATTATCCATTCCTGTCAAACCACAGAAGAAAATTTAAATTAATCTCATAACTTTTAGCCAGGGGTCTGTGTAAAGCAAGAATAGAACAGGAACCAAAGCCTTCCTTTGCCAGGGCTTCTTTCTGGACACCTCCCCCACTTCTGAGGCTATGACTTTTATTGATGTCCCCAATTTGGTGGCTTTTGTGCTATCACTTTGACCAGGAAAAACAGAAACAAACAAACAAAAAAACAGATAAAATAACCCATCACCACATGAAAAAACCTATAAGAAATAAGAAAAAAACCTACTCCTAAATGACTTTTAAAAGACAGGGTGAAAGGTCAAGAGATCTATTATACAACATGGTGGCTATAATTAATAATATAGTATGGTCTTGAAAATACTAAGAAAGTGAATGTAAAGTGTTCTTACCACAAAAAGTATAACGATATGAGGTAATACATGTGCTAGTTAGCTAGATTTAGTCATTCCATAATTTATATGTATTTCAAAACCTCATGTTGTGCATGGTAAATACATACAATTTTATCTGCCAATTTAAAAAGAATTTATAAAAAAGGAAATTTTTTCATATTGTGTATTTAAGAAAACCCTTGACCAAAAAACCTTTGACCTTCCTGGACAGAAACTGGTGACCTTTGACTGAAATGATTCAATACCAAAAAAGCTTGAAACTTAGAATTAGTATTCTTGTTTTCACTTTAAATTAAAACACATAGAATGTAAACATTTAGGGGTTCTCCCAGGGCAAAGTTAGGGCAGCAGCAAAGGGTAGATGCGAGGCACACGGGAACTTCCAAATGCACTTGCTATATTTGTTTCTTGAACGGGTTGGTGGATACACACTGTTATTTTATTCTTTATACCTTACGTGTTATAATTATCCTGTCCACATCCAGCATATGATAAAAAACAAAATTATTAAAGGCCATCCTTTGAAAAGAATTGTTATTGATAATGTTATCTCTTTAGAAAATGGCAGGAAAAAGACACCCATTTTCTATAGGCACTTTTCATTAAAAATAAATGCACCAGGAAACCACATATGGTTTCTAAGAACTTTATTCATGAGAAAGATACTTCACAACTTTTTGGAGGGCTGTGAGACAGTGACTATAAAAACACTTAGTACACTGCTTCACGCACAACAGGTACTCAGTGAATGTCCTTGAAGTCAAATGCAGATCGTTGAACAGGAAACAAAAATCGTCTATAGGAAGACATGCTGAGAAGAGTTTGGTATTAAATAACACTACATTTTCAATTCCATGTGAAAGGAAAAATATGATTCTTTATTCTGATGTAAATATAGGAAGGGGTATTGGGAAGTAATGATTGGTAAAAGATGGGGTAATAATAGGTGTCACATAATTAATCTCAACATATGGGCTACAGAAGGAAAGCTGCTTTAAAAATCCAACATGTGGTTCACTTAATTTAAGCAAATGAAACTATGGTAAAACATGGAACTTCTAGTTAAAATTTTACATTAAATATACCTTATCAGAGACCAGGAGGAAGATGTATGCTGTTGCCCAGATAGACCAGGGAGTGACAGGGAAAGATTTGTAATGGCGGCGGTGAAGCAATAGAAGCCACTACTGAAATGGAGGAGGAAGGAGAGAATCCTCCTTGAAAATATTATCTAAGTAAGGAAAACAAAAGGGTAGGGAGAAGACTCACTGGGGTATTTTTTGGCAAGCATTTTACATGTCTTCTCAACTAAATCTCTCAAAAGTATGAGATGTAGATGCTATTATCCTGTCTGTACAGACGAGGAAATCGCAGTTCCACGAAGTTAGCAAATTTACCCAAACAGACACAAAGTTATAGCAGGAATTCATATCCAGGCACGTTTGACTTCAAAGCCTGTAATTTTTCTACCATGCCACTCTCCAAGAACAGAAAAGCCTAGAAAATATAGTTGAGGTGGAGGGAAGTGAGAGCAGTCATCTGCCCTCCAAATTGGTGAAACTAAAGAAAACAAAAATTAAACAAAATTTTTATTTGAACCCTCACTGCAGCAGTTATTAAGGAAATCTGAAAGGTAAATCATCTTTTGAAGCAGAGAGGTCAAATTAATGTGAAGAGTACAAGAATAGCCAAGATGGCCAACTGGAGACATCACTTGTCGGACTGTCTGGCGGGAAGGTAGAATATTGGGCTGAGGAAAGCAGAGAGTAGTTCCAGCTCAGGTGCGGATCACAGGGAGGCAACAGAGACATGTGGGGACTCAACTGAGAAAAACTGTGAAGATGAGAAAGAAGATGGAGAGGAGAAGACACGGGCACGGTCCAAACACAGAAAGACTTGGGAGCCCAGTGAAAGAGTAAGGATGGCTTCCCCAGCCCCACATGGGCACCTTCAGTGGACACCCGGACATAAAGCATACTGGAGGCGCATCCACCGTCCATGAGCCCAGGCACAGAAGCTCAATAGGAATAGCGGGGTGAACCAGGGATCCATAGTTCAAGCGTTCAAAAGGGACACTCCACAGGAGAGTGCCACAAGACACTGGACTGTGGCTTTCTTACACCTAGACACTTCCTCCTCTGCACCTCCTCCAATCACCACATGAGAGAGAGTAATTTTAGCTCTTGGGCCAACCAGTAGCCGTGGCCCCCATTGCAACCGTGAGAATACTGGGAACCGAACAGCACTCCAGCGGCTGCTTCTCCGCAGTGGGTGCCGTTCCCGGCTGAACCCGCCACTGAGAGCAGGGCTGTGGGAATTTGCAAACTTCCTGCCCACAGGTATTTCGCTGGATTGCACACTGGCAGCTTAGACAGGCGGCCAGACCCGGTGCCCCTGGATATGAGAGTGGTGCAGGGACATGCAGGAGAGCGGTCTCGACCTGGACTCCAGCGTAGACATACCCAATGGGAGAGTGTGGAGAGGCGCTGAGGAAAGGGGATCTGTGAGCATGGCCATCCCCCAACCCCACTGGAGAAGCACCATATAAGATATGGATGTGGCACTAGAAAGAGCCTAGCCCCTGCTTCCCATGACAACCAAATGCCTCGGACTGCCGGCTGAACAGGAGCAGTGGCCTCTGTCCCAACGCATTACATCTGGAAGTGCAGCCTGAGCCAGGAAACTCCCAGTGCTCACTTCTCTCAGGCGGAAGCATGCCCCTCGCAGACGCACCTGTGGACAGAGAGGCCTACCTCTCTCCCCTTGGGGTCTTGTGGTGGAACAGGTGTGCACAACTGGGGATCCTCCCACCCACCAGCATCCCGCAGAGACGCACACCAGTGAGTCAAACACACACACGAATGAGGGGTAGTTTGAGAGCCAGGGCAGTGAGATCATAACTGAGAACCCAGATATAAAACCATCCTCATATTGCCATCTGATCTTTGACAAAGCAGACAAAAACATACATTGTGGACAAGAATCTCTATTTAATAAATGATGCTGGGAAAATTGGATAGCCACATGTAGAAGACTGAAAAAGCATCTGCACCTCTCACCTCAAAAGGAAATTAATTCACAATGAATAACAGACTTAAACCTAAGGTATGAAACTATAAGAATTCTAGAAGAAGAGGTTGGAAAAACTCTCATAGATATCTGCCTACGCACAGAATTTATGAAGAAGATCCCAAAGGCAATCACAGAAACAACAAAAATAAATAAATGGGACCTGATTAAATTAGAAAGCTTCTGCACAGCCAAGGAAACAATCATTACAGCAAATAGACAACCTACAGAATGGGAGAAAATATTTGCTTGCTATATTTCCGATAAAGGGCTAATAACCAGAATCTACAAGGAACTCAAGCAAATCAGCAACAAAACATCAAACAACCCCATTAAAAAATGGGCAAAAGACATAACAGATTTTTAAAAGAAGATAGACTAATTCCAATAAACATATGAAAAAATGCTCAATGTCTCTCTAATCATCAGGGAAGTGCATATCAAAACTACAATGAGATATCACCTAACTCCAGTCAGAATGGCTTTCATCAAAAAGTCCCAAAACAACAGATGCTGATGTGGATGTGGAGAGAAAGGGACACTTACAAACCATTGGTGGCACTGGAAACAAGTACAACCCATATAGAAAGTAGTATGAAGATACCTCAAAGAACTAAAAGTAGAACTACTATTTAATCCAGCAATCCTACTACTGGGTATTTACCCAAAGGAAAAAAAGACATTTTATAAAAAAGACACTTGCACTTGAATGTTTATAGCAGCACAAGTGACAATCGCAAGAACGTGGAAACAACCCAAGTGCCCATCAATACATGAGTGGATCAATAAAATGTGGTATATGTATACTATGGAGTAGTACTCGGCCATAAAAATGGTCCTTTTGTAACAACCTGCATGAAACTGAAGACCATCCTTCTAAGTGAAGTATCACAAGAATAGAAAAACAAACACATGTACTCACTATTAAACTGGAACTAATCGATCAACACTCATGTGTACATATGGTAGTAAAATTCAATGGAAATCAAGCAGGTGAGAGGGGGGAGGAGGGGATGAATAAATTCACGCCTAACAAGTACAATGCATCCTATCTGGTAACTTTGAGTCAAACTGTACAAAAGCAATTCATGTAATCAATGTTTGTACCCCCTTAATATTCTAAACTTTAAAAAATACATGATATTCTGGGTCTAATTCACACACTGGACATAAATAAATCACCAGGAGCGTCTGGAATACACTTTAGAGTCTCAAGGAACTGCAGGATAAAACAGTGAAACACAAGGCCAAAATGTACAACTTGTCATTTACAAAGTTATCTTTATGCAAGGAGTCTAGAAGCTTGTTAGGATGATTCTACTACAGAATATGGGCTGCAGAGGTCTAGATCAGTAACTTCAACTTTCATGCATGGCTGGCAGGCAGGCTCTGAAGGCACAATGCTAGATTCACCGTCAAAACTCTGCATCGCTCATACATCTGTTTCTACAGTGTATTGCAGTTATTTATGTACATATCTTACCACCCCTAACTAGATTTTAAGCTGTTTAGCAAGGGCTATTTCTTACTCATCTTGTATTCCCTGACAGCCTGGCATACTGACCTGTACTTAATAGATACTCAATATTTTTTTAATTGGATCAACCCCTGACCACATAAATAAGCACCACTCCTAGGCAGAAAAGCAACTGTGGTTTCTGTTGGGGGAAATACCACTTCACTGATCTGGTAGAATTCTTTAGGAGGTTGAAATCAGTTTGTGACCAAGAGGAACTTTTGAACATACCTTTCTAAGTGAATTGCATGGTGATTGGGAAAACTGGTTCAAAGCTATAAGCAAGAAGGAAAGGCAAATGTATAATTTCTCTAAATGGAAAAGGGTTGACAACAAGGTCTCTGATGCAGCTAACCTTAATTAACTTTTTAAACAATATATAAATCATATGGCTAATAAAGCCATATTCTAGATTGTATATAAAGAAGTGTTAAGCTAATGAGCATAGAAATAGCAAAGAAAATAAAGCTAAATAGCTAAAAAAAAAAAAA
>VBSM01002616.1:7196077-7207823 GCA_008086735.1 Cheirogaleus medius | reverse complement strand
GCCACGGCACTCTAGCCCGGACAACAGAGTGAGACTCTGTTTCAAAAAAAAAAACAAAAATACAAAAGCACCATATAGGATGATGGATTCTGAGCAATTCATAACAATTTAGGGAAGCCATGAAGGCACTTAAGCTCAGGCATCTTCTAAACATACAGGTCAAAAACTTACAAGTATCACTGGACAGGGTTTAGAAAAACAAAGTGTATCGTTTGCACCAAATCCAAATTCTATGACTGTGTCTGATGACAGCTACACAAAGTGAGAAAGAATCCAGAGAGACATGTGTAAAGCAGGGTTCTCATCCTCTACACTATTGACATTATGGGCCAGATAATTTGCTGTTGGGGGCTGTCTGGTGCATTGTAGGACGTTTGGCATCATCCTGACCTCTATCCACTAAATGCCAGTAGTACCCTCCCAGTTGTGACAACCAAATTGCCGAATGTCCTCTGGGGGGCAACATCATCTGGTTTCAGAACCACTGCTTTAAAATGATCAAGAGACTCTGCAGCTGGAGATGGAATGTGATAAGCATATGACAGAAATAAACATTCTGTGAGAGAGTTGGTGCAAATATGCATATATTTGTCAAATTCCAGCTCCAGTGTAGCTGAAGGGAAGCACTTTTAAGGGAAACATCATAGAGGTATTAATAAACAGGATGCAAATTTGTGAGTTTAATTTCATCTTGAGAAGTGGATCATGGCTGGAAATCATAGGTTGAAGAAATGTTTGGCAAAGTCACATGTGGACAGACCCCCATTTTTTAATGTTAATCTCTTAGAAAGCAATGCTGTTCCTCCACAAAACATATCTTGGTGCAAAGGCAAGGAATATCAGTGTAGTCTCATATAGTATAAAAGTTTAAAATGTTAGGCTAAAATTAGTTGTATTCTCTAGTTCTAATTTTGAAACATTATTTCTATTCATTCTGAGTTTCACCAAATGCACCTAGTTTAACTGCAGAAATTATTTCTTGTTTGAGGTTAGTCAAATTTGGGCATGGACATGGAGATGGAAAAGGGACAGAGGTTGGGTTCATGCTTCTGATAGGATTATTGGCAACAAGTGCTATCAGACTGGAAAGACTGGTGCATGACCAATAGGATGTAAACTCTTCATCGGTGCTAGGATGAACAGTCATGGCCTTTGTATGTTACCACTTCATAACCAACCACTGCAGTTCCAAAGGCTACATACCAGTTTGGTCTCCCTGGCATTGTTGCTCTATGGCCTTTTCTCACTGTGCATTTCACTGGGAACCTTAACATTACAGTTTGCATTACAGCTTGCACAAAGTCAAGAACGTGAGATTTGCAATCAGAGTCTAATTTTTTACCATTTATACTCTGTGTAACCTTGACCATAAGGCATAACCTATCTGAGCCTCATTTTTTCATGTGTAAAATGGTGGTATTAATAACCAATCTCTCAGCACTGACGTGAGGTGTAAACAAGGTTGAAAAGCTCCTACTGCAATTGTTGTAGGTTGGAAAGGGAGGTCTTCTGACCCTTAGTTTAGGCATTTGGTTCTGGAGTATGTATTGTTGAAGGATTAGGCAGTGTTACAGTTTTCTTACCAGTTTTTCCTTTTACAAACAGGAACACCTTATGAAAACTTGTGGTAATTGTTTTAGAACACTTTCTACTTTTCTCCTAGTTAATATATAAGAGCTATATATTTATTCCAAGCATTCACTTGGGAATGAGAGATACTATTAAATCTATCTACTATTACATCTATCTTTGGAAAATAAAATCTGCCACAGTGATGCTGTGTGATTTGGAATTCAAATGTTAATCCCAAAGATGTTTAGGAGTCTCAGTCAGAAGTTTAGACTACTGAAGTACTTTATGGCTTTATACTATCATAATACTCTACATCTGGTATAGATCCAAAAGGGATATGCAGACATTCTCAATTTTGTTTTCTATTTTTTATCCACCAGTATATAATTTGACTATGGAATGCCCATCCAGAAGAATCTGGTGACTATGTATATTCTGAATACTAAAATCTCTCAATTATAGTCCAAATTAATATATATTTTGTATTTTCTTCCAGCTGTGATTACTCTATAAAATAAAGATCTCTTGAAAAATCTTGTGTTTGCTTTCAGAGCACTGTCATAAATACACAATCTTTTTGATAAAAGGATTTTTATCATGCTCATATATTTCCTATAGTTTTGTAAATGGAAGATGGTGTTGATAATGACATGATAATTTATATCTTAATCACTGAGCAGATCATTGCAGCTGAGTTTTCCATTGAAAAATTCAATTAAATTTCTCTACATTTTAACACCACTGCCAAAAGATGTAATAAAATTTTTTCTGACTCTTTTTTAGGCAAAAACAAGTTCTGTTACAAAGAGTCTCTTATGATTCTTGAAGGACATTTCTCCTTATCGGTATGTGATCTGGGGGAGACACATGCTGTTTCAAGATACAGACTCATCAGTTAGTCCTTTGGTAAATTTAAAAGCTTTGACTGTCTGACTGCAAAGCTATCACCTGAGAGCTATTACTCTTCTTACAGTACCAATCCTTTCCAGAAGAAAATATATCCTGCATCTTTTTTAATGGAATGTGCATTTATTCCTCAAGTCCAGGGCTTGGGTCATTGATCTCAGACCCAGTACATTTACATAGTGGTTGTTCACCAAATGCCTGTTTACAAGAATCTTATGATTACACGTGGCTACCATGAATATATAGTTCATGTACCATTATGCTGACTTTTTATATTTGGCTTGGATTTTTTATTTTTAAGCTTCTGGTGGCTTATGTTTCATGAGATGGTCATTATATTCACATTCTAAGATATATTACATTTCATGTATACATACCTTGTCTTTGTGCTACAAAAGTCAAACCCATCAGAATTGGTTAAAAGATGCATGAAAGTAGGAACCATATTTCCTGCACCTAGAACAGGGCCTCATACAGAATAGATATTCAATAAACATTTGCAAAATAATGCAATGACTGAAAAAATGAAAGAATAGTAAGATATCATTCTTAGGTCATCTTGTCTTGTTCATTCATTATCACATGAACTTGACTAGTCTTATCCCCAAAACAAGGTTGCTAATATCCATATTGTTACAAAATAGGACCTCAGCTTCTTTGAGAAATAATTGGTTCAGTCTACACCTGCCATCATCAGAAAGGATTTAATTTCCACCATAAAATGTGTAAATTTGAGCTAGGCTTCCAGGAATGATTCTTGATTGTATTGAACAAGCGGATGTTCTGCACTTAGACATTCCCTGTTAAGTGAACAGGAAGTGGCCTGGATACAGTTATACGACTACAAAATTCCATCTTCATGCAAGTTCCTCTCTGATTGCTAGGGTTCACCCATTCCACAGGCTGCTTCACAAACATTACACATCTACCACAAAAATAAAACTCTGGCATTGTTGCTACTTATTTAGTAATTAAATTCTATGCACATCCAGAATTTTGCTTGTATGTACATTTTAATAATGAGGTTGTCTTAAAGGCTGTTGAAAGGTAGTAGAAGACTTCATTGCTTAACCAAAGTCTGCCAATTATCCCTAACTTTGCAGTTTTACTAGGATCAATCATCCAACATATTGTGGTGCTTTAACTGGTTACAAATTAAACAGGAAAAGAAATAAGAAAACTAATTTCCTAGACTACCCTAATCCAGTCAAGCATAAAAATGCACTTAATTCAGAAAACTGCTGAGAGATTAATATAGAATTTGTGTGCTAGTACAGAAATCATTACAGCAGCTAAGTTTTGAGAATACAGCTTCTGCAAAAGTGAAGGGAAGTATCTTATTCAAAAATAGTGGTGTAATAAAATTTAGATATTTATTCTCTACCAATGTAAAAAAGATTTTTAGTATAACTTCATTTAAAGTCACATATGCAAATCTCTAGTATATCAGTGAAAAAAATTTCAAGTCTTAGGAAATTTAAATTATAGTATCAGGAAAAGTATGTGCACTTAGAACAATAATAAAAAAAATCTGCAAAAGTGGTAATGAGGATGAAACCAGAACAAAAGCTGGGAAATCTAGTGGCTTAAAGAAAAAATTTCTAGTTACATTAGAAATAAGATTAAAGAACTTGAATTTTATCTTAAATATAATTCTTTATCATTGTCATGGCTGTCATGATTAAAATCATCGTCGTAGATATCCTTTAACTCCATAACAAGCACTTCATACACATTTTCTAATTTAATCCTTGAAATAACTCACTAAGTGAGGTTCTATTATTGCCTGTGGTTTACTAGTGAAGAATCTAATGCTAAGAAAGGTTAACTAGCACAAATTATTTGCCTAACCCTAGTAAATGATAAGTTCAAGCCCTAGGCAGTCCGATTCCACATTTCCTTATAATTATCATGTCTATATATTTCTGACAATAGGTCTGATGCACATAGTAGCTACAGACATAGCAAAGCTGTCAAGCAGTTCATGAACTGCATGAATCTTAACCAGTTATGCGACTAGTTTCAGGCAACTAAAACTTTTCTGCTTCTCAAATTCCTTAAGGAGGTGTTAGGACTAGGTCAGAGATTTGCAACTGGGGCACCAACCACTAGGGAGCAATCTGGACATTTATGGGGAAGTGGGATCACAAAGATTGGGGACCACTATTGTAGGCATTTGTTGGGCAAAGCTCAGTCACAGAGTGGAAATGAGTGGAACAATTCCATGAAAGGAAAAACTGTTCCATGTTCTGCACAATTCCCCAGATGTTCTACGATTCATTCAGGTATTAGATAAACCCTTTTTATAACTACCTGAGCCTACATATTAACTGCTTTTTTACATATAAATGCAAAGTATTTTTTTGTTTCATGCTATTTCAATACATACTGATTTTTCCAGGAATGCAGCTTCAATGTATGTGTATGTGTGTGACTATGTGTGTATGAGTGAACTTGCTTCATTTGGAACTTTATCAACAATGGTTCACCATCTGGGAAAATCATACTATTGATATAAGGTCAATTATGGTATTTGAGTTGCCAATAGAACACAGCTGTAACTGACAGCGTTTGTGGCTGTTCCATTCATGGCGATTCTACACACATGCACAAGCATCTGACCACTGCATTATGTCTTCCAGAGGCGTCATACTTAAACATTTATATAATGATACTGATATATATACATGTACAAGTATAATTTTTATACATATTGTATTTATATAAAAGAGTATGTATAAATACAATACTTTATATATAAATTATATATTTGTATGTGAATATATAGTTATACATACATATATTAATATTTAGTGTTCTTATCAATTATTTTATTTTTATTATTTTATTATTTTTATTTTATTATTTTTATTATTTTATTTTTATATTTCCTTTGAATTTCTATCAGGGGGTTATATTGATTTTTAGAAATCCATGTATGTTGATCATATTATTGGTGAAATTAATTTTTAAGCCACTAAAGGAGGTATTATTAAATCTTTGTCAGAAAAAGGATACAATGGTTCTCATATGATAAAGAAATTCTGGACTAAGTGATACCTAAGGTCTCACGCAATTTAAAGATTCTATTTCACCCTATTAAATAAAGCCATAATCAGTGATTTTTTTCTACAAAAGTGACTGCAGCCAAAAATCAAATGTAAATTACACACTACCTCTTACTTAGCATTACCGCTCGTAGAACACACACTTATATTTCTGGAAATTCTCTAATTTGCACATTTTTTATAATGGAAAATGTCTTTCTAAGTCTGTGAGGCAGAAAATAGCATTCCACATTTCCCCCACATACTCATTCTTTCCTCTTAACCCACACATAAAACATACCTGGCAGAAAGTCAGATTAGAAAATGGAGTGAAATTATGCTTATAAATTCATTTTAAATTCAAAAAAGAAATATAAAAAATTGAGGGAAAGGAGTCACAAAAGAAACAATGAATGGAAAATGAGGGAAATGATATAGAATTAAAATAATTTGATTACTCTGTATCATGGGCCAACATTGTAGAAATATTCATAAAATTACAACAAAGAATTGTAATTTTAATTAAAGAAGGACAAAATTTTCTCGGTGTTTACCCATCTAGAGGAGTCATTTACTCAATAATTATTAAGCAAGAGTTCAGAATTCTTTACAAGGGATAGGGATGACCTTTCTGAAGTCCCTTCTCACGTTCAGACTCAAGTGATTAAACAGACTGAGCACCCACTGAATAGATGGGCCAAGGACTGAGCTGGGTGCTAGACAGTGGGGTGGAAATGAGGAGAGTCCTCCACTTCATGTTCCTGCAGGATACACATGTCTAAATAAATCTCAAATAAGTCAGACTATGAAACAAGTTATAAGAGAGGTGCTCAAGGAACCTGGGAGAAGGAGAGAGATTCATTTCAACTGGGGGAATCTGAGAAGCCTTCTTGGAGGAGGGAGGATTTGAGCTGAGCTTGAAGGAAAAGAACAGCTTGAAGGAAAAGAACACCAAATTTTAGGTTTGTGGTTATGTTTGGGAGGGAGGAAGGAGTTGGGGAGAGGGAAGGAAGGCAGAAAAAGTCATATAGGAAAGTGTCCTCAGGTGGCTTTTACTATCTTTGTTATTTTCTTTCTTAAACTGGTGGTGGGCACATAGGCGTTTGCTATGTTAATATCTATTTTAATCTGTGTGCCTGAAATAGTTCACAAAAAGAAAAAATAAAATTGTAAAAGTGGAAGCTAAGAGTAATTATAATAGTTTATATGTAATTGCCATTTACTCTGTACCACGCACTTAGCACTACACAGGAACACTTCAATTAATCCACACAACGACCCTGTGGAAGGGGGTTTTACGGCTATCTTTCGTTTATAGGTAAAAAATAAATGAGTGAGGCACAGAAAGTAGGTAATTTTGACAAGGTCACACAGCTAGCAAACCAAGCAACATAGGCTCCAAATCAAGGCAGCCAGACTCCAAAGACTGCATGTGAAGCCACTCTCCAAACTGCACTTAAAACTGCCTCTCCCAAAGTGAGAGGCAGGTTTCATGGGACCGTTCCCTTTAAACTGGCCCCACCCCTTTGAGGGCCCACCCAAACCCCACCCCTTTGAGAGTCCACCCAAACTCAACTATAAAAGCCCTAGATGCCCCCCTATTTGGGGGCTGATGCCATCTTGGCCTCAGCCTGTCGGTATGCAGACGTTGAAATAAACAACTTTTCTCCTATCCCGGCCTCATGTGTTCCTCCTTCAGCATTTCTAGCAGAACCAAAAGCTCGAGCTGGAAATTGAACAGCGAGGGAGGATGGACAAAAGATCATGGCAGAGTTAAGAGGACTGTCAAGGCAGAATGGATTGAATGGCAACCAGTTATAAGATTCATTCATTCATCCATTTTTTCATGGTTCAACTCTCAGTGCATATTTCTTGAAGATTAATGTGCCAAGCACTACTTTAAGGACAATAATACAAAAGCAAATAAGGTAGAGCTTACGGGCAATCAGAATATTGTGTGAATGGTGCTATAATAAATGTATGCATGGGGAACATGGGAGCCGGTAGGAGGCATGTCTGAGACCCAGACATCAGAGCCAACTTCAGGGTGAGGAAGAGTGACTCCAATCAAGCAGAGGTTGAGGTGTCAGCACAGCAGGAAGTATCCACAGGATTTACACCAAGGCCTACCTGAAGAATGCGAGTGATTAACATGGTGGAGGAAAGGGAAGGGAATGAGTATACCACAGGTGGAAGAAGAGGCACAGAGACTAGGTAATCTGGACAAGGCCATGCAGCCTCAGGTTAAGCAGAGGTCAGCTCTTGAAGGCCAGAGGTAGAATGGCCAGCCATGCAAAGGAAGGCAGGAGCTAAGGGCGGATATATCCAAGAGAGAATGTATCCAAGGGAGGAGGCAAAGGGAGACTGAGAACCTCACATTTTCTAGATCTGTGGGTGGTAAGATCATCTGCTAAGAAAAAGGGAGGTGAGTGAAAATTTAGGATGGTGAAAGTCAGAAATAGCCATGTTAATTAAAATGACAGGAAATTAACAGGGGATTCAAAAGGAAAACACCATGCCAAACTGAGGATGTAGTGGAGCTGAAGCATCTTGACTTTGAGTTCATCGGTCAGTGCTCACATTAGTCAACGTCACAGTCAGGAGACCCCCATCCAATCTCCACACCAGGGTGTGGGAGCAGAGAGGTGGCAGGAGTGACCAGGCAATGAAGATAGTCAGGCTAGGCATGATGGGCTCTTCTGATTAATTTTTGAGCTACTTATAAGGATTCAGTGGCTACTACTAAAGAACATAGACTACCTTGTTTCCAACTCAAAGAGTTTATAATGTAATTGGAATAGAACAAAAGCACAGGAAGAAAACACCAGCCATGGAAAATAGTGGGAACATGACAGAATATATAGTACCAGTTAATATTAGCCAAATAAATCCGAAAAAAGTGTTGAACTGATTAACTGACCTGTACATTTATTTACATAGGCAAATCCTTAAAAGTCAAACAGATTTTTGTAAATGTTTCCTGAGGTTCATTTAATCTGTGTTCTCTACAAATGCCATTTCCAAGTGAGTGGTGAGGTGAATGAGGAAAACATCTCTAGTTCTTACCAGTGGCCTCCTGACACTAAGAAGTCAGGGTTTGGAGCAGAATTTCTATCACTTTTCTGTTCTTTTCCTTTCCTGCAAATAACAGGTGTCTCAGTTAAGAAGGAAAAGGAGGACGAAAGGAAACTTTCACTTTTTTTGTCCTTTCATTTATTAATCCCTGCAGATACTGCTCCAAATGGACTATCTGATAAATGGTAGATGGAGCTCCTTTAAAGAAAAAGGCCCCAGTGAATAGAAGCACTACAGAAAAAGAGAGAAAAAGAAGAAAGTTTTATGTATGGTAGTGGGGGGTGGCAGTGTAGAGCTTCCTTTTTTTCCTCTAGACACTAATACCAGAGGTCAACGTTAAGCCTTAGTCTGTAAAGATGTGATCTGTGGTTCACAGGGAAGTAAAGGGTAAAAGGCTTTAGGCATAGCTGGAGAAGCTGAAGCTGCTAATTGGCTCTAATGATCTGAATGCAAATTAATAAATCTCTGTGCTAAAAATTACATGCATATATAATTGTGACTTTCATAACTTAGGAGCTCTATTTAACCCATTATTCATGTTCTTTCCTTCCTGAGACCTGGCAGGGATAGAGAACTTTTCTTTTTTACCACCTTTCCTGCTTTATCCATCACATGCGTCATTGAGCTTTACAGCCTTTGAAGGTCTTATTAAAACAATCCAAGGATTGCAGAACTGAAACCCACAGACACTGTTACAAAGGAGGGGGAAAGGGTCAGGCACAAGGCTGTGGAAGGCCCAGCAGCTTGAAAATTCCCAGCAAAGTTATCTACTCAAGAATCCTTGGACCTAGCAAGAAGAAAAACTTGAAATCACACCATGTGTGGCCGTGGGCTGTCAGAAATAAAAGGCACATAAGAACACAGCTATAACAAAATGATCAGACTGCATTTACTTCAACAAAGAGTGGAGTAGTTGTCAGGATTAACTGAGATAATTGGTACTAAAAGGGCTAATAGAAGGCTTGGTACACAGCAAGTACTTAAAATTTTCTTTTCTTTCATCCACCCATTCAATCAGTCAGACAGGTGGCACCTAATTCCTATTTCTAGTCCCTATTTTTTCAGGTTTTCCTGTCCTCTTTACTTTTCTCTTTACCATGTACTTGCTCCTTTTTCTCCCCCACCCCCAACTCCCTTCTTCCTCTTCTTATGCTGTCTGTCTGTCACATGAACAGGCCACCACATAGTTCTTCTGGGAACATATAGAAAGAACAGGTATTGAACTTTGTCATTCAACATTCATCAGAGACCTAAACCCTTGGGCCCTGTTGCCCATGCCCTCCGTATAAACACAATAAAAGACCACTCTTCCATCAACCCAGCTGTTACAGCATCTGAGTCACTGCAATGCTAACAATAATTTTAAAGGGGGACTTTGCCTGAAGCTGGTAGACAGGACAGTGTACACAGACAGGAAGCCTCCACGATCACCAGAGAAAAACCAGATGCAAACTAATGTCTGTTTTGTACTTGAGGTCTGACAAGTGTGGCACAGGAGAAAAAAGAGGGAAGAGGATCCAGCAGACCTGAGCCAAAGCCCATGTTATCCAATTAAACAGCTGTGATCTTGGATAACTGCCTAACTTCTCTGTGCCTCAGTTCTCTCATCTGTAAAGTGAGTCTCTTGTGAGAATTAAATTAGTCAATACATCTGAAGCATTGAGAACAGTGTCAGGAACATATTAAATAATATACAGTAACACAAATAAAGTATCACCTATATTACCATTTTATTTCATAAGTCCCAACTCAATACTGTTATGGACCATGTCTTTTTATCTTCATTTTTCCAGTACTCATCAAAATACTCAACGTATAATAAGAGCTCAATAAATATATATTAAACAAACCGAAACTCCATAATATAAAGAGAGGGACTGGGGTGCAGCCCCGACCATGTTTACACTGTATTGCTTCAGTAGACACATTCATGGCAATCATCCTCTTTGAGTAAAAACTGAATCTGATTAGAGACTTAGGACTTTCCAATCCTGGGCCAAGGGTCTTGAAAAGGACTCCAGGGTCTTCCTTTAGTGTCTCAATGACTGGAAGCTCCCCATGGAGGAGGTTTATAGTTAAGGTGAACATATGTCCTGGTTTGCACAGAAAAGCCTGTTTTATAACTTTCACTCCAGTGTAAATAACAACAGTGTCCCATTTCACCCTCAGAGGCATCCCAGTTTAGACACTATATTCCATGGTAGGGAAGAAAGCAGACTGGGTTTGAGTTCTGTTGCTTTCCAGCTGTGTGATTTTGGTTAAGTTGTTCAATGTCTCTAAATTTCTGCAGAATGGGTATCTTCTTCATGGGATTGTGAAGATTAAATGAGATGATACATGCAAAGTTGTTAGCATAATACCTTGCACATTTTTCAAAAATGTTAGCTATTAAAATATTAGGTTAAGTATGAAATATCTGATTATCTTAAGTATTAAGTTTGACAGTTGATATCTCTGATATTTCACTTTATCCTTCTTGTCTTATTTTTATTGTGAAGGTACATCCTCACTCTTTCAAATGCACATTTTGGCTTGTGATTATATTTCAAGTTTTTTTTAAGAGTGATTTTTGTGAAACAATGGATAAGTCATAAATTTGTGTTTTGGAATATAGGTTCCATCATGGAACCAATGCAACACAGACAGCTCAAAATGTCAACAAAATGTTTGGGAAGGATGTGGCTTATGAATGCGTGGTATGTCGATGGTTTGAGAAGTTCTGCTCTGGTCATTTTAATATTGAAAATGAGCCACGTGGGCAACTTGGTCCAATATTCCAACTATATTGGACCATTTGAAACAAATGGGCAAGGTAAAGAAGCTGGGTAGATGGGTTCTGCATGAATTAAAAGAGAATCCCAAGAGACATCATCTCAAAGCTTATCTTTCTTTGCCATCACCACATAAAGGCGAACTATTTCTACACTGTATTGTTACATACGACGAAAAATGGATTCTTTTTGACAACTGCAAGTGTTCCCACAATGGTTGGATAAAGATGAAGTGCCAAAACACAGTCAAAATCAAAAAAAGCTAATGGTGTCTGTTTGGTAGTCCAGTCCTGGTATTATCCATTACAGCTTCATGAAACTTGGTCAATCGATTACAGTGGGTGTCTACTGCAACCAATTGGATGAAATGATGAG
>VBSM01002616.1:7136810-7195977 GCA_008086735.1 Cheirogaleus medius | reverse complement strand
CAAAACTGTGTTGACAGTTTAGGCACATACTTTGATTAATTGTACTGCTTCTTGAGATATAACAAACTACATTTTTTATTCTAAATCAGACATTTCATATTTAATGACCTAATATTATCACTGAGTTGAAGAAGTTGATCACTCCAATGCACATGCATATGTGAACAGAAAAAGTATAATTATAAGTATTAGCTCTCTAACATTCTGGCCACAAATTGATCAGGTTTTTACTCAAAGCATATGTGAATGCCTATTATGTCACATTATAATAGCATTTTTTAAGAGCAGAGAAATGGGGGAAAATAGGGCAGAAGACTACATGCTTAACCTGTGTATTTTGTTAATAATTTAAGTGAGACCACTTAGTGCTTTTGCTAACAACAGGGAGCTGAGATCCACACCTCCCGCTGCTGCATTAGAACTCTTGCCAGCCACAAGGGAATAGAGAGCTATTTGAAAAATTGCCTCCCTCCAGCCTTCTAATAATTATATAAAGCATATCATTGAGAACCTGTAATTGGTACAAAAAGCTGAGACTAGAAAATGAGACTACCATTCTCTAGAATCTTCGTGGGATAAATGATGCATTTTTTTTTAGAGGAATAAGAATCAAAATACACAGGAATAGAAAGGAAAGAAAGTTCCTTGAACGAACGGGTAATGCAGCTTAAAATATTACTATTCAGAAGAACTGACACCAATTGAAAATGAATGATCATAAAATGCAGAGGTGATAAGAAACAAAAGCTTTCAGAGAAAAAAATGTAAAAGGATTATAAACAGAGAAGTTGCAAGTTTCATGTAGGTAAAGCTTAGCCTTGTCCTGCTCGATGATTATGTCATGCATAATTTCTTGGACAGGAAGGCGAAGCGGAAAGAAACGAAATGCAAAACGGAAAATCAAAGAACAAAAAGTAAAAGATTACTTGCACAGGTGGTAGAAAAAAATTTTGAAATATCATCTAAAATTTGCATCATTTCTGGCAATTCTTATTGTCTCGAAGTCCGCCACTCTTCTAAGCTGAGGCATCTCTTGCTTAAAAGGAGAGGACGGGGCCAGGTGAGAAAAAAGAAGCCATTGCCCAGCATGGACTTTAAAGCAGATCTGTTTTTAAAAGGGTCATGAAAACTTTGATTTTTCCCTTGTAAGAGCTGGGTTCTTAGGAAGGGGTTTTCCCCTGAACTCCAAAGATATGCTTTAAATATCAAAACAAGCCTGAAGAACTATCAATTTCTCAGATGTGCCTGGTGGATCTCGCCCACTGAGATCAAAGCCCAGGGAGGGGATACAGGAACTCTTCAGAGAGACTCACATCCAAAAGCTCAGACTCATGGTCCCTTTTCAACTGAGACTCTCATGGTGCCTCAGACCGACTCAGGAAGGCTGCCACGGAACAGAAATGCCAGTGGGCGGATCCCCACAGAGAGCACAAGCTGCTTCTACTTCCCCCTACACCAGTTCCCCCAGGCACCAGCCCAGCACGGAGGGGAGCCCTTCAGAGGGGCTCAGAAAGGAGCGAGAGTTGCTGGCCAATAAACTCTCCTCTCAGGGTGGTCTGAGACAAAGAACCTGCAGCAAAGGCTCTGAGTAGAACAAAGCCAGAAGGAGATGGAAGATGTCCCAGAATCTAGAGAGAAAACTGCACCAGGAAAAAGCCAAAGTGATGGCAAAGTCGGCAGAGACAGACCTGTGCTAAGATCAGATCATCAACACTTAAATAGCAGATGCAGAGAGGGGAGGGGAGGATGAGACATCTCAGAGAAGGCAGAAAGAACCAGAAGACAGCTGTCGAGCCTGCTGATGTCTCTCCTTCCAGGCCTTGAAGTGGCACAGTACTCACCCCACTCTGCCACCTGAGAGAATGGAGGAAGAACTCTGAAAGGCTCTGTCTTCATGTGAAAGAAGAGTGAGTCAGCCTGGAACTGACCTTGTTACCTTGAATAAGCAAATTTACAAGAAAATGGGGAAATGGAGATTCAAGGGCTACACAGAATTTAGTTACCAGAAAATAAAGTTATTGTATCTGACTCCAAAACATCCTCCAGTACATTATACCAATCTATGGAAAATTAAACTGATGGTGTCTTTGTTATCAAAGTTAATACTAGAAAGATGATTTGAGGTTCAACACAGGGCAAAATTTAATTCCCTTAACCCCCTAAGAAAACTCTGTAATTCCCTATAAGAAATTATAGCAAAATTTGTAGACAGAACACTGGGGGTTTGGGAAGTGTCACGAAAATGTACTGAGGACTTTCTACACCCCTGGTACTCTTTATTCGATCCTCACAACAACCTCATGACATAACACAGCACTGTATCCCCAGTTTATGAAGGAATCCAAGGTTCACAGAGGTGAGTCAGCTTGTACAGGGTCACGCAGGCCATAAGTGGCAAAATTGGAATTCAAACCCAAGGTCTACATACGTGACTCCACAAATCCCAGGCTTTTTTTTTTTTTTTGGAAACAGAGGCTTGCTCTGTTGCCCAGGCTGGCTGCAGTGGCATCGTCACAGCTCACTGCAACCTCAAACTCCTGGGCTCAAGCGATCCTTTCCCCCTTGCCTCAGCCTCCCAAAGTGCTGGGATTACGGGCATAAGCCAATGCACCTGGGCCCAGGCTCTTTCTATTGAAAGCAGAATCAAACTTAATGACATCAGCACCTGAAAATTAGAAAGGTAAAGACTTAGGAATAGAAATCAGGTACGTGCTTTGCTGAATTCTGAACCTGCCTACCACTAATTTAGATCTCATAATATCTGAAAACTAATGTTTCTGAGATGTAATGAATGAAGCATATATCTTGGAAATAAGATTTTTTTATTTGCAAGTCTGTTTGCTACCTCCTCTATGCAAATATTTAACTTGTATAAGTGCAAGACAATGCATTATTAATATTGTAGCACAGATTTTTTTCAAACTCAAGTGAAAATACTCAGAAGGAAATTAATAAGTTGAGAGTTAATTTCATAACTGGATATGGACTTTGATATAGAATAAATTTTAGAAAGAAAAGATTCTCCTCAAATCTTATATAGTAGAGGTTTATTTTAAGGTAAAAATGCTCATAACAAATAGAATAAAATGACTAGTTTTAAAAGTGAAAAACTGTGCAGTTGAATTGATAAATTATCAATGTGGAAGGCTTCTAGTTGTCAATTTCTGCTTAATCCCGGCCCCAATTACAATCTCCCCGCATCTCTTCTTCTTCTGCTGTCAAAATTTTATTTTTTGAAAGCAAATTTAATTGAGAAGTTTCCCTGGTGAAAATACTTACTTGTTCCCAAATTTAAGATCTCCTGATGATGTACAAAGATAGACTCCTGAGAGGTTCCTGTCTCCAGCACTCACTCATCCAGCCGCTGCCTACCCTGCACATGTGGAACCACTTTCAGCAATCGTAAGCAAAAATAAGATAACAGTAACAAAAGCAGCAAGGTAAGAGTAATCAAAACTAATATCTATATATTATCATACAGCAAAAAGCACTCTCTGACAAATATGTTATTTGATCACGACAACAATACTGTGAAGAAATTATGGAAAATGTTGCTGTTGTTAATTACCATTGTTATTACCACTCATACACCTATCTTATTTTAAATGAAGTCTCAACAGATTTGGAGATTTTTGCAAGATCACACTCCTAAGTGAAAGCTAAACCAGTAGCCTACATCTCCCTGTGCTTTCTCCAATGTACCTCACTATCTGCCAGTATCACTCTTTTTTTAAAATTTTTTTCTCCTTTTTTCTTTATTTTTTTTTCAGTATATTATGGGGGTACATATGTTAAGGTTACATATCTTGCCCTTGTCCCCCTTCCCCCTTGAGTCAGAGCTTCAAGCATGTCCATCCTCTGGTTGGTGAGCATTGCACTCATTATGTATGTATATACCCATCCCCTCCCCCCCACCTGCCTGACGCCCGATAAATGTTATTCCTATATGTCCATTTAGGTGTTGATCAGTTAATACCAATTTGCTGGTGAGTACATGTGGTGCTTATTTTTCCATTCTTGGGATACTTCACTTAGTAGAATGAGTTCCAGCTGTATCCAGGAAAATACAAGAGGTGCTATATCACCATTGTTTCTTAAAGCTGAATAGTACTCCATGGTATACATATACCACATTTTATTAATTCACTCATGTATTGATGGGCACTACGGTTATTTCCACATCTTTTGCATCACTCTTTAGATAATAAATGAATTTCAAATCTTGAAAGTTGGGGAATTGAGAAAGTAAAGCAATTAAAATTGTGGTGCATGAACCACTTGATCTTATCCTTTATTTCTCTGGCTTTGTTAACTATGCCAGCACAAGAGGTTCAAGTTGTTTGAAGACTTTGCCTTCTGGCTTTGCCTTAGGAGTAAAACATATTTTAATAAAAGTTAGCATTTCAAATTATAGCAGGATTTGGACATAATAAAGATTGCTGAAGCATAGAAACTTGTGAAAAAGAAGGTTTAGAATTCAAATCATAATGACTAATTATATTATTTACAAAATATTTATAAATGTAAAATTTCTCACTGTGCTTCAATGTCCTCATGGGTAAAATGAAGTAATATGGTACCCACTTTACAGATTGTTGTGAGGATTGAATGAGATTCTGCTCTAAGGCACTTAGCATACTGCCTGGCACACCGGGAGCTCATTAATTTTAATTAGAGCATTATCAATTCTAATGATAGTATAATAAACTTAGTCTTAGTCTTTTGTTTTTCTTTTCTCACTTGAGATCAAGGCTATTTACATCAGATATTTATTTGCCTTTTAAGTAATTTGAAAATTCTATATATGTTTTGACAGTCTGTTTGGATTATGTTTTATGTATTCCTATACAAAAATCTCTTAAGAAACTGACCATTAAGAAATTACAAGTTTATCCTTTATAAACTCTAAGGTTCACTTTACTACAAGAAACAGACAGGTGGCTCCCATGTTAAAGTGCTTTTCCCAAACCAAAGAAGATATTTATTCCCAGATGCCCCCTCCACCAGAGGAGAAAAATTGCTACTATCCTTAAAAATAAATTTAATTTAGATAAGGATAGGCCCAAATCAGCAGTTATCTGTCCTCAGTGTGCATCAGAATCACCTAGGGTCTAAAGAGCTTTTAACCAACACAGAGACAAGTTCTACCCCAGGTGATTCTCATTCAACTGGTCAGGGGTAGGGGCCCAAAAACTCACATTTTTAAAGTCTGTTGAGGTTACAGGAATGTGTGGTCAGGGTTAAGAACCACAGACCTAAAGACTTCCAAGTTCCTACTTTGCTAACAGCAGCTGCAATTTTCTGAGTCTATGGTAGGTTTCTCTATTGAACAACACACTTGCTATCATCAAATTTCAAAAGCCACATTTAAATAAATCAAATATGATTGAATAAATAAATCAAAATAAATAAATTTTGATCTGAGGAAGAGTACCTTAAAATTTTCAAAGACCACATGTGAATAAACAATCTGGTCTTCTATAATCACAATGGGGCATTAATGAAGAAGTAGGGCTAGAAAACACAGTTGATCGAAAAACCTGAAGCTCTAAAAAGTTATATGATTTGTCAAGGGAAATAACAGCTTGTGGGCAGAGTCGAATCTCGAATCTGTTTTTCCCACCACATTTCCTCTATTGCAAGTCTAGTTGCTTTTCTATGTGTGGATGTGATTCACATAAGCATTCTCTTCCTTTTTTTCAATAGTTTCACAGATTTTGGAGAACTACAATCTAACACTGCACATTATTATATATTATATATGTTGAATATTTGAAAACATGTCTATAAAAGTCAAAATAACTATGTTGAATAATCAGTGATATAAGCTAAAATGTATTCTTTGCTTCAGATCAGAATAAATTCAGTTAGCTAACTTTCAAATTTTGATAAAAGTTAGGTAATACTAATCTTAAGCTTAGAACTTATACTATTTGCATAATTTTTAAGGCTTAAATGTGTAACACAAATGCCATCATGTTTGATACTGTGCTAACCTGTTATATTTCACATCATTGAATTTGAGACTGAATTTCTAACACTAATAATAACTGCATAGAATGCATATTATATGCCATTGTACTATTTTACATATATGGCCTTTAAGTTTATAACATAAATTTCATAGATAGGTAAACTGAGGCTCAGAAAACTTAAAATGCTCATGAACATAACCAGACCAGCTTTGTTCCAAGGGCAATATTTGTCCACAAACACATTTTACCTTATGATAATCAATTTGAGACCTAAGTTTGATTTTATTGAATATAAAACTAACTCAAGCTAGAACTTTTAGGCAAAACAAAATTTAACTGCAATTTAGATTTTAAAAAATTATCTGTGAAAACATGGATGCTGTTAATATGAATAAAGACTAACACAAGTAAAAACTGAATGCAATGCTGTTGAAGATCCCCCTTGTTAGTCTGGGTGACAGAGGCAGATGATGACACAGCACTCAGAAGTAATGCATCTATAACTAAATACTATTCTCTCCTCTGTATCTGAGAGTGAGCACTGGGAATATAAAATTAGCAAAAACAGGCATGGAGAAAATCATAATAAATGCATATAATTCAGATGATTGTAACTGGAATACAAATGAGTTTATTATACATGTTGATGGGTCAACCATCTTTAGATCTGGAAAATAAATGATCTGACTAAAAATAAATTTTAGCAGGAGGGCAGAGAATGTGACAGGGTGGCAGGTGTGCCACGTCTAGAAAGAACTCCATCAGTGCCAGCATCGAAACAAACGCTGTGGCTCTTTCATCCTGCAGGATCGCCAGTGGATGCTGATGACTTTCTGACGTGTTCCTCAGAGACTTACAGAACATCACAGAGAACATACAGATTCCGGGGCGGGGGGCGGGGAGGAGGAATGGGGAAACAAGTAAAGTATTGCTATATTTTAATGTTGCTCTCAAAATTATATGCTTTATTCTGTAATGGCAATTTTATAACTGTTGTAAAGTGCCTAGATGTCATGGGTACTTTCCTAAAGCATTTGTTTTGATGAAATAAAAGTGAAAGGATCTCAAAGCAAGCTAAAGCTTTTGTATTTCTCCATAAAGATTTAGTCTATATTTGGAAAGCAACTAGCAAAAGTTCCAGTCATTTTTCTGAGATAAAGCCAATGATGATGCAAAATTCATACAAGGCTTCACACATCCTTACTAAGAAATAGGTTGCAGTTGGGACTCAATGGTCCAGAACCGCTCAAGGGCTTAATATAAATTTTGTGTATCAGGAACCTAGCAGAGCTGTCAGCCCCGGAAAAGTGTTCATATCTCAGTGGCCACGAAGCTATCCACATGCGCTTACAGGAGGATGGGACAGCAGAGGGCTGGGCTGCAGTCAGGAATCCACAAGGAGGGACTTCTCCCCGACAGAAGAATACGCTGGAAGGGTAAGGGCTGGTGTGCTGACATTGGGATGGTGACTGCAGGGGGGACTGCCAAGGATACAGGTGGAGGAGCTGCATCCCCCGCATCACAGAGCACGGAGTTCGGGAGCACGGAGCCTCCGTTTGGTGCTTCTACCACAGAGCACTGAGCTGGCCACACTACTGAGTGAGGATGAGGGCAAATACCATAAAGCTGGATCAGTAGGAAGAAAAATGCTTTGACACTGAGATTCTCCTTCCTTTTCTCAGAAGGGACTGTGCCTTGAGAAAGAGCTGAGTAATGAGGATATGCCACTGGAAAATACGCCCGAGGTGAATTCTCCCCCTATGAATGTGGAAAAGGGATTAGAAGCTTCCGGAGAGGATCATACTGTGTTTCCTGAGAAACCGGGAGTGAGAATGGCGTATGATATACCTCCAGTGGGAAATAGTGGGACATTCCAGCTCAAACCACACGGGGCTGATGGCAGTCTGCTGCCTAATGGATGGGCAGGGGAAATACAGCTCAGTCAGTAAAGACCAAGGACCTGTGAGGGCTCGGGCAATCTTGGCAAGGAAGAAAAAGAAATGTGTGGCACCCTCAGGGGAAGTAGCACCCACACTCGCTGTGAGTTAATCACGGTGGCAGAAAGTGGTATCTGGGCCAGCGCCATGTGAAAGGTGTAATGGATTCAGAGATGGTAACAGGGCAGTGAAAGCCCAGGAGTCTGGCTCTTCTGAAGGTGGCTCCACAGCACAGCCCAGAAGGGACAGATAGCAGCCAGGTAGCAGCTTTACCAACAACTCCACCCCGCGTCCCAGCCACCACGGTCCCTTACCTGCACGACTGCAATAGGCTCCTACTTGGTCCCTGCTTCCCCTTTACCCCCTTCAGTGATAACACAACATAACTGCCAGAGAGATCCTTTTCTAAAATAATTTTTATTTAGGAATAATTTTAGACTCACAAAAAAATTGCAAAATGAATACAAAGAAGAAGAAAAAAAAGAATACAGAGGAATTCTGTGTATCCTTCCCCCAGCTCCCACCACTGAGATCATGTCACATAATCATAGGACATCATCAAATAAGGAAACTGATGTTGGTGCAATACTATTAACTAAACTATAAGCCTTATTAGGATTTCACCACTTTTTTCAGGTACTCATCTAAAAAAAGGGGTTTTTTTAACTGTAGAGTTCTATGAAGTGTTATCACATGTATAGGTTTGTGTAGCAATCACAGATACAGAACTGTCCCATCCCCACAGGGAAACTCCCTCTGCTGCTCCTTTATAGTCTCACACCCTCCCCAACCCTAACCCTCGACAACTACTGATCTGTTCTCCATCACTACGATTTTGCCATTTTGAACGTGCTATGTAAGTGAAACGGTATAAAACCTTTTGGAATTGTCGTTTTTTCAGTTAGCATAATGTTCTTGACATCCATCCAAGTTGTTATATGTATTTGACAGTTCTTTCTTTATATTGTTGAGTAGTATTTCACTGTATTGATATACTAAAGTTTGTTTTTCCATTTATTCATTGAGGTTCATGGGTTATTTCTGATTTTTAGCTACTGCAAATAAAGCTGCTGTGAACACTAATGCTTAGGATTTTCTGCAAACATACGTTTCCATTTCTCTAGGATAAATACCCAGGCATGTGATTGCGGGGTCAAATGGTAAGTGTATGTTGAACTTTATTGAAAACTGCCAAACTCTTTTCAGGATCATGTTAAATCAAAGGTCATGTTATATTACTTCTTACTCAAAACCCTCCAGTGGCTTCACAGTCTTATTCAAGTCAAAAACCAAAGTCTATCGTTCAATCATCCAAATAACCCTAAATAAGCTGGCCCCATTCCTGCTCTACCTTCCTCTCTCCTCCTGTTTCCTGCTTATGCTGCTGTCACCACACCAGTCTGCTTCCCTCTGCTCTCACCAACTGGGCCACTCCCAAGCAGGGCCCCTGTGCTTGTGCTCCTTCTGCCCGGACTGCTCACCTCCCCCAAGTCCACAGGCCTTGCTTTCTCATTATAAGCCCCAGCCTTTAAATTCTAGTACCTTCCTTTTCTACTTTATTTCATCCAGAAAGGACACTTTTTAAATCTTTTTACAATCTCTTCTAAGAGGGCCCATTGGAGTTCATGGAGAAAAACCCTAAAGAGTGTATGTACCCCTCTAACCTGTCTTCCCTCAAAGCCTTCACACTCTCTTATCAGTTCACATTCAGCCGCCACCACTTTGCCAACCAATGTCCCTTTGCATCTTTCCTCAATAAGCCAGTGTTCATGTATGGTCTCTTTCCCTAGGCATCATTTTCTCTTTAGATTTTGGATCAGTTGGTTGTCCTGAAACCAAGTTCTCCCATGAGTTCAAGAAAATTTAGAAATTTGCAGGTGACCCACTTTTTATTTTTGCATTGTAAGGATAGAAATGATGCTCTTTCCTCCTGCCTACACCCCAGGAGGAAAGCCAGGTTCTTCCACTATCCCACAGTGTGTGCTGAATGGTGTTCTGTGATCACTGGCCCTGCCACATTCCCCTGCCCTTGCCTTCCCAGGTCCTCACAGGCCCAGGCCTGCCATGGCTCCTGAGCTGCTCATGAAAATGGCAAGAATTAGATCAGAAGACACAGACTGCTTCCCATTCACAGATCTGGGAATTAAATTGTGCTGTCAGCCAGACTCTGCAAGGGACAAGCAATAGGCATCCCTGAGGCCTTCTAGAAATGGCAATTTTTCTAATTCCTGTATTTTTTTTCCATAATCTTACTGGATATACTGACCAATAACCTTGGCTCCCTCTAAGAATGGAACCCTAGCCACAGAGTTTAGGTCTGGTAACATAACTAACCCCCTCTCAGGTACGGCCACCCTCCAGTCAGTGGTTGCCTTTCTGCTGGGAAGAAGCAGGGTCTCCTGATGTGCCTCACTTTGCCCTCTGTGCTCTACCTGGAATCCCCAATATACTTCACCTGCCAGACTGTCGCCCTCTCATATCATGAACCGTCTTAACCTACCCATTCTTTGGACACGTCTTTGGATTGCTCAGATGCCCATAGAGCAGTCAATTGTCACAGCCTCTCTTGGTCTTGATCCATTCTTTCTCTTTGTTTCTGCCTGTATCCTGCACATCCCAAGCTCACTGCAATACGATACTCTGCTGAGCACCATTAATAAGCAAAACAAGATTTAATTAGCTATCATTGCCATATTCAAGGATTTCTCCCCAAAGGTAAAAGTAGCCCAGACATGCTACTACCTCCTGCAGTTAATGTAAGCATGCTACTGGTTTATTTCCATACTAACATTCATTTACCAGAAGGAAGGGGAGTTATATACATCTCACAGTACCTTGTGTTTCCTTTGGTATGTTTAATTATAACATTAATACAATTTTGTACTAGTTTAGCCTAAACAATAAATGTGTTTAAAACTCAAACTGACTATGGCCACTTCTGCTATCTGAGGAGAAAGTCAAAATTCCTATCCTAGGGAAAAAAATTGTTTTCCTCTCTGATCTTTTCTACTTTCAGAACTTGAAGAGAGGTGGAGAGATGAGACAGAGACAGGAGAGAGAAGGCTGAAACTCCAAAGCCACTGCCAGTTCTGCCATACTAATAAAGAATTAACGGGCATTTGGTTTAGCAAGATATTAACACATCCTTAGACAAAGGCAGGCAAGAAGCCAAATGGGAAGTTGCTGGACAACTCTACAAAAAACGTCAGGAAAACTGGATTTAAAGTGTAGCTAGAACTGGAGTAGGGCGTGGCTGTCAGAGACTGGAGCTTACTGGGGGTGTGAGAAAGTTCTCTGTGATGGAATGGTTGGAGGACACGTAGAAACAGAAATACCTGAATTCACTTTGAGGTTGTGCTGTGGTGATGTAACTGTGAACTGCCCCTTCTTGCCTCAAACATTCAATAAAGTCTGTTCTACCTAGAAATGCCTTGTTCGAGTAACCTGCAGGGAAGTCTGGGGTGTGGGGAGGCCAGGCATGGGGCGATGGGGAGCAGAGGGAAGCAAATGGCCAGGAAGCGTGACACCTCTGTGGGAACCGACACTCAAAGCCAGAGTGACTGTGAGAACACTACCTCTCAAGAATTTGAAAAAAAAAAAACAAAAAAAAAAACCTTCAGTGTGCCTACATTCCCCATTGGATGTAGAATAGAGGGTTCAGGCTGGTATTTTGTGAATCCATACAAAGAAGGGCTCCTAAGCTGTCATGTGTGATATGCTTTTGCATGTGGATGGACACTCTTCTCAAAGGGGTGATGGTGGATGAAGTCAATGTGGGGACACGAAGAAGGCTGCAAAGGGGTTAAAAGACTGCTGCAAAGCACAGCTCAGGCTGACTGTAGAATAAGCCGGGAAGCTGTTTTTAGAATCAAGAGAGTTCTAAGTGAACCAGCCATAATAAATTCCATCACCCAAGTTAAGTGTCACGAAACAAGAATTAAGAACATAGCTTGATAGTTTTCTGGTTCCAGAATTTCAAAAACATTCCCACAATAAAGGAACAAATAATTAGAATGTGTGTATTCATCTGTTTTGCATGGCTATAAAGAAAATATCTGAGTTTGGGTAATTTATTTTTTAAAAAGGAGGTTTATTTGGCTCATGGTTCTGCAGACTGTATAAGAAGCATGGTGCCAGCATCTGCTTCTGGTGGGGGCTTCAGGGAGCTTCCAATCAAGGTGCAAGGGGATGGGAAAGCAGGTGTGTCACATGGCGAGAGAAGGAACAAGAGAGGGTGAGGAGGTGGTGCCAGGCTTCTTCAAAGCAGCCAGTTCTTGCATGAATTAATAAAGCAAGAACTCACTCATTATCATGAAGAGGCCACCAAGCTATTTATGAAGGAATCACCCCCATGACCCAAACACCTCTTACCAAGGTCACATTTAACACTAGGGTTCAAATATCAACATGAGATTTGGAAGGGCCAAACATCCAAACCATATCATTCCACTCTTGGCCCCCTAAATCTAATGTCTTTCTCACATCGTAAAATACAATCACCCCTTTCCAATAGTCTCTAAAAGTCTTAACTCTTTTTAAACGTCAACTTAAAAGGCCAAAGTCTATAGTCTCATCTGAGACTCAAGGCAAATTTCTTATAGCTGTGAGCTTGTAAAATCAAGGACAAGTTATTTATTTTTAAGATACAATGGTGGTACAGGCATTGAGTAAACATTTTTATTTTAAAAGGGAGAAATCGGCCAAAAGAAAGGGGCAATATGCCCCATGCAAGTCTGAAACTCAGTAGGGCAGACATTAAATCTTAAAGCTCTAAAATGACCTCCCCTTTGACTCCATGTTTTGTGTCCTGGGTATGCTGGGTGCAGGGTAGGCCGTGAAGACTGAGACAGCCCTGCCTCAATGGCTTTGCTGGGCAGAGGTTGGAGTCTGGTGCCTGTGGCTTTTCCAGGCTAAGGGTGTAGGCTGCCAATGGCTTCACCATTTTGGCAACTGGAAGGTGGCAGCCCCCTTTTCACAGCTCCACAAAGAAGCAGTGCCCCAGTGGGGACTCTGTGTGGGGGCTCCAACCCCACATGTCCCCTTGGCTCTGCCCTCGTAGTAGAGTCTCTCTGTGGGGCCTCCACCCCTGTGGCAGGCTTCTGCCTGGGCACCCAGGCTTTTTTATACATTCTCCAAACTCTAGGTGGAAGCTGTCATGTCTTTATCACTCTTGCATTATGTATGCTTGCAGGTTTAACAGCATGTGGATGCTGCCAAGGCTTATGGCTTGTGCCCTTTGGAATGGCCCGAGCTGTACCTGGGGCCCTTTGAGCCACGCTGGAGCTGGAGTAGCTGGGATGCAGGGAGCAGTGTCCCAAGGCGGTGCTGGGCAGTGGCGCCCTGGGCCTGGCTCTGAAAACTACTTTGTCCTCTTAGGCCTTTGAGCCTGTGATGGGCAAGGTGACCTGGAAGATGTCTGAAATGTCTTTGGGGACTCTTTCCGTAGTCTTGATTAGTACCTGGCTCCCTTTCAGTCCTGTTAATTTCTCTAGTAAGTGGTTTTTCACAGCCTCCTTGGATTTTTCTCCTGAAAACACTCTTTTTTTTTTTCTATCACATGGCCAGGCTGCAAATTTTCCAAATTCTTATGCTCTATTTCCCTTTTAATTATGAGTTTTAACTTTAAGTCATTTCTTTGCTCCCTTATCTGATGGTAGGCTGTTAGAAGCGGTCACACCACCCCTTGAACGCTTTGCTGTTTAGAATATTTTTCCGCCAGATATCCTAGGTCATTACTCGTAAGTTTAGTCTTTCACAAAGTCTCAGGACATGAACATAATGTGGTGAAGTTCTCTGTTAAGACGTAACAAGGGTGACTTCTAAGGTTTTAATAAATTTTTTATCTCCATCTAAGATCTCATCATTCTGGCCTTCGCTGTCCATGTTTTTATCAGTATTTTGGTCACAGTCACAAGTCTCTAAGGAGTTTCAAACTTTTTCTTGTCTTTTTGTATTTTGTTTTTGAGCCCTCTAAAATTATTTAACCTCTATTACCTGGTTCTAAAGCATTTCCACATTTTTAGGCCACACCCCACTCCTAGTCCTAATTTTCTGTATTAGTCTATTTGCATTGTTATAAAGGAAACAAACACCTGAGGTTGGGTAATTTATAAAGAAAAGATTATTTGGCTCACAGTTCTGCAGACTGTACAAGAGGCATTGTGCCAACATCTGCTTCTGGTGAGGGCTTCAGGGAGTTTCCAATCAAGGTAGAAGGTAGGTGAAGGGGAAGCAGACATGCCCCATGGCGAGAGAAAGAAAAGAGTGAGGGAGAAGGTGGTGTCAAGCTCCTTTAAAACAACCAGCCCTTGTATGAACTAATAAAGCAAGAACTCACTCATTATCATGGGGAGGGAACCAAGCCATTCATGAGGGATCCACCCTCATGACCCACACACCACTTACCAGGCCCACATCCAACACTGGGGATCAAATTTCCACATGAGAGTTGAATTGAAGAGCCAAACATCCCAACTGTATTGGTGTGGCAAGGCATTTTCCAGGCACTGTTCCTGAGTCCTGCTTGAACGGCAATAGGAAGCTGCTCAAACTGAGAGGTGGTGCTGCATAGTGGTTAAACGTGCAGGCTTTGGAACTGGTTTGCCTGAGTCCAAGTGCTAGGTCAGCCAACTGCCAGCTGCGTGCTCCTGGGCATGTTACATATATTTGCTGTGATTCCATTTTCTTATCTATAAAATGTGGACAATAATAAATAGTAATAAATTCACAGCACTGTTGGGACGATGACAGGAATTAATGCATCTGAAGCACGAGATTGGCACCTAGCAGCCAGAAGGCACTCAATATGTGTTAGCTCTTTTTTTGGGAAAGAGCTATAACAGCTCACTGAAAGAGCTCTAAAGCCCTGCCTGGAGAGCTATGAATCACATTCCCCTACTTAGTGAGAAAGCTTGGGGTCATTCGAAGACCCTTGGAGTCCTCCATGGAGGTGTGACTCAAGGCAGAGTAGCTCTTAGAGCTTCCACCTCTTCCTTATTTGCCTCTGGCAAGCCAGAATGCTGACACTAGTTCAACAGGAGCATGCATATGTGCAATTCAGGTAAGAAAAATACACTCTGTTCCATCCATTAAGATCCAGACATTACAGCCAAGGCAGGCGAGCAGCCGCCCCAGAACACGTGCTTCAAAGACCAACATCCGAATGCACAGGAGGCGGCCAGTTGATGGGTAGCCCAGGAGATCAAACGGGGAGGGCTGTTCCTACACAGAGATTTTCACAAACAGTTGACAAAACAACAATAAAGCTGGCAGTGTGAACAGATCCAGTTATGGGAAAACAGGGCAAATTAACACTATGCCTTATGCATATGGTGTTTAGACCACTGATTTCTTTTTGGGAGTTATAATACCTAATTTTTCTTCACTTTTATTTTAAAATCCCTTTCTAATGTTACGGTGCGAATCTAAACACATACACATACACGTCAGTTATGGCTTTGTAAAACCAAGTAACAATAATCATCTGCCACAAAATGTTAAGATCCATTTTTTCTATAAAAGCCAAATCCTTGCAAAATCAAGAAAAGTAATCAATACTGATGAGAATACATTGCCTAACCCACGTGCTGTAAAATCTCAAACAAACAATAACTCAGTAGTTAAGGGGAAAAAAATGTTATCTTTCACCTAAATGCTTGGCCAAACACTTTGTTCCACATCCTCCAAAAAAATTACAAAGGGGATGAATTTTAAAAATCACTTTATTCATGTTAGCTAAGGCAAGAACAGAGATTCTAAAGCAGTTCTGAGTTCAGAGCCCATGTCACGCCTCTACACTAATATTTTAAGACCAGGGTCCCTAGCCTTCATCAGCAACTGGTTATAGCTTGTGGCATTTTTTTGCTTTAATGATGCTCATTCTCAAAAAATGCTTCCTAATATTTAATCTAAATCCCTCTCTTCTCTTCTAATTTAAACAATACCTTTTATGTATGTCCTCTATGGAGAGAGAGAACATTGGTCAGCATCCTCCTTAATAACAGCTCTTTAACAGTTATTAAATCGCTTCTACTCCAGGCTAAACACATCCAACTCCTTTAACCTTTTGTGAAAAGCCTGATTTTCCAACCTATTGATAATTGCATTTGCTCTTCTCTGGACCTTTTCCAAGCTCTTGATGTTGCCCTCAAAATGCACATACATGACATACATACACTCCTCTTCTGATGAATAGCCTATGCCAAATAAAACTGAAATAACCCTTCTCGGTTCTTTTATATGAGAGAAAAAGATTCTTAATTTTAATAAAAGCTTTATCTTGTTAGGAAATTCATTATCAATTTACAATCCTTTATCATTACAGATTTCCTTTTATAACACTCTTTCCTGGTCCAGCTTGTGCTCAATGTAGTGTGTTTATTAGCAACAATTATAACTACCTTGAAATCACTCTCTAAAAGCATGCCAAGTGCTTTGATGCCTGAAGGGATAACAGATCATGCTGATAGAGATCGGGTTGCTGAGCAGGAAAGTTTATGTAAGGCCTCAACATGAAGGACCCTGACAGCAGCTGGGGGACAGAGCAAATGACATACCATGCATATGATAGCATCAGTTTCTTCTCCTTGCAACAGGGGCATGTGGCACAGAAAGGTATCGGGTTGTCTTACTTCTCTGATATGTTGTATTCCTGTACCTCTCTTTGGATTTGTGCCCCAGTAACTTGCTCTGCCTTCTTGATTTATGTCCAATTGCTTCTTTGGGGTTATCCCCTACTCCTCCCCACCACATTGAATCACTCTTTTAATTTACCCCAGGCTGAACTTGACCTCTATCTCCTTTGACATTAGCAATCCCATAGAAAGTTGCAGGAAGGCAGGTAAGGGTTTCCAGATCCAATAAAGGCTTACAGGGAGCTCTCTCATTCACCAGCTCATGAAACACTCACTCAGTGAAATTCTGCTGGCAGGACAGAGCCTATTGCCTGTAGGCGTCATTGGAAAGAAACTGTTCCTGCCCCATGTGAAATTCTTACTTAGTCCAACTCTTCTTTTGCTACAGGGTAGAGTCTAGACTTCAATTTCTCATATACACAAAACAACTAACCTGTCCTAAACTCCCCCACCCTACAACTACTGCAATGAGTGCTGCTATAAAGTGTCTCTGGGCCTCTTTGAAAATCTGTATGTTCAAAGGAAACAAAGAAAGGAACAGCAGAAATAGCTGTGAATACATTCTCCATCTTTGGGCAAAAACAGGTCTATATATGTGATGCTCCAGCGGGCACTTTCCACCTGAAAATGCCCTCCTGAATGCTAGTAATAAGTAGAAAAGCAGAAAATTAGAGTTGGGGAGAGTAAAAAGGCTAGTGAAGCAGGAATAAATGTTTTTGTATTATAGCCCTGGGAAAGCTAAAGAAAATGGTATCAGATATGATTAGGTTTGTCTGCATATAACAAACCCCCCAAATATGTGTCTTAAACAAGACAGAAGTTTATTTTCCCCTCAAATAAAGTAAGTATTTGTTATGGACTGAATGTTCATGTCTCCCCTCCTTCCCTTGACCCCCCTCCAAATTCAAATGTTGAAATCCTAAACCCCAAGGTGATAGTATTATTATGTGGGGCCTTGGGGAGGTAAGTAGGTCATGCGGATGCAGCCCTGATGAATAGGATTAGTGCCCTTGTAAAAGAGACTCCAGAGAGCATACTTGTTCCTTCTGCTATGTGAGGACACAGGGACAACACTGCCATGCCATCTATGAACCAGGGAACAGCCCTTTACCAGACACTGAATCTGCCAGCATCTTGATCTTGGACTTCCTAGACTCTAGAACAGTGAAAAGTAAATTTCTCTTGTTTAAACCACCCAGTCTTAGTCTGAACTGACTAAAACAGAATTAGATGCTGCTATTGCAGGTCCAGAGTCATCCAGAACTCCAAATCTTACCTTTCTACATCATTTCCATCTACAAGGACTAAGGTGGCTATGGAGGTCCAGATATTACATTTCAAGCAAAAAGAGGAAGGAGAAGGGAAGGGCCAAAAAGGTATACACTGAGTCACCTGCTTCACACAGCCTTCCTGAAAGCACTCAAGGGCTTCAGCCTAATCTCACTGACTACCCACGGGAAGCCAGGAAATAAGTGTTTATCTGGGCACATTGCCAGTTGGAAAAAATCAGGTTACTGTGAGTACATGGAGAATGGATATTGGGGCGGGTAATCAGTAGTTTCTGTGCTAAAAGCTAAGATAAAATACTTTTGGTCTTGACTCTTAAATCCTGCATGTTTTTCGAAAGGAGGTAGGGAATGCACTGTTATTTCCCTAATTCAACACATCTCCCAGGGGGGTGGAGAGACATGGATAAAAATGGACCAGGATATTTAAACCAGTTACATGGAAATTTATCACTCACATCTTCTGAATTATTTTTAAGCTTAAAATGAAAGGAAATCTTGATTACATGAGTAAAATATCAGCTTTATTATATCAGAGGGAGCTATTTAAACTGAAATGTAGAGCTTTGTTTTGCAAACAAAAACCATCCATTAGAGGGGGAGTTAGTCGAACAAAAGAAAGAATGAAGCCAGTAAACATCTGCAATTTCACATGATGAGGAAAAAGAAAATGTAAAGCTCAGTTATTTTAAGCAACAGACAAAAGAAAAAGTGAAAGCAAGATTGAGCCTAAGACTTGTCACTCTTGCTGCCACCAGAGATGGCTTCATTCAGCTACCATGAGTGTACAGCTCTGGTGGAAATGGAGGCCCTCAGTGTTTCACTCAGTCGTGTTTATGCTTCCTAAGACCCTCTGAATGGAAAAAATCAGGTTATATGGTTTGACAAGGAATTTTCTTTTTTGCAAACGTACACAGTAGCCTTACAAATGAAAATGGCATACATTTAAGAGATTATTTTCATGGTGAAGAATAAGAGCACTTGAACTCATGGCTAACTCAGGAAAAGCAAAGATGTATATTAGCTTTAATAAACCTGCATTGACCATTACAATCAGGAACTGAGACTCCTTACCTGGGAATTATGGCCCTACAAATGACACCTAAGCCACGAGTTCAAGTCTTATTGCTGGTCTGAGAAAAACATGGAGTCAGACAAGAGACAGGGAGCAATAGGAAGGGCAAAGACCTGCTCTTATTTCCCTGCTACCTTATCACTACAATAATGAACTAACGGTCCACTTAATGTTCTACAATTGTACTGTAATGTTTGGGGAGCACCACCATACATAAAGCCTTCTCAAAGCTATGATATATTCAACAACAACAAAAATAAGTATCTCTTGCTGAGACAGTCCTCCTGAGCATGTGCATGTGGGTGGAAAGCATGACCTTTGGAGCCAGATATACCTGGTTGGGAATCAGGACCTATGATTTAATGGGCAAGGTAACACAGGGAAAGCAATTGACATTTTTCACATGCAAAACTGGGAAACTAGCTCCTTATAATGATGTTGCAGTGATTTGATGAGATAATATACATCAAGCACCTGGCATTAGTAGGTAGTCAACAAATGTTAGAATCTCTCCCTCTTTCCCACTTCCTTATCCCATTCCTCTTTTCCACTCTCAACAATTTATTGTTTTGGATGTAGATTCACATATTTAGCATAATTTGATCATATTAACACATTGTAAGGTTAAATGAGAATGCCAATAACAGCACAGACATGGATAAAAACATTTGCTCTTTCACAATGTGATATTAGTCATAGACCTCCAAGGAACAGCTAGCCTGAGGGATGATTTCAGGCAAAGACTCAGGGATGACTCAGGGGTGTACGAATAACACCAGCTTCCAAGCTCAGATCACCTGAGCAGTCTCCCAGATGTCATTGAGCAGTCTACCTCCTATGCCCAGTTCTTTGCTCCAGGATTAGGAGACAATTTGTGAAAATTGCCAGTTCCATTCACCAGCTTAAAGCTGAAGTCACAACAGAAGGCCATTTGGGAATGTTGTAAAATAGATACAGGGAGAGACTGAAAGTGAACTGGAATTTTCCATATCAATGACTTAATACAGAAAATGGTGACAGTCTTCTGGGAAAATTCATTTAGAAATCATTTAATATATTTGGATATAGACATAGAACTACTGATGTTATTATTATTTTAAGGGCTTATATTTCAAGATGAAATATAAAGACCCTTAAATGTATATTGTTGTTACTGCTTTTGAATTATTTAACAGTAAAGATACATATTCTGTCTGAAATGCTTACTTCTTCAATGCTCAGAATTGAGCACTAGGGAAAGCTTCATGTCTATGTGAAAAATTAATTGCTAAATTTTATTTTTCAGACCATGGAGTTCTGATCTGTTTACCTTTAAACACTTATTATTTATACAAATATTTAAGAGCTTTTTTAAAGCATAAATGCAAGAGAAGGGTATAGAATGAAATAACTGGCCAAGTTCTAAAATAAGACCAAAATATCCATTAAAAATACTTTCTTGTTAATTCACATTTAATGACTGGGAAATCCTTTGCCTATTACTATGCTATGCAAATCACCATGCAAAAAAAGCCTGAAAAAAAATTCAGAGTGCTGCACCACAATCCATAGTTATCATTTATTTTGACAATTCTAGTTCTGTTTTAATTATTCATTATAGCACTTTATGGCAGAGTGTAAATGTTCTGCAGTATATTTTTTTTAAGTTAAAGAGTCTATGTACTGCAATACTTCAGGAGTGCTTTTCCCCATTAAATGCTTTGTATAATCAGAAAAGGGGCTACCTTTTAATGTTATTTAGTAATAGCAGATAAATTATGCTTTACTGTTCACCTGCTTCTACAATTTGGAGATTTTAAAGAAAGATAAAGATCCTTTATTTAAAAACAAATCTCTGGAAAAATATATTGTGGCCTTGCTTAATGAAATTATTGTTTAGTTTTTCAAGGTTTCTTTTTGAAAGGGAGATGGGAAGAAAAATCACAGATATCAAGTCATCAAAGAAAGATTCTAGTAATTACTAAATTTTATCTTTAAAGTCTATTTACTAAACTTAAATCAAGATAGACAAGAAGGCTTAAATTTATAGATCTTTTTCTTTCCCAAAATAATATGGAGGAAGAGAATGTGAGTAATGGACAATAAAGAGTTAGAGATCGATGATAATTAGATAACACCAAAGATGCCTGCCTTTGCCACACTCAAGAATAGGTTTTATGGATTGTTGTTTTCTGATAGGGTACGGGGAAGAGAGGGGGGAAGTCGAGCTGTTCTCAAACACAGGTCTTCAACAATACAGTCCCTAGACACTGCAGTGAGGTGATTCTGCACCTGTTGACCCTGTAGGATACTGGATATTTCTTCTGCAAGAAGGCATGCACTCGTCAAGAAAGTAACTATGTCTGCTATAAGAAAAAAACATTTTAGGGGGTATAGTACTTAATAGAAGGTCAGTAACCTTTATATAACAAATACTGTGATATACCACTAGAAATGAACAGCAGGGAAGGGAAACATTTTTCTTCCTGCTATATGGGCTAGAGGGCACTGTAGTATAATCTTAGTAGAGATGTCTTCAACCTTTATATAACCCAGACTTTAGCACATTAGTTATTGAACAAATATTTCAAACCACTGCATGGTGGTGCTGTCCTACTCACTGGCTAACAATTGCATGGGGAAATGGAAGTCTTGAAGGTATTAATTAGTCCCAAGGATCGCAGATGGAAAATCAGTTGATCTGAGAGCTGGCTGATGGCGTGTTCAACTATAAATTAAAACAATAAAAGAAAGGAATTTGTATGAAATTGTGGGAATTTATATTCTAAGAGTGTGCCTAGAAGATGTATCTAATTAAGGATTTCATCATATATTTAGTTCTTTGCTTATGGAAGTGCCACCTTCCCTGATATAGAAAGCTTGTTAAATATGGAAAGCTTGTTAAAATGTAAGATTGGTTTTCGTTCGTCTTTTTAATGGTAAAGCAAAAGAGAGTTTAAAAGATTGGCTACTTCTGCAGTGCCCTTAAGAAAGGAGATTTCACCATCTGAAGCCCTTAGACACAGAAGATATTGCTGAGTCTCTACATGTACTGACCCAGCAAAAGCATTTGTGATACCTCATAAAATAGGTAGCATTCAGGTATTCAGTAAACATTTTCAAAACTGCAACACATATAAAAACTGAAGCTATTTTCTTTTTTCTTTAAATTCTAGTTCAAATTGCCCCATCCAGTTACCAATACTGTATGCTGAAGGAACAAGAATGTGGCAAGTTGTCTTGTCCTGGATTGTAAAATGTTCCCTGCAGGGAACCTCTGCTCCAAGCTCCAAACTTTCCATATGTGGATGTCTGTGTTTGTGTTTGTGAGGTGTGAGTGCCTAGATACAGGATGATAGATGCCACAGAATTACATAGGTTGGTAGTTGTGCAAAGCAGAAAGCCCTAGGGGAGGATACCAAGAAACAGACAAGAGGGACTTTTCTTTGGTAAGACAACCTTAACTCTGTTGTTAATAGTACATGGTTTATGAGAGCAAACGACAGTTCAGCTGTGACTGAAATGGAGTATCATGTGTTTTCAATAGGAAATAATTGCAAATCAAAGGTTTTATGAGCAAGAGGAAAATAACTTCATACTGACCCTAAATTTCTACAAAGGATTCAACCTTTAGAAAGCCCTTCTCAAGTTTTCAGCTGATTAGAAGGTCTTATTATAGCTCTTATTAATTACATGTGTTATTATACAGTCATTTTAAAGTGATGGACTAAGTTTAGAATGCTTTTAGAAATGCTCAGGGAGGTTTTTATACAAGAATTTCTGCGGTTTTAAACTTATTTTTTCAACTTTTACAGGTTATCTTAATAAAAGCCACAGTGTTTTAGATTTCTGTCACAATATATTAGTATAAAGACATCTTTTATATATTTAAAACACTTTAGAGGGACATTTTCTACACAAAATTTAAGAAGAGATGCTAGTAGTGAAAAGGTAGTGAGCCCTCAATGTGTAAAACAAAAAAAGGATGGATTAAACTATGAAAAAAAAAGATAAAGGAAAAGATGCTCAACTGGGAATCTGACTAGCAAATCTTGGCATGCAAATATTCATAAAAATGTTAGTTTCAAAGGTGAAATTCATACCATTAAAATCAAGGTAGAAAGAGTCCAGATTTCACATTTTTACTCCATTTTTCTCTAGTTTATCTCTTTTTTATTACCCTCAGTCCTGATGAAAGGAAATTACCAATACACAGGATGTATGCAGTACAGGATCACTGCCACCCAAAGGCAGGAATCTGGCCTCTCTGGCACATGCACGCTGGGACTGGGTCCTCCCCAAAGGATCCGAGCAGTTGCTAGGTAAGGCAGGAACGGGAAGGAGAAAACACAGCCTGCAAATAACCAAACTGGGAGGAAACAAGGTAAATTAATTTGGTGTTTATTGAGCACTTAGTAGGCTGGGCACTGTTAGGAGCTAGGAATCTAAACCTTAAGACATACTCTCCATCGACAGAAAGCTCCTAAATGACTTTTCTTTTTAACTATTTATTTTTAAATAATTTTAGACTGAGAAAACTTTCAGAAGTGTACAAAAGGTTTCCATACACCTTTCCCCCACCTTGCCTTAATGTTAATATCTCGCATAACCTTCATGCCAGTTATCAAAACCAAGGAACTGACGTTGGTACAACACTATTAACTAAACTACATACTTCGTCTCACCAGTGTTTCCACCACTGTCTTTTCTCTGTTCCAGGATCCACTCCAGGATCCCACATGACATCTAGTTATCACAGCTCTTTAATCACCTCCCTTCTGTGACAGTTCCTCAGTCTTTCCTTCTTTCAGGACCTTGTCATTTTTGCTAGGTAACTTTTAAATAATCATAATGGAAAGTGCAGGTTCTATGAGGGATTTATATTTTTGCCAGGGGGAAGGGGGATTTTTATAGGAAGACAACATTTGAACTGGGTCAGGAAAAATAAAGTAGAATTTTGCCAATTTATTACTTATATCTCACCCATTCAATTCAACATTATTTATAGTAATGGAAAGAATGTTAGGCATTGAAAATATAACAAGACAGATATGGCCTCTGTTCTTGTGCATCTTATGGCTTTTAAACAAGCCATGGCAGGTGCATTTAGCATTACAAAGAGGAAGTAAGGAGGACTGGTAACAGTCAGCAAATGAATCTCACCTATCTAAAGAGCCAGGGGAAGTTCCCTGGAGGAAGTGGAGATAACCTGAGGTCTGTGTGATGACCAGGGCTTAGTCAGGTGAAGGGAGAAGGGAGAGTGCTCTAGAAAGGGGGAACAGCATCTGCAAAAGCATGGAGTCAGGAGCACTTGTCATATTCCAGTAATTCCGATGGCTGTATCACTGACACAAATGATAAAAAGGAAGAGTGTGAAGAAAGACTAGATGAGATTGGAAAGAGAGGAACTGCCAGTTGCATACAAAATGAGAAACTTCAAATAAAAACAAAGAAAGAAGAGAAAACATAGGTAGGAGAGTAAAATAGGAGATTCCTATATCGACTGCATAACAAGTTCCATTCATTTTCTGAGTTCTTTCGGGGGAGGGTGGCTGGAGCAGGGAAAAGGAGTCATGCCAACCTAAAACGAAGATATACAAAAGATCAGAGACACACAATGACAGGCACCCTGTTGGATTACCCTTCCAGATGACAAAGATTAGAGCCTTAGCAAAACTGGGGTACCCAAGGTAAGAAAAAATATTTTGAAAAATAAAGAGATTTATTATTTTCCAAAAAAAGCCTTTGTTAAACTTCTTTAAACTTGTTTTAATGCTCCAGTATTGTTTTGATTTTGAACTACATCAAATGGAAGATATAATTTCAGCATGTATAGTTTCTAAATGTCCTTGGCTTGGCTGAAAATACATGCCAAAAAGATGCCTATGACATTCGGTCTCAAAACCAACAAGAATGTGAGATAGGTAAGGGAGAGCAGAACACAGCTTGGCAGGAGGGCAGAAGACCAACATGTAGGGTGTGGGTGGCTGGCTAGAAGCCAAGGAAGATGTGATGCAGGCCTCGCCAGAGAATAGTGAGAGGTCTCAGGAAAACCCGGTCACAGAAATCTCGAAAAGGAGAGAACTTCTAGAAGGAAGCACCCCTTCCCACAGAGAGGTGAAACAGAACGAGTACTGAAAATAATTCATGTAATCTGGACCTTAGCAGGTTAGATCATGGGTAACCTTTGTTAGAATGGTGTCACAACACTAGCGCGGTAGACTGTATTAAAATAAGTTGAAGAACAAGTGTGATCTGAAGAAACAGTGTTCCATATTGAAAACTCTCTTCCAGAAAATTTGTCCAGGAGATAAAGCAGTGAGATCAGAGTGTATGGTATGCAGGGTGCAGGAGACATTTTTATAGAGGACGTTATACTCCTAGGCTGGGGGAAGAAGTGATACAAACGAAGCTTTTTGCACATCTGCAAGGGTCCTCCAGGGATAATAGCAACTGTAGTAACTTTTAGCCACAAAAATGTCTTCATTGCATGTCGAAGAGTAGTAGATGCAAGATGCCTGCCTGGAGAATGACCACCTTGAACTTCTACCCTGAGAACAATCCTTGGATTTACGAGGACCCCAGGGAGTACACTCAGACACAGAAACTGTGCCCCTCAATGGAAGTGTTAACTTAGAACTTCATAAAAGTTCATAAGACTTCTTAGCACTTCTGCCTAGCACTAAAAACCTTTCCTCCTTTGTAGCACATTCCTCAATATTTTTGCTATTTTCGTCTCTTTATTTTCTTGCTAGTACTGTTTACTGACTTATTTTAAATTTTTTTCTTGCTAATTTACTTTATGTTTTGAATCTTTTTTAAATCTCATTTCTTTTTCTCTGTCATTATAATTTGCTTTCTTTGTTTTACTATTTTGCCCTGTTAGTACCTTATGATGCATTAGCTCCTGGTACTTCCCTTATCCCCCTCAAATGGACTCTTTAATACCATTCATCACACCCTTCCAGTGTTCCCTATGGAGGATGAGAGAAGGTCACATGCTCAATGACAGGGCACTGGAGGTGGGGCAGACATCTTGGAGTGAGCTAAATTCAGGGTAGTTCAGACAAATAGCTTATTCACCTGTTCAAGACTGATAAGAAATTTGAACATTATTCCATATGCAAAACTAGTCTCAACCTAAAACCTGTTTATATATTTCAGCAAAGATGTTTTCATTATCAGTTCACGTGGTCCATTTAAGGCTTCCTATCTTCCCTAACCTCACTGCCAGTAGTCACAGTTACGCCCCCACACTCTACTTTTACTTCCTTTCTACTTCTACCTGATTAGGACTTGCTGAGTACCTACTGAATACGTGCATCCAGTCATCCAAGTAATTATTATATGGAAGCTGCAATAAAAGAGGTGGACACAGGGTGTGTGGGAATGAGGTTTATGATGATCTTCTTCCAAAACATCTTTTGGATCCTTTCCTTTCTCTTTAGCCCCTCATCTACCTTGTCTTTACTCCAGACTATTTCTCTTCTAATATGTCTAAAATACCATCTCTAGTTAACTGAATGAATACAATAAAATGGTTTGAAGTTATTGCCATAATGTCAAGTCTACTGAAAATGGAATTAAATATCTTCCATGCTATTTTGTTTTGCTTTTTTGTTTTTGTTTGAGACAGGGTCTCGCTCTTTCACCCGGGCTGGAATGTGGTAGCGTCATCATTACTCACTATAACCTCAAACTCCTGGGCTCAATCGATCCTCCCACCTCAGCCTTCCAAGTGGCTGGGACTACAGGCATGTGCCACCATGCCCAGCTAATTTTTTTTATTTTTTGCAGAGATGGGGTCTCACTACATTGGCCAGGCTGGTCTCAAACTCCTGGCCTCAAGCGATCCTCCCACCACAGCCTCCAAAAGTGCTAGAATTATAGGTGTGAGCCACTGTGCCCAGTCCTTCCATGCTATTTTGGATAGCACTCAAAATATCTCATCCTCACAACTTCAATTTTTCATCTTATCTAAGCAAATCATAATCAATCACAATATTTTCCTATCTCTGGTCAGTGCATTTAACCAAAGTCTTCTTTTAATGGACTCTCAAGGTTGAAGAGCACTATGACTAGGATGACTACACAGGAGTACATGCAATTTCAGACACAGAAGCACTTGAATTATGAATATCCCTTGATTGGAAGCAACACTTCAGCCAGGGACTCACCTCTTCCCCCTCTTCCTGACACTCATTATTCTCCTTTCTGCTTTCTGGCCAGTTTGCTTCATCACTAACCAGCATCTGTCAGCAGTGTTCATTGTCTCTCTGCCTAAGTACAGAAGATACAGCAGGGGAGAGGGCCTTTTAGACATCTATTTCCATCTTTGCAGTTGGGCCTCCCCTTTGCTTTCCTCTCCTGCATTCTATAAAATGTAATTTCAGGTTCAGATAGTGACCACGAGCTTGCAGAGCTCCCAGCTGATCCACAGTCAGGGCCAGGAGCCAGAACATGGAAGCCATGATATTACCACTTCAGATGTACTGAAACCAACAGCCTATAGCAAAAATGTTTAAGCAAAAACTGAGCAATGTGTTAGTCATACAACCTTTCCAGCTTAAGAACCTATGAAACTGGGCCTAGGGGTGAATATAAGCACAGTCTCCTCCTATTTAGCATCTGGCTCTTAATCTCAGGAAACATTTTGAGGACAAGAAAGAGTATGTGAAAATGAAACATAGAAAACTTGAAATAAAGAGATTAATAAAAAATTAGAATCAAAAAGTAAATGAAAGACATCTTCTAAGCTCAACTTTGTAGACCAGTGATTCTGAAACCATGTCCCTAGAGGTTCTTCAGAGGTGCTTCAAGGACTAATCTACTAAGGGTAAATTAGTAAGATCTCATAAGAGTAGATTTCCAGGCACTAGAACATCACTTAACCAGAGCAGTCACCAATTTTATCTCCTTTACATGCTGGACCTCTATGTCAGATTTCCATGTGAAGGACAGGTTCTACAGCATGAAAAAATAAAGTTTAAAAACCATTACTTCAACTGCAGCCATTCATGCACTCAGCCATTCAACAAACACTTATTGAGCATCTACTATGTGCCAAAGCATTGTGCTAAGGGATGGAGATACAAAAATAAGTAATGCGTGGTTTCTACCTTCAAGGGCTTCTCACTAGAGATGAGAAGATACACAAATGATGCAAAACTTGAAGCACAGTGATTGTATCAGGTGCTAAGAAAGGGGGAGGAATAGGGAGCTTTGAGATCCCATAAGATAAATGCTTTAACATCTGGAAATTGGCTTTGAAACTCTGCTTAAATATACCCGGAGGCAGGAACTCCTACCAGGTGGTTGATTCTACTTTTAACACTTCTAATTATTAGAAATTTTTATTTTTAGGAATAAAATCTATGTTCTCAAGGCCTCGACCCATTGGCTCTAGTTTTTTTGCTAAATATACCCAGAGTAAGTCCATTAACCTTTCCACAAGATTGCCTTTTAAGATTTGAGTTTCATCATCATTCCCTTTCCTTGGCATTCTACTCTCTAGACATACAGGCTTTGTTTATACTCATGGTTTCATGTAACCAAGACAAAAAGGGAGAGAATTCTGGGAGAAAGGAGGCTTAAAGAAATGGCTCCTTTTATGTGAGAACTTTGTTTATTGGGATAATTGTAAGAACAGTCCCGGTGCTCTCCTGGAATCAAGAAAAAATTACATAAATGAAATGAGACATACATAATAAAATGTGACCACAGACCATTAAAGCTCATATTTCTTCATTATTAACATTCAAAATTAATGAAAATCTAGAGGGTAGCCAAAAACATACAAAAACAAACATTAAAATGGTTATTGATGTTACATTACAATATGTGATATGTTCAATGTGTTGTCCCTCATTACCGATGCATAGTTCAATGCCCTGGAATGAAATGAACACAGTGTGCTACCAACTTCCTTCAATTCCTGGCTCAAGCATTGGAGGTACATTGCCTAAGAAAACTACAACTCTAGTTTTCACCAAATAAACCTGAATCTTTAGTGTACTCTAGAAGAAGTAATGAAGGAAGATCAATCTATTCTATAAAAAATAAAGTAATATTATCTATGTTTCTAGATTTTATGGCCAGTATCTATTTTTCACTAAATTTTACTGTTTTACTTTTTAATGATTACAACTTTTAGAAAATTATCATGCTTAAGTAACATACTAAAATGTTTTACATTATTAATTTTATAAAACATTTGAGTATTTCTTTTTTTAAACCATAGTTTCTATGTACAGAAATTTAGCTATGTAATGAATCCAGAAGCTGTGAAGGCCAGTGTGGAATCTAACACATATATAACTTAATTTCTATGTAAAAATGTTATCAGTTAAAGTGATTTGAAGATAAATTTTCTGGATACAGGTTTTGCATTAGAAGTATGTGTTTCACTCTTAATATACAATTTAATACCAAGGGACCTGAAGAAATATATAAACCTGTTGTTTATGAAAAAAAGTATAGATACTACTATGATGTTTATTAAATTTCACTTTGATCTTCTGGCAGCCTAGGCAAATAGGAAAACATAAAAGAATACTTAATTATACTTGATTCATATCCGATAAGATAAAATATTCATTTTTAAGAAGAACAAATATTTTTACTTCTAAATCTCAATCTTTATCATGAAGTATTAATCAGGGAATTTAAACAAGAGACATTTAGCAATACTTCAACAAAAATATGCAATGGAAGACTGAAAAATATTCCTAACAATATTATACATTACTTAGGTCTTCAATAAAATTTGAGGGAATAGCATTAATGCCATTTAGTGAGGGTGTTTTTATGGGGGACTGTTCTGATGAAGCCAAGGATATAGCTCTCTCATGAACCGTGATCATTAATTTATAAGTAGAATTTAAATTAATAGAGAAGATATGACTACTATTTTATTTCTCTCCTCAGCTGTGGCTGTTATGGATATAGAGGAAGTTACCTCAAGTTTAAACTCTAACGAAAAAGCTCATAATGCAGATACCTTGTGTTCAAGCAGGAAGGAAGAACTTTGAGTACGAAACACAAAAATGCAAAATTAATACTCCATTATAAAAGCCGAAAAACTGTCTACAATCCTCACTGGGGAAGAGTTCACCACACAAGTGAGGCACAGCTGCACCTAGGGCCAAAATTGGCCTCAAGAAGCAGCTTTGGATCTGCTCTAGTACCTGAAACAAGTGATTGTTCAAAGCTACAAAAATACCATACCAACGAATATTGTTTCTCCATGCACTTCTCTATTACAAAACTTCTCAGAGCTTTTAATTAGCTAACATGCAATGTGGGCACAGAATGTGCAGTAAACTTACCTAACCACAATGTCCCCATTTCCTGAAGCATCTTGCAAAACTAACATCCCATGGAACATAGTTTGGAGAATACCACCAGAGATGATATAAGCCTGAACATTTTAGGTACAGGTATCACCACCTCAGCCACACACATGAAAAACAGAAAGACCTCAGGGATGTTCCAGTAAAACATCTAGTTTTCAGCAGCACTGACTCCTCAAAGATCTTCCACATGAAATTAACCTTAAAACATGCCCCCAGACAACTGAATGAATCTGGCTTCAGAAAGGCATTGCTTATCATTGGAGAATTATTAGCAAAATAACAATAGCTTTGGCTGTAGTTTATATTAAGCTGCTCCTTAAAACAATAATGTGACAGCAAGATCAGCTGCTTTCTGGAGCTGGAGATGGAAATCCACTATCTTCAGCCTAAAGGGGAATGTTTTTCTATTCAATTATATCCAGGGGCCAATCAAGTAATAAATCTGAAAGTTGTAATAAGCAGATAAATTAAAATGAAAGGATATTTAAATATTTTCTTGTTTAGGCCATTTTTTTATTGAAAACTAGTCTGTTAGTAGATAATTCCTTTCCATTTCTGTCATCAAAGAAGTATTTAAATAATGGTTTTGAAGAATCATCACCAGCCTGGGCTCGATAATAGCCAATAATTATTGCACTATGTGTCATAGTACAATCATGTTAACTCATTAAATTCTTATAACAATCCTATGAGATCAGTATTATTGCCATACCTGTTTAACCAAAGAAAAATGCTCTATAGGCTATCAGAGGATACTGTGAGAAATGAGATCTTTTCTTTATCTCTAAGTTTTAACCATTTTTCTCACTGTGCAAATAGCAAATTCTGGGAAGGTAATTGCTTTTAATTTGATCTAAGATATCTATCTCAAAAGACTGTGGTAGGCAAATAATCAATAATGCCAACCCCAGTAATAAGAGAAATTCTTCCAAGTTTGCCACCTAATTTTTATTGTTGTTGTTAACAACACAGGTAAAGTTTACAAGTACTCTTCATTAGGTATTTACCTCTTTAATTTACTCAGGTTGTATATAGACAAAAACCGTGTTTTTTGACTTTTATTTTCTCCACAACATATTTGACAGAAGATATTCACATATATTTCTCAAAACCCAAGATGTTTTTCATAAAACCAAATTGTGATGAAATAAAGAATGCCACAGAATTTTTGCTATGGTATTTATAAAAGTATTTCATAAGCATATGGGTCAGGAAGTTACAAATTATAAAGACCTTACAATTTTGTCATTTTATGTAGAAAAAATGAATATATAGTCATTATTATTTGATAGAATTTTTTTAAATATGAATCTCTTCTTCCAAATGCTACTTACAGGTAAAATTAATTAAGCAAAAGATATACATCATTGAAGAACAAACAGAAGAATATATTATTTTATTGTTAAAAATTATACTACACAGAATTTATAGATTTTTAAATTATAATCAATATAAATCATGTTATTGCAAATTTTACTTGCATCATCATCTTTTCTGCTTCATTTTGCCAGTCATAAATGTGATGTAGGTATTAATATAATTGACAACTGCCAAAACTTTTACTAGCACATCAGTAATGACTACAGTGGATTGGCCATTCCTGGTGTGTTAATTTCAATTCTACCTCCTCTTCCACCTAAGAAACCATATCACAAAGAAATGAGCATTATTATAGGGATAAATTTGAATCCACTTTAAACTACATTAAAAAAATCATTAGAAAATCTTGGGATTTGTTAGTGCATCCAATGTACCACAGAATTGACTAATTGGTATACCAGGTCATGGTGTGTATAAGAACTGCCTAGATTAAAAACTGGCCCTTGGGACAGGTCTTCCCAATCCAGCTCTTCTCTGGTGAGAGGTCTGGCAGTTCACCGAGTCCAAGTTTTAAAGATCATGAATCCATGACCTGACAACCAATGAATCTGCATGCACCTTGGGAGAAGAAAAACAAATATGAAGACACTACAGATGGGTCTAATCAGAAAGTTGAATTAAAACCAGACTAAGCCAGGTACAGGGAGCCTGAAGCAGGAGGATCACTTGAGCCCAGTAGTTTGAGACCAGTCTGGGCAACATAGCGAAACCCTTGTCTCTTAAAAAAATATATCAGACTAAAGCCCAGAAAGAAACAATCTTCCCTATTTTATGATACACAAATCATGCCTCTGGATGGCCCACTTTTTGTCTCCCAATTTACCTGATCTTGAGGAAATTCATTTCCTAAATTCTGGGTCTCCTGCAGGCAAATAAAGTCCATATTGGACATAGAGTCCAATAGGAACCTTAGAGCAGAATCTTGCTTTTGAGATGCCCATCCTGACATGTTCTAAGCGAAAGGTTTTAACCATTGAAAGGAATAAACATCCCAGAGAATTTACTAAGTGAGGAAAATGCTGTCATTTTCTTTCTGGCAAATGCCTATTTATTTGGTAAATGCCTATTAACTAAAGTAACACCATGGGAGTCAGACTAGCTCAGGTGGTAGTGGGAAGGTCTCTGGGATTTCCAGACAAAGCCATCTGGAGATGGAAGAGGGGGTTGTCTAGACAAGGAGCCAGATAGTGTTAGCAAAGAGAAGAGCGTATCATGACAAAGGAGAGTGAAACGGAGAGATGGTGGAATCACACACAGAGTCTGCGTTCTCAGCAGGCACTAGACGCGGGTGGGAAGCAGCAGTGTGACAGAAGGGACACTGTGGTCCATCATCAGTCACTGCAAGCTTCACCCAGGCAGGCTCCAGATACGGCACAGATCTCCCAGCTGTGGGGCTTCTCCATGTGCCCATGTGCGGTTTCAGATGAGGAGAAAGATATCAAATGGACTGAATTAGAATGGGGCCTACGTCTTCTATGCTGAGAAATGAACTCGCGAGGCCTCAAGCCTGGCTTTTCAGGATTATTTCCTGATGCTCGTTAAACAAATCTCATGAGCTAGGAATGTCAGTCCGGTATAGGGTTAGATACTGGGGATGAGACTGAAATAAAACACAGTGCCACCCCCAGGGTGCTGAGCACCTGTGAACAATCAGTCAAAACTGGAAGCACAGTGAGAGGAAAGGCACAGAACGCTCTTCTCTGTTCCAGCAGTGACGACCTCCCCACAAGAACACGCCCCTCACAAAGACTCTACCTTCTTCCCCCTCCAGAAGAGAAGAGGAAACACCAGCAGCAGCCTCTAGTGCAGGGCCCGGACTCCTCTTTCAGGGGTGTGGAATGGCCCGGATGCTACAAAGCACCAGGCTCTGTGGCCATGCACAAACAGTAGTCTGGTGTGTTGGCTCTTCCACTGTCCTTGGCTGGCCCTCAGGAGGGAAAGCGAAGGTTCCAGAAGGATGTTCCTGCAGGAGTAAGCCCCTGGATCAAGATGAATGGGAAACCGACTGATCATGCCAGAAGGCACCTGGCAAGGCCCTGAGAAGGGTTGGGGCAAGCTTTCGTTGGGGGCAAGGACAGACGGCAGGTGGGTTATGCACCTCTGAAGCTGTGGCTGAGCCCGGTGGCACCCGGGCATGTGCCTACACGTGTGAGTGTGCACAGATACAACCGTGCATATCGTGGAGCTGGTGGGTCCTGTGTATGCCCACCTCTGCCCTAAACATAACATGATTCTACCAGAAAGCCTAATACAAATAAAAAGTTCAAATAATTTTTTAAAATTCAAAATTAAAGGACAAAAATTCCCCATGATATTTTAGATGGTGGCTTCTACAAATAACAAGGAGGTATCTGTGCATCAACCCTCTCAGGCTGGAGTTGGGGGCGGGGCTAAGGGGCTGAGATGTTCTTATTTGGAGAATCTGAGAGAGAACCTTGTGTTCACGCTCCCTCCACCCACACGCAGTTTATACCTAATCAGGTTTAGGCATGTACAGATCCACTCCCCTGGGAAGTCCTGACTTTGTACAGACAACAGCCTCAGCACTTCGCCTTCCAGCAACCCCCTTCAGAAGCTGCCAGAAAGCTGTAGAGTACCTTTCATGTTTAAAGAAAGAAACAAAACAGAAAAAACCTTCAAATAAAAAAGTATTAGCAGCATTATGTTTTTTAAAATGCAAAATGCATATACCATTACTTCAAAATCTCACATTCCAACAGGTTTCCTAGAGGATTAAAAAAAGTACTTAAATCTTTTATTTTCTTTCTTTTTGTAAAAATGTTAACGGAAAAACAGTCAAGAAAATCCAGGAACTGAAGCCTCTAGTAGGAAAAAAATAAAGCTTAATATAAAACAAGTTTTGTGAACTATATCCTCTTTCCCTAGGATCAAAAGGCATTTGCCCTACATGGAGGCCTGATAGTCTAAGGAAATAGCTTATATTTCTATTACTTTTTAAAAATTAACTTGGTTCAGTACAAGATAAACATCACACAGCACTACAAATATATCTTTATAAAATAAATCCAGATAGATCATTTTGTTTATTTGGTTAAGCTAGAAAATAGTTTTTCCTTACAAATGTCACAAATTCTATGATCTATATTCTGGTGACCTGTAACAAATTTAGAGGATTTACTAAATTTAATGTGGAGAGGGCTTTCTCAGAGTCTACCATAATCTTAAAATTACATTCCATATATTTAAATAATATTTTAAAGTTCTTCATTGCATGTCATATCTATGCTTATTTTTAACCTTTCTATACTTTTATCACCATAGCCCTAATTTAGGACACATTCACATGTTGCCACTCTAATCGAAAACAAAACAACAAAACTCAGTAACCAATAATCTATACACTTTTCCAATACATTTATTTCAAATACAGTCCATCCTGCATAGCAATGAAAAGGGTTGTTTTCCACACATAGTGAGGGTGCTCTCCTTAATCTAGGAATAAATCGCTAATTAGCAGAACCAAGAAGCAAAAATCTTACTAAATAGGATCTATGCTTAATTGTTTATGGGAAAGCTATGCCACAATGCATATCAAGAATAAATTAGTGTTTATAACTGTACATTTTCATGATGTTATAACTAAAGTATGACATCAACTGATAAAGAAAAGGTAAAGAAATGATTTCCTTTTATCACATGCTAAGTGTAGCGCTTCATTTGAATCATTATTTATCCAACACCTAAAATATGCCAGAGGGGAAATTTCCTGCATTAATTTCAATCACTAGACATTTAAAGAATGTTCTGAAACACTTTGAAAATATTATTTGAATTTACTCTGTTTTCTCAGCATCATTCTCTTTGAATCAGATATTCCAGAAAACATTAAACTGGACAAATTAAGTCATTTTATATAATGTTCCCTCTAGTGTTTATAATTTTCAAAATAGTGACATTCTATCATCTCTCTCTTTATATCTCCAAACCCCAAACTACCTCATCTAACCATATCAGTCAGGGTTCTCCAGAGAAATAGAACCAATAGGATGTGTGTGTGTGAGGAAGAGAGAGAGACACACACACATATGGAGAGGGAGAAAGAGAGAAAGAGAGAGAGAGAGATATTATAAGAAATTGGCCCACATGATTATATAAGCTGACAAGTCCCAAAATCTGCAAGGTGAGTTAGCAAGCTAGAAACCCAGGAGAGCCAATGGTTCATTTCTAAAGGCTGGCAGACTTGAGACCCAGGAAGAAGCAATAGTTTAGTTTGAGTCCAAAGGCAGGAAAAAAGTAAATGTTTCACTTTGAAGGTAGTTAGGCAAGAGGAATACTATTTTTCTTGGGATAGAATCAACCCTTTTGTTCTATTTATGCCTTCAATGGATTGAATGAGGCCTACCTACATTAGGGAGGGCAATCTGCTTTAGTCTACTAATTTCAACATCAACCTCATCCAAAAACACCCTCCCAGGGACACCCAGAATAATGTTTGACCAAATATCTGGGCACCCTGGTGGTCCAGTCAAGTTGACACATAAAATTAACCACCACACACCAACCAATGATATTCCCAAATGTACTTCATTTTATTTTGTATTTTTCCTTAATTCTCCAATATTTCAAGTTTTAGAGCATTAAAATGTTCCCAAACAAAAATTATTCAGAAATACCTCATTAGCAGGAAGAAATTTTCTTCTCAAGAAGGAAAATGATCCTTCTTTCTCATATTTACAAGGGTTCCATATTATTTATGTTAGCTCTCCCAATCAAATAGTAGTTTCATCAAGATAAACTAAAAGAAAATGTTAGGCCTAAATTCAAATACCAATCTTCATTTGGCAAGTTCCTCCTAAACTCCCAGAATATCATTAATTCTATAAGATAAAGACATTTTATAAAAACATAAAATGAAAACTGGGAATATATGAATAAATTATCTTTTCATTTAAGTTTTCATTAATGCCTTGGAATAACCTTAAAATAGATATGAAAAAATAACCCACAAGTATTGAACATTCATGATGAGTGGTTCAGAAATGGATGAGGCCAGATGGTCATTTGAGCTTTGGTCTCACAGGAGGCTGCTAATTTGTGATCACCACGACTTTTTGCAGTTTCAGAAAAGCAGTTTTGTTAGGATCCCCCTGGCTAAAACAGAAATGATAGATTTGATTCACTATAATCTAATGAAAAGTAAACCAATTTAAATCCCAAATTATCAATTGTTTAAGTGGAAGATTTGGTTTGACCCAAGAACCTGCTGCCTTCTGATTTCAAGATTGTTCTTTTTAAAGTACCAAAGGAGGCAAGAAACGCTTCATCCTTCTCTGCTGTATCCCTTTTAATAAAAGGATTTGTTCTCTAAAATCTGGATTAGTCAAAAGACACATTTAAGGATCTAGAAGGCAACATGTGGCCTTAAGGCCTCGGGTTCCCCACCTCTGAACCAGAGACACATCTACATAGGACCTGTCCTTCCTGGAAGTTGGGGGAGGGAGAGGGTGTTCACCAGGAAAAAAGTTAGCAATTGGCAGCCAGCTTGGTGAGAGCAGAACAGAGCTAAGATTATCATACTCCTTAGGGAATCTGAATGGGATAGCCTGAGGAACTGCCCTTCTCCGCCTTGGGGAAATTTCTGTGTAAAGAGTAAAATAGTCAGAAACCTGCCCTCTGGGCAGTGCTGGAGAAAAACTGCAAATTCTTTCTCTGCAACTCCATTTTATTTTCTAGACTACACAGGGACTTGTTTGCACTTATCATTACATCATTCCCCCCCCTTTTTTTTAGCTTACATAATAGACTGCTGTCTGCTTCCTAATGATATAAAAGGAGGCACCTCAATGACACCAGTGAAATGAGGCAAGAGTTTCACTTGGGGCTTGATTCCCCACCCCCAGATAATTACCTCAATTATCCATTCCAGTGAGAGGGATCAGGAAGTGAGGTAAGGCAGAACCGTGTGTCACAATGTATAACGTTCATTTGCCTCTTCACTAAAGTAGGACGGAGTAGACATTCGATAAATGAAAGAACTGTAAATATGTCAAGGAAATATTACAGATTCTTCTGTTAAATGTCCTACATAACAAAACTCCTGAAGTAAATTTTTACCTTGACATAGTTAAAGTATTTCTAAGTGAGAATGCTTATTTGTACATTGAATATAATAATAAATTCATATAAGAAATGTAGATTAACTAGATATACTAGAAAAGCAATTAATTATCAATGATATATATCCTATGGAGATGATTTTTACAGGTATGTTAAGAAAGTGTGTGTAATGAATGTTGTTAATGCATTACTTTTTGGCAATTTTAAGTCAATTTGAATCATAAGAGCACAAAGATTATCAAGAATTAGGATGAGGCAAGAAAAAAATTAAACTACTCCAAAATGCCAGACTTTGATGAATCTCTATTAAATATTAAGACCTTAGTTGTCCAGCATTTTCAAGTGATATTCTCTTCCACCTAAATTAACAGAGTGTGTCATCGGCTTACTCTGCACCTCCCCCATGTCTTCACTCTCCTGCTTCCCCAACTTGCTGTCTCATGGCCCATGTCACAGTCACCCCCCTGCACTCCTCCCTGGTCCTTGCCATCAACCTGGTTAAAAAAAAACACCACCTGATTATACCCACACACCCTCCTTCTCGTGTCTCCTTCAAGCAGCTGAATGTTGTTAGTGAAAAAAACCACAATCACAATGACAAAGCACATGTCACACTTAAGTCCCAAAAGCTCAAAAGAGCACTCAGCACTCTCCAGTGATTCTCAGAATTTCTAAGAGAAGCTGTCTGAAGTGAAAAGTACCATCAAGCAAGTTATGGAAGAAACCCAAGGACTAAGATCTTTTGATGTCTGGCTAAAAATCACTTCCCAATCCCTGATTACTCTTAGTCGATATTTTCATGATTCTAGGAAAAAAGCTACGTAATTCATACATATTTTAGCTACTAGTAGACACAAATAGTCTTATTCTGGCCCATACCCCAAAAAGGATTTTCCTTAAATTTTATAATTTTGGGGGATCTCTATTCAGCCTCTTCTCCATCTTTTTATTGCATTAACTTGCGGGCATTCCGATACTCTTCACATCTTGTTGGTGTCCACGAGGATCACAGCTGCCCAGCTAAGGCTCCCACTTACTTTGAATATAATACTCTCTACCTCCCCAATACTTCTATCCCAACACCAAATAACAGGAATGCAACAGTGTCATCCACTCATTTGGAGTAAGGCATAAAAGACTCCTGTGAGGACTTCTGGCAAAATCTTACCACGAGGCAGAGATGAGTCCAGACCTTCCCTTTCAATTGAGATGGCACAATCCAGCCTCTGAACACAGCCATTCAGATGACAGGAAATTAAAGTCACACTCCTGGGAAATGAGATGCCCCAATGTTACCATTAAAGGCAGGTGATATGTGAGCCTTTGTTATCTCTGTTATCAGTCATAAGACATCACTTTCCACCCAGAGGGAAATAATAGAGGACTCCAGAGCCCTTCGGCTCAGACAACTGTTTATAACAGCAAAGAAAATGTTATGATAGCCCCTGACCTGATATGTCATCCTTGGAGACAGATAAAATAGCTGAGAAAACTATTTTCCATAAATGCAACATATGTCAACTGCCTAAAGCTTCAAGCAAGATTCCACACAAAATACTGAGGAAGGGGACTGCTCCTAGCTCCTGATTCCTGGCTTGTGTATTGACAGACCAACATAAAAGATCAATCCATGAGAACAAAAATCTTATCTGATCACTGGAAGGTGTATGGATTGCCTTCCAGCCAGGCTCCTGGGCAATTCTGTGGCCTTATTCTTTAAGTGACAAGTGAACCCTCCTTTCCAACCAAATCTGGCATTTCTCCTAGTGCTGCAGACTCCTGCTTTGGAACTCAGAGTTTGGTGGGGGTGGAGGAGCCACAGGTGATCTCACACCATTGACTGCACCAAGTCATTCATTTGTATTCTGGGAGCAAAACATAATACTAAGTCAAACATCAATAAGCAAAGAACTGAGACTGAACTCACAACTCAAGAAGAATAGTTTCATCTGAATCTGCCCAAAACCATCCAGAGAAACTGGAATCTGCATTAGGAGGGGATGAAGAATCAGTTCTAGGGTATTCTTTTTTCCTCTACTCTGAATGTTCTACGACCTTATGAATTCAGGCCTCTTTAACTTCACCCCATTGTCCCTACAAAGTAGCTATGGAGGCACCTGCTAATTTCCCCACTTGCCTGCCATGTGCAAGGAAAGAGGATTAGAAAAAGGGGACCACTGCTTCCATAAACAGAGATATGGAAAGTTATTAATATGAAACATATCATGCTTGTTTCAAAAGCATTTATTTTACCTTATCTTTTTATAAAGGATGTAAGCTGGTTTACATTTCATTTAGAAACAAACTGTTTATAAGAAGAACCAACAACTGTGAAATTCTCTTTGGGAAAGAATAAGGAAAACCAATTAATAAATACACAAAACAATCAGTAGTAAGCACTTTTTTAATATATCCAGTTTCCCTGCCTCTAGAACACATCAGTAACCCCAAAGCAATTTGCATGGTGCAGGGATTACCCTGGGGGATGGGGGAGAGAAAGTGTCATTGTCTTCCCCCACCCCACAACGGCACTCCATGCTGTCATCTTAAAGCAAGAAACAGTGGTAGCTATTTACACTCTAAGCTTGTGAGAAAATTTCATTGTCTAATTTTAATGTAAGGTTTCCAAATGTTGGGTGTACAACAGAAGATTTATGAGTAAAAGAGTGCTGCAGAGATTGCAAGCTCCTATATTATTATAGGTGGCAATGTGCCTGAGTTAAACACACACACACACACACACACACACACACACATAGAACGGTAATTTCCAAACTCCCTTGTATTTAAGAGTATCCAAAAATATTTCAGCAGAAGTCATTGATGGGCTTCTGGAAAAATGCTTCAAAGGGAGCTGACTCAGTGACAGCCTTTACCCTTCTTCCTTTTCTCCCTTTGGCTATCTGGAATGTGGGCATGATGGCCAGAACTCCAGCAGTTATTTTGTGAATCTGAGGTAGCCTTAAGGACAGAAAGCATGGCCTAAGGACAGTAGCTCAAAAGACAGCAAAGATGGGTCACTGATGACTATAGAGATATCACACAAGCCCTTGACTGCATACCTCAAGATTTCTTTTGAATGAGAGAAAAATTAACCTCTATCTTAAATGATATATTGGGTCTCTAATACAAACAGCTGAATCTAATCTCAATGGATACACACAGTTATTAGGTTGACTTTCTTTTTTAAAATCTGTCTTGCAACATTGTACATTATTTAGCAATGTGATATGTCACTAAGTCCTGGTCCACAGCATTAACTAATTCCTTGGAAATACCTGACACTCCAACCTAGTCTCCACCATCACCTCACACTCCTACTCAACAAGAGTTCTTCCGAATCTTCTCAACTCTCTACAACTTTTATCCCCTACATAACCCCACTCAACTCTCAGCAGAAGATTTCATCTTCCACTTCAGAAAAAAAGGTAGAAATCATCAGACAAAGGCCACCAAAGCTCCCTCCACCAAATCCACAAACCAACTTGGACTTAGGAGTCAGTATAGATTAAGAGCCCTGACTCTAGATTCAGAAACACCTGGTTGGAATCCCAGCGCTGCTATCCACTTGCTGAGAAACCCTGGAAAGGTCCCTTACCCTAAGTTACAATTCCTCATCTATAAAAATGGAAATAATTGTTGTGTCTTCACTTCCTGAGCTTTTGAAAGGAAGGATTAAATGTGATAATTTTTCAGCATATTTTAGCACCATGTCTGGAACATAGGAAGCACTGAAATAGTGTTAGTTTATACTGCAATTAAGTCTATACCATATCTGTCACAATCACTACAATGCAAAGAGCCTGGCACACAGTGGGCACATAGTAAATATTTGCTGAATGAACTATACATTAAACAAATTCCATTCAAAATCTATGGAAAATCCTTAGGAACAAAATATTGATATGTATGATTGAGCCCATGCTGCAGGTAGAGAGATACAGATGTGTCTGTGTAACCTTCCTAGAGTCACGCCATGAGCTAAAAGAGACAATCACATTCCCTAAATTCCTTTTGTCTCCTTTAAGCATATCACCAGATAGTAGTATAATTCCTGAAAACTTGGTATGGAAATGCATGTGGTTGATTTTAACAGTTATCTTGTATTAACTGGTTAATTGAGAGAATAATGAGAGGTATCACAAAACAAACGCTGCCTAGTTCGCAAGAAAAGCCAGATAAAAATTAATAGAGCAAGATAACAATTTCCTTATCCAAAATATAAATAAATTATTTTAGTGATATATCATTTTCAAAGAAATGAGACTCTGGTGCTTCTAACAGATTTGGGGCATACGAAGAGGGTATAAGCAAATAACTCTACAGGATTCTATACTTGAGTTCAAGAAACAATGCCAAAAGAATTTTTCAATTGCCATCTCATATACAAAGTCAGAGATTTTTTTAAAAAACAAAAGCTAAATAAAGATCAATGCATACACATTCACTCCCACAAACAAAACAGAATGTGGAAGAACCAATGAAACAGGGTTCGAGTAGATTGCCAAGCAACAGGCTACCCAAACCTTCCATGAGTTAGGTCAAGAAAATAAAAAGTATGTTGAAAAAGACAAAAGGAAATAAAAACACATGCTCAAGTATGTATGGCCTGTCAGAAGTATAATACAACATCCTTCTTACATTTATAGAAGAGTGAATGAACATATATTCAGGTTTTATTTGTCTGAAGTCACATGATAGAATGTCAGGGATTTATAAACCTGGAGATTCTTAAAGACCATATATAGCCTAATACCTGTTTAAGAAAATTTCTCAGCGATAAAAACTGCATGACAGTATGAATTATGATAAATTAATAAATAGACTAAGTTGATTAGACATTTTAACACTGGAATAATGATGAGATATTCTGAGAGGTGAATGGACAGATTTTCATCGATGCAGACAACTAAAGCAACATTCTCTCAGTATTTTTTCCCTCAATGTTAGCAAAGTCCTTACCCCATAATGTACTTCAGGAGTCACCAAGGGGGTTTTGTTTAAAATTCGCAGTGTTCTACAGTCAATGTTACCAGTTCCTCTTACATTAACTTCAGTTTTTTACATGTAATAATGTTCTCCACCACCTAAGGAGATTGTTACTTTAATTTTTTTTTTCTTATTCCAAATGGTCCATTAGCAAAACAAAGGTCTATTTAGGACTTTGCAAGGCCCCCATAGCTGCAAGCTAGCTATTGCCTAAAATCAAACTTTTAAAAGAAGCCTGCTGCTCTCAATTCTCCTTTATTTCCACACATGGTGGAGGTACTGCAGTCGAGAAACCTGAGTTCGAGTTCTGCCTCTACCACTGACCAGCACAGAAGTGGCAGCCCCCTGCCCTGCTTGTCTGGCACCATGTTTTCTCACCTCCAGAAGGGCAGAGGTGTTGGCGTTAAATGGTCCTTCAAGTTCTTTTCAAATATGCCCTCAAGTTATTCTATATGATTTTAGTCACAATTTGTACACTTGGTTAGTTGGCCTTGAAGTTATTTCCTTCCAAACACTAAGAAGGCAAATTTGTTAGGAGCAAAGTCTATGCCTGTGTGCTCCAAACGAGCTGACTCGTTGGGCATGGGATACTTAGGCAAAACACACTTCACAAGATTAAATTTTTCCACCAGAAATATAGCTCCCCATTAAAATAACAAAGCACTAATATTAACACAAATCACACCATTAAAAGCAAATAAAAAAAATAAATGCATTCAGGCACAGTGGGGCATAAACTACTTAATCTAATCATAATACCCTCCCAGAACTAATTAGGAAGCTCACCATTCATTCATTCATTCATCAATTATTTACTGAATGTGTACTACACCGTTAGGGGCTGTGCTAAACATTCCTACAGAGTAAAATGCCTTCCGGGACATAGACAACACTCCAGTGTGTTACATTATGTCAAGGTTTCACAGCTTTTCTGACATCAAAAGTCCTTTATAACTTGCTCAAACCCTCCAAGTGAGAAAGAATTAATTTACTTCCTCAGACTCCTTACTTTACAGAACCATCCAAGTATTCAAGCCTGTCACTGCCCTTCTGTTGTACGTGCCTCTATTATTCTATTATCCTCTCAAAAATCCTTAATGATTTTGGCTTCAAGAAACATTATTTCAATAAATATGTGTGGCATACTCAGTGTGCGTCAGGAAACGTGTTAGGTGTTAGAGACACACGGCACACAAAACAGTGAAAAAGTCCCCACTCTCATAGAATTTATAACAAAGCAGATACTGATTAACGATGTGTAGGATCAGTAAGACATATCCCTATGCTCTTGGTCATTCCCATCGCTATTATTAATTTGTTTATGTGACTGTCATATTATTATTTGTTTATGTGACAAGACTGTGGGTTTCTGTTCTTGAAACATAGCAGAAACCCAGTAAACAATTTCTAAATGAAATATTTCAGTCCCTCTTTCTGTTCACAAGAAGGAAACTGCCACTCTACAGAACTTGGGTGCAGCCAGTAAAGAACAAATTAGAATGCCTTATTAAAACACCTCCAGTTATTTCTAGAGACTCGTACCTTGTAAGAGCGGTTGCCCACCTCGTACCCACTCTCCCTGTTCCTCTTTCCTAAAGGAGACATGATTTATTTCAGGTTTCCCCTCTCCAATGAAGCCCATCACTCTCAGGTGAATGATCTCTATCCCCAAATCCAAGGTTGAGTACAGACAGCCTGTTCTGGTCATGATCATCTCCTTAGCCTTGGTGTTAATGGTCCAGGAGTGAGTGCATGACCTGAGTTACTCTGATCAGAGGAAAGGATTTTCCTTTCTGGAGAACAAGCCCTTTCTCACATTACAATTAGGGACAGATGCTGCTGGCCGTGGCAACCATTTTGCGACCAGGGTGGAGGCAGACTGGAGAAAAATGGTGACACAAACCAAAGAGAGCAGAGTGGAGGTCCTTGGGAAATGGAGCAGGGTACTGCCTGAGCTCTGGACTCCAGCTCTACGCGATCACAGATCTGTCTGTCATCTATGCCAGTTCGGGTGGGGTTCTCTGTTACGTATAGTTAACAGCATCCGGATATAAGTCACTGGAACATATTGCTTGAACCTCAGATTAAGAGAAAAGAAAAAAGTGCTTTAGAATATGTTTGTTTTTAAGTGTAAATTCTGATCACAAGGACAGCATATCTCCTCTAAGACCCACCTGGAGAGTGAAGCATCTGTGATTATTATTGTGAAGGGAAAACAAAACTACCACAAACAATTTATAAGGTTCCTTTTCCTCTCTCTAAATCTGGTGTTTAATGCCCTCTAGAACACTTAGAAGTACTTTGGCTTCAAAGCCTTCCTTTGAATTGACAAGCGGTTCCCTTGAATTGAAAGCAACATAAAACAATCTACGTTGGATAATTCATTCATTCATAGAGGAAAAAAAAAAGGTTAACAATAAATAATTCAAGAATGAAGAGCCTTTAGAAGAATCACAGATCACAGATTCATGGCTGGAAGAAACCTTAGAGATTGTCTAGATTAATGCTTTTGAAACTTTTCCACTGAAATTCATGTGGGAAGCGTTTTTATGAGTGTGGAAATAGTGCCTGAAGTAGCTTGTCAAAAGCATGAAATATCTTGGCATTTGACTTTTTAATCTTAAAAAATGCAAGAGAATTTTGCATTCTAGTGCAGAATATTATTTACATATAATTTTTCCCAAACCGCTAGTGAAATTAATAGCCCAGGACATTGCAGTGTCTGTCTATACTGTGGCTCTGAGTTGACCTGCCCTGGCATACCACTGTGTATCCCCAGGGGCAGATGACATGTTTACCCGAGTGCAAGCAGACAGCTCTAGAACATTACCCTCATGTCACAGATCAGAGAACTGAGGCCAAGGGAGGTTAAATAACTCACCCAGAGTTCTGAAGATAGTTATTGGCAGAGCTGAGAACAGAATCAAACTCATTCTAACTCTCAAGAGTAGTACCCTTGCCAAATGCTTCTTTCAATCTTTGTATGAAAACAAGAACAACCTAAATTAGAAGGTCAGCTACAACTCTAACCAAAAACATGAGGCTACAGATCACTTCCTGAACATGCCCAGCCTCAATGCCTTTGTATTCACTATTCCTTCTCTCTAGAAGATTCTTCTGACTCTGCATGGCTGACTTCATCCATTCATGTCTCAGCTCAAACTCCACCATTTCAGACAAGAAGTGTCCCTGACCACAGTATCTAATTGGGGGCTCTCCAGTTTCCCTCTACCATATTTGATCTGGATTTGGTACTTTTATAAGACATATCACAATACAAAACCACCTTATTTACATATTCATTCCTTTGTACATTGTCTTGTTTTCTCCCTCTTAATTATCAGTTCCATGAATGAACAGACCTTCCTGTCTTGTCACTGCTCACACCAAATTTGGAGGTTCACACACAGAAGATGCTTGAAAAATATTTTCTGAATAATAAATGAATATTCTGTATTCTCTTATCTCTGTCTTTACCCAAGCCACCACTCTCCTGGAATGCCTTTCCTCCTTCACACATGCCTGCTCAGGTATTACTCATTCTAAGGACAACTCAAATCTTTCGTCCACCAGGAAGCCTCCCTCTCCAGATCTGTGTACCTGACTACCTTGTGAGAACAGGAAACTTGTCTTATGCACATTTGTATTCCCAAGTCCTCTGAGAGGCGGACTTTTGACCCCAGTCCTTTACTTCTGTCACCTGCTCATCTGTGCCTTTCTTGGTGCCCTTTTTCTCTCTATTCTAGAAGAACAGACCCTCAAGTGTGCACAAAGCAAACTATATTTCCCAAGATGCAAGGCACTCTGTCCCCAACTCCCTCTACACTTTGTTCTGCCCTGTTGTTTTCTAAATGTATTGCCTTCAATTGGACATTGAAAGTCAAGGGGACAGAATTAATGCCTCTTCACAGGAAACAGAACAAAAGGAAACAGCAAGCGGCCAAGAATTGCCAACTTTAAGGACTGGAGGAAGAGAGAGAGAGAAGCAGCAGTCCAAGAGCTCAATGAAGACCATGTCATATCACAGAGAAGACTGTGGCCCACGGAGGGTTGGCCTACTGCAGAGGGGTGACCAGCAACGTCAACAATACCATCAAGGAAAAAGAATGAACACTGTATGAATATGAGGTCCCTGATGTCCTTGGAATTGTCAGAAGAAGGATAACAAAAAATATCACTCTGGCAGGTGATTAAGCAATGAGTAGAATTAATGAAGAAAGGGAAACTAGGGCATGCTTGTTGAGGAAGATTGACAGTGAAATATAGGGGAGAAATAGATAGTAGTCATCTATTAAATATGAGCAATGCTAAAATCTACAAGCACTATTTAAATCGCTAATCAAAAATAATAGGCATAATTGTTCTTTTTTAGTTTGGAAAGACTATCTCAGGTTTAGAAAATAGTGAGAGTAACCATTATGTAAATCCTCTTTTAAATAAAGGGGCACAAGAGGGATAAGGGGAGATAAATTCAACCCCAGAAATTAGAAATCTGGGAGTATTAGATAAAATACCAAAGAAGAAATATTCTACCTCAAGGCTTCATGATTTTTTTTAACACTGTATCCCAATTTTTTTTTTTACTTAACTCTGCTAAATCACCCTGGAATTTTTGGACTTCTCTTTTTAATATTTTGTTAAATTGTTATATTGCCCTAATATCAACTATAGGTTATATGTTAAATTCTGAAGGCTACTTATAACTAAATAAAACAGTGAATTTGCATGGATTAGTAGCTAAACATTATCACATGCATTGAAAATTAAGATTACAGAAGAAAGGTGAAATTCTTTTGAATAGTGTTAAAATATATATATTATTTTACAGATAAGAAAAAGTCATTAACTATTTCCTTTCATATCTTACCTATTGAGAACATCGAAGATCTTATCAACCACAACCTAGCAAAACTAAATGATAACATAAAGACTCCTGGCCATAAGCAAATTTGAAAAAGGTGGTAGGACCCAAGAATTAAGTGTATCGTGTATCTCAGTTATGAGCCATAACCCCAAAGAAAGCCTCCTGAGGATTTCATCCATCCAGAAGCAACAAAAGTACAAAACTGCAGATGTTCACCCCATTCCTGCTTTTACTTCATTAGTCATTTTGGAAAGGTAACAAATTATAAACTCTACTACTCTAAGAATGAATCCCTGCCCTGGAAAGGAATCACAGGATCATCCACCAACTGCTTCAATATTTTAACTTTCAAAAAAAGATTCACTCAAACAAGCATTTATTGAGGACTCCTATGTGCCAGGCTCTGACAGTTAAGCAAATAGGTCACGTAGTTGGACTTCAACCCTGAATTGAGTTTCTTAGTCAAGTGAGCAGAAGAATAAGGATTATATATCATAAAGAAACAATATCCAAAGCATTTGGCTCAAGGAGCTAAAATCAAAGGCAAAGACTCACAAATTATCAGTGTAATTTAATGGCAGTGAACCTAACAAGGGATATTATTCCTATAGGTGATGGCTTCCATTTTATCAACAATTTCTCCTATGCATGACATCTCTTAGCCTTTAGTCCAATTTTTCTTCTGGATACTGGACTTACTGGCTGAGCGTAACTTTCCAAAGCAAACTAACTTTTGATGAGGTGGCCTAACATCTTTATTGAATACAGGCAACACAAACTGAGGCTGGCACCACTTTTCCAAGCCTTATGTCAATATAAAGGCACGACTAAGTAGGTAACTCTTCCCAGAGGAGCTGCACAAGGGTTCAGGATCATCAACACATTAATTCTCCAGAGAAATCTATAATAAAAGATGAGATCACTTCTGCACAATTAAACTAAAAATAAATTCTGTCTTATATGGAAACCATTGCTGACATTCTCTCCAAACATAACTCTAGTCCTAAGGTAAGATCAGTTTAAGCATTTTGCTGGCTTTGAAATTGATTTATCATACTAAATGCATAATATCTATTATTAAGCTTCTTCCTCTATAACAGCTTAACCAGAATATACTTCTTAGTTTAGTCATATTCAGTTCATCTAAAAACATTAATTGAGGGGTTACTATATACCAGTCATTGTTTTAGGCTCTGATGACACAATAATGAAATAAAATGAAGAAAGTGATATCTCTGCCCACAGGGAGCTTATATTTTAGTGGATAGTTATATAAATGTACATTCATATCCATAAATAAACAACCTACATATATAGTACAATATTGTTTATTTAACTCAACCTTAAACCTGTTTGTTTCCCTTCTAAACTTGGAAATATGTGAATAGTGTCAGGGATCTAAACATGTTAATAAGCAATTTATATTCTGCATGATATTAAACCATAGCCCAGATCTAAGTCTTAGATTTACATAATATTGTGTTAGCCTTTTTTTCCTAGAATAAGTTGTTCTCCTTTGCATAACCTTTACCTTGTTACCTTTAACAGTTTTTTAAAAAATTCCTAACTCCACCATCCTCCCCCACCAGCGTTACTCATTCTCCTAAAATGTACGAAAAATGTTCTCTCACAATTCATGCTCTCATATGAGAGCACTTTGTTTTGAATGGTACTTTCTTCTTGTCCTTGACGTCCTTTTGTAAAAGACCTCCGAGGTCTACTAACATGGCATAGGATGTGATCACTTCTAATTTTTTTCAGGTCATTTCTTACAACTTACTTTATATTCCACAGAACTGCTTTTGTTTCTCAAACACAGTATACTACATCTCACCTCCAAGCCTATGTTCATGTCTTACACACTGCCTGGAATAATCTTTGGCCATACTCTTACCCAGGCAAACATCTATTCATCCTTTGATACTTAGTTCAGACATTATTTCCTCCAAGAAACTTTCCCTGACCCTCTATCTCTACTCGCTGGGGGTAGTTTAAGTTCTCCTCTGTGCTTCCACAATACATAAGAAATAACAGTGAAACTTACCACACTGTACTGTAATCATCTAGTCACAGATCTGAAAGGGAAAATGAAGTCCTGGCCATGTACATCACTAGGGTCTCATACAGTGCCCTTCATATGATAAATAGCCAAAAACATGTTTGCTGAATAAACACTTGAATGCATTTTTAAAAAAATACTTGAATAAATTTTTAAAAGTAAAAACAGTAGGTGACAAAAACTTGTGGAATTATCAAGTTCTCTAAACCAAGAAATATTTAACTCCAATATTTTTCTTCTTTTTCAACACAAGCTCTTTGTTTTTTAACTAGATATCAAACACAAGTAAGTGCTTGTTTAAACTTGAAAAATCCTACAGAGATCATGGAAGATGATGGAGGAAACACAGTAAGCAACTGAACAAATATCTGTTCTGAGATTTACCCTCTGCCCAAGAGACACTAGTGAGAACTTCATTAGCAAAGATCTTCTTTCATCAATGAGGTAATGAAAGGGGAATTGCCAAAGCCCTCAAGCCAAAGAGTGGGTGACATCAACTTTATTCTGAGCAATTTAAATCTGCCTGCAATGCCATGTCCTCCAGAAGAGGCCTGGATGAAAAAGATGAGTTAAACACATTTTCATTTATTGTTCTTTTATATCCTTTTAGGTGCCTAATGAAAAGATGAACTTGAGGTTTGACTGTGGAGATTTTCTTCATATTCAGGATGTTTTCACCTCAATTAGTTGCTATTTTCCTATTTCTGGGCCAGCTATCTTGTAATAAAATTCATAAGGCAAACAGCTTTTCAATTTCTGTCTATTGTACAAATAAAGAATGTGCCTGGTCCTTGCCCCAGGTTCCTGGGATGGAAGCTTTTAAACCCTTAGAATTTCCCAAGTGATAGAAACATCTTTGTTATTCATGTAGGTCCTCAGGTCACACCTGAGTTTATGTGAATGAAGTGCCTCAGGGTGTGCTCCTAGATAGTTGGGGGGGGTGCTGTTTGGGGAGGGTAGGGTAGGATCCTAGCTAGAAGGACCAACCACGTAATCAGAGGGTTGGGGCTTTGAGCCAGGTGACATCAGCTCTTCTTCTGGGAAGGGAAAAAGGACTAAAGGTTGAGTCTAATCATGTAGCCAATGATTTAATCAACCATGCCTATATAATAAAACAAACAAACAAAATTTTGGACACCAAGGCCCTGGTGAGCTCCCTGGTGGGTAAGTGAACACACTGATGTGCCTAGAGGCAGTATGTCCTGATTCCAAAGGGAGGGCACATGGAAGTTCTGTGTGTAAGACCCTTCTAGACCTAGCCCTATGTATCTCCTCATTTTGTTGGTTCTGATTTGTGTTCTTTATAATAAGAATGCAACCAAAAGCATAGTGTTTTCCTGGGTTCTGTGGGTCATTCTAGTGAATTATCAAAGGTGAAGGGGTTGTGGAAACTTTTGAATTTATTATAGTCACTTGGTAGGAAATGCAGGTGGCCCAGGACCCCCAAACTTGTGGTTGGCATCTGCAGTGAGGATGATCTTCGCTTCACCTGTAGAATCTGTCTAACTCTGCAGGGAGGTTAGCATCAGAATTGTATTACAGTATTGCACTGTTCCACCACAGTAACCACACAATTGCCATGTTTATTTAGCCTGGAGGCAAGAGACCTGGGTCCAGGGTCAAATCTGTCATTCTATAGCTCAGATCTTGAACAAGCCACATAACTATTCTCAGTGTCAATATTTTTTATCAGTAAGTAAGGGGAGCTGGGCTCAGTGGCTTCTGCCATTTCCCATCTTTATACTACTTCCATTGGTCCTGAATTTGGAGGAATAAACTCTCTTTTTCCACTGGATAATTTTCCTTTGAAGGCTTCTCGAATAAGTAAAAGCTTGAAGATATATTTGAGGCCTTTGCACTTGCTATTCCCTCTCCCTGGCACACTGCTCCCAAGACATCTGTGTGGCTCACTGTGGCCAAGGCTGTGCACAAAGGTCATTGCTCTGTTGATCCTCATTGGCCATGTTATCTAATTTCAACTCCCAACCCTGACACATGGTTACCCCTTTCTCTGCTTTATTTTACTCCATGACAATTATCATTAACTGGCATATTACATATGACCATGGCTTGTTTCCCGTATGTTTCCCCAGGTAGAATATAAGCTCCTTGAGGGCAGGGGTCTGTGCTGTGTCCACTGCCTTATCCTCAGCATCTAGAAAAGTACATATCACATAAATAGTAGGTGCTTAATAAATCTTTGACACATGGATCTATAATAGCTTTTCTGAGATCTGGTAGGCACAGCAGCATAGTTAAGTAATCCACATGCTCGTACCTGAAATTACTGTAAAAATGATTCCCCAAAAATTAAAAATAAAAGGTAGGAGAAAGAGTGTAAGAACAGATAATAACAGAATGCTAGGAATTATAGTCAGAGAAAGGAATTATTGAGCTTATGAGACTTTGGAGTGATAATATGGATCAAAGAATGGAGATGCTGGTGATGGGTAAAGTGGAGATGATGTGATAAGATGTTGAGAAATAGTAGAACTTCCAAAGATGATAGCAGCGAGGAGGTAGGAGAAAGGTTTTATAGCAGGTAATGCTACAATACTTCAGAAAAGTGAAAAATTGTCTTATTGATCACAGCAAGATAACAAGAAACAGGGAGTATAAGAGAAAGGCTCTTAAAGATTGAGAAATTTACCCTGTCTCTAAAAAAGAAAATAAAAAAGAATGTAACACATCTTGTTAATAATTTTTATTAAGTTACATGTTAAAATGATAATTTTTGGATTTGTTAGGTTTAATAAAACATAATTAAAATGAATTTCACCTGTTTTTTCCTTTTTTACTGTTTAATGTGGCCAACAGAAAATTTAAAATGACTTACAGAGGCTAGTATTATATTTCTGTTGGCAGCACTGATCTAGAAGTATCCAAGGGGTATATATAAAGAATTCTGCAGATTAGCTATCAGCCCCCACAAGTGTGGGGAAATGAAACAAGGCAAAGCCTCCATTATAGTCTGCCAGAGAAGTAGTATCTTCAAGAGAAAGCAGTTTCAACATCAGGAAGCAGGTAAAACGGTTGTCGGAAAGAAAGGTATAAGTGTGGTGTCCAAGGCAGGTTGGTAGATCAAATTACAGGAGAGGGAGAGACTTTGAAAGTTCACCTACTCCACTGCTGGTTCCAAAGCTGAGAGCAGTTCCTTTAGTTAAGACCAATTTCCCTGGATGAATTGGATGGATGAGTAAGTCATCCAATTATAATAACAGTCAATCAACACACATTTATTAGAGACTTCATACATCCTAGGCTCTAGGGATCTAAAAATGAATAAGTTCCTGCCCTCAAATTGTTCTCAAAAAAGTAGGAGAGAAAAGTATATAAAAATAGATAAATTCCAGTACATATCCCAGTAAATACAGCAATTGAGTATAAGTTAGGTCCTGAGGTCAGAGTTAAGAGTGAGACATACACAATTTACATTCTGTGTGCTGTCACTCCAACTGGGGCATGGGCTGTAAAAATAGTCCATTCAGCACAATTTTAATTCTAGCTACAAAAAAGGTCATTCCTTCTTTTACTTAAAAACACTAAAGCTTTTGTCTGGAAAAAAATGTATTTCCTATGAAACCACAAAGTTTTGTAGGTATCAAGAGAAACAACTTAAGAGTTTACAAATGTGTTCCACTATCTCTCATTTAAACTATAACTATTCATTCAAAAACTTAAAAAATACCAGCATATATTCTGCAATATTATTTTTAGATTCCCCTATATTAAACAAATGTGCATATAAAGCTATCTGCTTTTACTATCTTAAGATGCCATATGGTTACAAAAGAGACTAATATTTCTTTCCTCTTTCTGATTTCCTTCAAAAAAATACAATATAGTTTGTTTGGTACAGTTAGTTTCTAAAAGTTACAACATGAAATAATAAAATCTCATTAGTAGAAAACATCAGCCTATGTATACCCTTTGGGCTCTTATCATTTCTTCAAAGGTACCACAACAAAGGTGAAGATAACAATGACAACAACCTGTATTTGTGTGTGTTTGGGGCAAGGACTGATAATCTCTGGGGTTCATCCTGGTTAGAGCAGACCCATGTCAGAAAAAGGCACTAGGCATTAGAATCAGAGAAACCTAGATCCAAATCTCACCTCTACTGCTTATTAAATTTGGGATCTTGAGCATGTTAATCAACTTCTTAGAACTTCAATTTAATCACCAAGATAATGGGGATAATATGCACTGTAAAATTAAATGAGAATTCTGGCACATAGGAGATGTGCTCAGTAAGTGTTACTATCGATCCCTTTTCGTTCCTCCAAACCCACAGCCCCTCCCAACCTGGTCACGGCCACCTACCCACAAAAGAGTGACAAATTACATCAATCAGCATCTAGTAGACTGCTACTTGATACTGTTATCCTAAAGGTGCCAGTGCATCAGTAAAAGTAGCCAACCATGTACTATGCATTAAAATGGGAGAACATGGTTTTCAGGATAAAATTCTCATTAATTTCTATTAAAAATTAACTGCTTGAGGATTTTCAAGCAAAATTAAACCAAGGTACTTAAACAGTCCTTGAAAAGCAGGAAAATCATCAGGGTCACCAAAGACTATTGATTCAGTTTCAACAAAGCTAAAAAGCAAAGTATAGAAAATTTTGGTGAGACTCTTGTCCTTATCAGCATGAGTAAAGGCTCATAAACTTCACCCCCTAAGTTCCAACAATCTAAAATTCAATATAAGAATGTCTTATAATAACCCTATAGGGTGTTTATCAGAAAAATAACCTGCTTCAAATCCTCTGTGGAAAAAAGTGAGATATAAACTTAATATATTTTATTTAGTAAAATTTTCCATTTTTATATCCATTGTTTTTACTTGAATAAGTAGACTTCCCACAAAAAAGTTCCTAAGGAAACCAATATGCATTTTATTAAAATAAATTAAAATGGCAAGTGCAATCTCCAGGGAATAGAGCACTTAATGAATGTGTAGGAAATGACAAGTAAGCAGGGAAAGCAAGTAAGCCTTAACAACAAGTTGCAATGAGAACATACATTAATTCATGTGATTTCTAAACATCCATTCAGGGCAGGGGGGTTAGGAGGCCCTGAGAGAGTGAGTGACTAGCCCAGGGTCATACACCCTCAGTGGTAGAGCCTAGACTTGAACCCCCAAATCAACTGATTCATTTCCCCAACTGTAAAATCTCAGTATTAAAACTGCCCCCACCCAGTTTTACTGGAGGTTCCTCAGTTACAAGTCTCCTAGGCCACACTGAAATCCTGTAAATAACATTCATGACATGTGGTTATTTAGTCTCTATTTCACAGTTCCAATGACTCACCCTTTTATAAGGTCACTGTTGCTATTGCTGAAATGTCTTCTTTACAATGAATCTAAATCTTGTCTCCAGTTAATGTTATCCCTCCTGTCCTGAACTACACAATGGAAATCTAATCCCCTTCAACCAAAGTGCTGCTCCCCTAAAGCTTTCTCTACTTCAAAGGTAAACATTCCTTCAGCCCATGTGGTTTTACCATGAGGCACTGCTATGGGTGTCATCAGAGTAACATGCCTGAAAATCCTTGCTCATTTCTTCCTTCCCATTACATCTTTCCATCTGTTGATTTTCATTTCCTACCTCCCCTAAGGAACCCAAAACAGAATCATAAATATACTGAGAATTAAAAGGATGCACAATTAAACAGCAGCAGTAACATAACCATGATTTTCCTGAATTATTCATTGCTTTGAAATATCTAGCACTATTCAGAGGAGGACAAGAGTTTCTACTCTGAAAACTGGTAATAATATTATTATATCCACTAACTCACATCGAGCACTTACAGGAACAGTTCTAGGTCCTTTACATGCATCAATTCATTTAATCCTCACAACTACAGGGAGGTACTATTGTGATCATTATTTTCTGATAAGGAAATTGCATTCCAGAAAGGTTAAGGAATTTATGTAAGGTCTCCAAGCTAGCTGTGATTGCTACCAAGGCATCAGGGATGAATTCCAAACTAAGTAGTTTCTCTTTCTTTTCCCAGCCTTTTTCACTTTTTCTGTTTTTTTCCAGCTGCCCAATATCTTTACCAATTCCAAGTAATGCGAGGTTTTCTTCATTCACAAATTCACAGTAGAATATAGATGGCACAATATTGCTACGTATGCTCTCCCCACTTTCTTTGACCCAATTCCTCTCCCATATATAAAAAATCAAGGTCAGCAGATGGGCACCCCAACATTGTCTTGGCATTTGAACTGAACAATGAGGTATATTTAAATAGTCTTGGGTGGGGAGGTTATAATATTTCAGAGTATCTGTTACTAATTGAGCCTGACATCCTTTATTTCATGCAGTACCTGTAGTTGATAGGGCAGATTAGAATAAGCAGTGTGTCACTGAAGACTTCATTTGTAGATGGTGCTTTGTAAGCATGTGAATTGGTAAAGAGGGACAAGTGTAATGGACTGCATGTTTGTGTCCCCTCCAAATTCATATGTTGAAATCCTGATCATCCCTAATGGGATGGTATTAGGAGGTGGGGGCCTATGGAAGGTGATTAAGTCAAGAGCTTGGAACCCTCATGAATAGGATTGTGCCCTTACAAGGAGAGACGTAAGAGAGCTTGCTTCTCTTTCTGCGCTCCGCCGTGTGAGGATACAAGAAGCCGGCTGTCTGCAAACCAGGAAGTGAGCCCTCACCAGACATGGGATCTACCAGCACCTTGATCTTGGACTTTCCATCCTCGAGAATTGTTGAGAAATAAATGTTAGCTGTATAAGCCACCAAGTCTATAGCATTCTTTTATAGCAGCCTAAACAGACTAAGATAGGCACAAATGTAAAAATTTGGAGATTCCTTTGTTGATAATCTTGTCTTCTAACCTTATGCAGAATCGTCTTCCTTGTCTGCACATCTAAAGTGAACTAATCCTTGATTTCTCTGGTTAATGCCTCAGCTGAAGGACAATTAGGAGTTAGCCCAGACAGAGAAAGGGGCAGATTACCGTCCTGAGGGCCTTCACAGCAGGGGGCCCAGCACATATAAAGGGCCAGATGTGGGGACTTGGAGGATTCCAAGAAGAAATGCCAGGCAGGAGGACGAGAGAGAGCATTGTCAAGAAAGAACATTTTGTTGAGAGGATATTTGAGTGACATGAGGAATCACGATATATTAACAACATAACTTATATTCATAAATTGATTTATTTTATTTAAATGTACATAGGTATGAAAGATATCTTTATTTAAAAAGATAGCATTACAAATATTAATGTTACTCTTTTCTATGAAATTGCTTTAGTTCATTACAAATGCAAAAGGAAAGAAAGGCAGTAAGCATGCCTCTGATTAAATTTTAAAAATGGAAGCAGCATTGCAGTAAATACATTTACAAATCATCCTGCTTGTGAAATTTCATTTGATAGGCACCATAATTTTATTTTTAACCTTTGGACCATAGAACATTTGGAAATTTTTTAGGTTTATCTTATTTTTTTTTAATTAAAAAGGATCTTCAGTGGTCTCTAAAAATGCAATGTAACTAAAAATCTACTAAAACGATGAGAGAATTTGATTCAATATATTTGATTCAATATACTCTCAGTTTTTAAGTTCCCTTTGTATTAGTTGGAAGCAGGCAACAGCATCCTATCTAATATATTCATAAGTTAAGTATTAATACTTTCAAAAGGTTCATTGACCTAGGTAAGAAAAAAATAATATTGTTTAAATCTATCATCTCCAATCTTTCTCTGATACTGTGAGGTAATCAATAACTACACGTTCCAGGCTTTGCAGGGGTTATCATAATAGATCACATGACATGGATTCTTCCAAGTAACACTTCAGAGGGAACAAGATCTGATGCCTTTCTCTACTTTGTTGACAGAAGGGACCTTGAGAGGCCGTTGTGTTGTGAAACGGCTCTCTATTTAGCAGGGGCATCTCATTTATCCTTCAGCCTTTTGATCTGTTAGATAAAGGGACTCTGTAACCTTTCAGGCTCTCCCATATGCTCTGATTCTGTGGGTTGTGGATGACTTGGTTTCCTCCTTTATAGAGTTAGAGCATGACTGAGCCTGACCCTGAGGCTACTATAAAAAGCCTGTCTTTTAGGGGTAAAAGGCCATGTCCTTTCAGGTAAATGTGACACACCACTTGAAATTCAAGGTGATGAAGTGGAGTGCAGATCCGTTTTAGTTAGAGCACTTTACATTTTTGACGGGGCACTTTGCTGAGCAGAGTGTGAGTATATTCGCTGGGAACAAGGTAGAAAGGGGAGGGGCACAGTTCTGAGAGGACCCTGTGATGGGTGAGAAGGTCCTGCAGGGATGAGTTCACGGGAAGCGGGGCTAACAGGAGGGTATCACCAAAGGTCGGAAAGGGAAAGGGAAACCGTGGCCCGGTGTCAATCACTCAGAGGGCCGCTACTGAGCCATTTCAGGCCCTTTCCTCTTCATTCAAAGTTTTAAATCAAAGTATGCAGGTTTTTCATACCATTCTCTTTCACAGGATAACAAGTTTCACTACAAAAAACATTCAACTAACTGTTATAATAAACATGGAGCCCAAATATCAGCTTTGACCACCACACTCTTTAAAATCCAGAAAAGTTTGGCTCAAGTCTCCATTCTGCGGCCTATGAAAAAATCCAATGTCCTCCTCAACATCTTAGTGAACTTTGGAGGCTTCTGTGCCCCAGCCTCTATTATCTGCTTCTGTAGAATTCTAATGCATTGCTCGATACTCGATACTCGCCAGCTCTTCTATTCTGCACCCTTGGCACAGACCCAAACGTGGAACTCCCCTGGACTCATTACCACCCTTCCTCCTACCACACAGTTGTTCACAGCTCTTCCCCTTACCAGGGTGTCTGGAGAAGACTGGGGGTTGCAGGAGGGGTTGCTGCCCAGCACTGCCCAGTTAACAGCTTAATATTTTCCTGAAAGACCTTTCCATTTCTCTCCTCTCCAAGGATTCTTACAGCGACACTCTAGCTGGGTCAATCACTATTTGCCTGCCCCTTTCTCCCCCTGTGCTTCCCACAGTGTCCAAGAAAATCCTAAATAATCCTAACTCTATTATTTAGAGAAATTCAGTTTTCTCTGAATCAATCCCAGGCCCAGCTTTGCATAATCCTAACCCAGTAGAGAGCCTGAGATTATAGACTTTCCTGGAAAACAACCAATAATTCTCAGGTAGTAGTGTGGTTCTAAATAATGACATTTTTCCATCACCAATATATTCAAATATATTCCCTAAATTATGAACATCAACTTCAAACAAGAGTTAGCCTACATGTACTAACTTTCAAAAAGTGGCACCAGGAGTGGTATTATTCTTTATGTGTTTTAATACAGTGATTCTCAAATTTTGGCTAGCATCAGAATCAGCTGGAAGGCTGGGTAAAACACAGATCGCAGGGAGCATCTCCAGGGCTTCCGTGTCAGGAGGTTTGGAAAGTTGCACTTCAAGCACATTTCAGGTGTTGCCAATACTCTGTCCCTTTAAGAACCAAGGCTTGGGCCAGGCGCAGTGGCTCACTCCTGTAATCCTAGCACTCTGGGAGGCCGAGG
>VBSM01002616.1:7118130-7136710 GCA_008086735.1 Cheirogaleus medius | reverse complement strand
TGTCTCAAAAAAAAAAAAAGAACCAAGGCTTAACAGAAGTTCTCCACCCCCACTGCCTGAGAAGGGCATCTCCAGTTCTATTACTAACATAATGATTAGAGCTTTCTGCTGAAGGTGTAGGTAGCTAATACTTTCACCTGTCCCCCTTTTAGCCCACATATGGCGATGAATCATCCTTTACCTACAGATTCTACTTCTATTTCCTGTAAGATCTCGTAAGCAAGGGCTGGTGTGGTCTGCATATTAATCACCCCTCCCAGAACCCTGCCATCATAGTAGCCATAATGCCATGTTCAGGCCTTACGTTACAAACGCGGAACTATTTAGAAGACGATGCTCATTTTGTAGCCCCTTGGTTTCTCCCTAATCACTGTGATTGCTGCTGATTACTCCTGAAAGCTGGCGGGAGAGAATATGTGCAGAGTGAGAAGTTTGAAGGCGATGAAGACAGTTGGTATGGTACACACGCTGCTTCATGTGTTTAGCTTGTAGATGTGACAATAATTTCCGTACTCTTCTGAGCAGGTGACAGATGGTTGATTTCTGGCACAGAAAAGACTGATGCTCTGATTTTATAGCTGCTTCCACAATACCATCAGCAAGGCATTGTGAGCAAGAATTCTAACCAAAATTTTAGCCACTGTTCAGCATCTTCCCACTGGCGAGACTTCTCCTGAGACAGGCTATTTCTTCAGGATTCCTTATATTTACCAACCTGACAAACAACCAAGTATAAGACACAAAGCCACAGACACAATGACAGGCTCTATAAACAACATTTGCACCTGAAATGAAAGAACCATCTTCATGGTTTAGTGTGGAAAGGAGAGTTCCTCCTGCACTGTCTTTTTTCTGCCTCCTCTGCCACATATTTAGTTATTCTCAGGGCCATCTCCGAGGATGCAGGACCTCGCTGAACATAAGAATCCTTTATAAAGTGGGTTCATCTGCTCAGCGTGTCAGATCACATCAAGATATACAAGCTGCTCCCACTGTAGCAAAAAAAGCTGAAAACTAAAAATCAGATGATGTGTTTATTCCCAAGGCCATGGTTTAAATCAGGTTTATATTTAAATACTGATTCAGAAAATTAATGTTCTTATGTATTAGAAATATTTTAATACTTTCAATTGCCATTATATATCCTTCTGGGGGAGCACAGACTTTTAGAGTCCATGCTTTGATATTTGTTAGTCACCTTCTCAGATGCTAGGTTTGTTAGGAAGGAAGCAGCACTGGGACTGAGCCTTGAGGAAGTGCAGGATGAATGGCTGAGCAGAGCAGAGCAGAGCAGAGAGAAGGAGGAGCCAGAAAGTTGGAAGGAAAATCATGTGCCAAAGCCAAGGGAAGAGACAGTTTCAAGAAGGGAGTAGCCATCAGGTGGAATGCACTGAGGGATTAGACAGATGAGGACTGAAAAGTATTCTTTAGACCTCAAACATTGAGGTTATCAGAGATCCTAATGATATATAAATATAAATATAAATATAAATATAAATGGATTATATTATTAAAGCATTAAGTTTGGTAATAAATGTTTAGAGTTTCAAATCTCAAGATTATGAATGAAAATCGCATGTAGTATTACTTACAAATGACCTATTATTGAGACCCAGTAAGAAGGTAAGCAACAGTCTTCTTTAATAACAAAAACAATACCAAAATTTATTCATTTTTCCCCCATAGTTGATCATATCATCTTGTTCTTAGCTATGGTAAAATAAGACTTAAAAACAAAATATAAATAGCAGGTAAGCATTTACTTTTTCTTTTTAATACAAAACATAATGTTTCAGCTCAATAGAGTTCAAATTTCTATGACTCAATATATTCAACATCTTTCATGACCACAATTCAATCTGATTTGACATCTCATTAAAAACATTCTCTGTTTGCTGCTGGGTGAATGATTTCATAAATTGCGTACATGATCCAGGCCCCGGAATACTGAAAAGAACATGATTCTGTTGAGTAAACTATGCCATTTTTAGTCCATTTTTATTGTGCACACTTGCAAAATTATTCAAGTTTACGATTAGACTTACATGAGGACTTTTATACGTATTCTGACTATGCCACACATAGAAATTTAAATTCCAAAGCTGGTGTTAGGCATAGCTGCAACCCAAATCAGAAAGGGAAGTGTTATAATGGAATACATTTTTAAAGGATAGAAATTGTACACATCTCCAAAGAAGTCACTCAGCCTGCAACAAATGGAGAATGCCTTTTCATAAAAAAAAAAAATCTAAAATAATCATGTATTCAATGATGCATTTTGTCAATATCTACTGAATGTCTACCATTTATTGGCTATTAAGCCATAGGTGTGAACAGGATAGACAATCCATGTGAGAGGAAAACCATGATCATGCAAAGGTAATAAAGAAAAAGTCTACAAGGTAGGTGGAGTTATGTAACAGTCAGGGAGGCCAGAGGATGACGATGGCAATGGTGATGCTAGCAGTCATCATTCATTCAGTGCTTACTTTGCCAGACCCAGAGGAAGCACCCATAAGCATTATCTCATTTGATCCTTGCAGCAGCCTCTGAATTAGGTGGTAATGTCATTATCCCTACTTAAAGTCAAGGAAACTAAAGCTAAGAGGTGTTTTGTTTTTGTTTTTTGCTTGTTTTTAGCATAAATCACAATGCTCAAAATGGTTATCCTGAGACATCCAGAAAATTTAAATTCTGCTCAAATAACAGAGAAGCAAAATAATAGAGAAGGCAGGCTTTTAGAAATGCTATCACCAAAGTATGGATATGATTTTGTTACTGCTCTGATGCTCACGGGTATTAGTGGTTTCTTGTGAAGACTCCTGTTCTCGCCAAGGATGACAGATTAAGGAGGCAGTACTATAAAAGATTAGGGAAAATGTTAAAAAAAAGAAAAATAGGCAAGAAAAAAAGTAGACAAAACTGAATAACACAAAGTAACTCTACATCAGCCAGTAAAATGACAGACCAAAGAAAGAGTGTGTATCGTACAAACACACAATACATGCACACACCACCTACAATCTAGATAATGAGGATCTAGCCTTTCTCTACTCCTATAATAAAACTTCACACTCAATATCTAGTTTCTTGCTCAGCAGATTACAACAGTTCTTCCCAACCCCCAAGACTGTTAAAGAATATTGCCAAAAGCCATCTTGTTTACAGCTGACACAACACTTCTCTTAGAATTTTCCACTGATTGCCCTGCACAAAGTTCACATTTCTCTTACCAGGTTTCAAGGCCCTGTCCTCATGTGGATTTTGCCTTTATCACCTCTCCTACTTTATTTCCCACTATCTGTGCATCTGCCTGGTCCATCTAAATCCCCTCTGTCTCATCTCTTCACTTCTCCTAATTCTTTCTTCATGACATCTCTACTGGGTTCATTCTGACAAGAACAACTGTGTAGCTCTTATCTGCCATTCTCACCAATAAAAAATTGCTACAGAGTTCAGGCACTATTTGGGGAAAGAAACTTGTTCTAACTTAATGGTATAGAGAAATGAGTTTCAAATTCTTTTAGCTACACAGCCCGCATGTGAGTGAAATTTCTAGAATCCAGCAGAATTCACCTAGGAGAAAGGTGAATGTCTAGGGTGGCCAAGTGGACTGAGGCCCTATTTCTGCCTCAACCAGAGTAGCTTTCTGGGACTACTGGAGTAGCTTTGGGGACTGACCATCAGTCAACACCAAAAACACAGCCTAATTACAGAACCTTCTTCTAAGTCAAATTAAACATGCTGAACCCATAAAGTGCTTGGAGACAGGTTGCAACCCACTTTCATCAGCAATAATATCAATTATTCATTGTGGAAACAAGTATTTGTTAATGCCAACCATGTGACAGGCACTAATTTTAGCAGTTGGACTATATCAGTGAATACAAAGATTCCCTGCCCTTGAGAATTTACCATCTAGCAGTGGGAGACATTTTAAAATGCACTCAGTGAATGTATTAATGATATAATTTATTAGGAGATAAGTGCTATGAGGGGGTGGAGTACAGGGCAGGAGATTGGGAGTTCCAGGTAGTAGGGCAAGAGGGAGGGGCATGCTGCAATTATAAAGAGGGTAGTCCAAGAAGGCTTCTGTGACAAAGTCACATTCAGACAAAGCCCCAAAGAAAGTAAGGGGGTTGGCCATGAAGATATTTTTTTTTGGGGGGGGGGTGGCGATATTTGGTCTTAATATCTTTTAATGAACCACTTACAATGTGTCAGGTAAATTGACAAATTGGTTTGCATTACACACATTAGAAATAAACCATCAGAGGTTGGTATTATTAATATTAATATTTGCATTTCACAGATAAGGACACTGTGATTGCTGCAGTGGAATCATCAAGAAAGCTTGTTGTTAATAAAATACAGATTGCTAAGCCTAATCACCAAAGTTTGTAAGTTGCTAAAACTCAAGTTAGACCTGAGAATTTGCATCTCTAACGAGTTCTGAGGCCATGTTGCTGCTCCTGGCCCCTGAAGCACACTTTGAGAACCACTGATTTAAAAGACCGAGGTAATCCCTGCAAGACCTTTCTGTCTCCAGGATTCTAATCTATCATCACAGGGTTCATTCTAGCCTTCCTCTGTTACTTATTTGTAACTTCTTTCTCTAACAATGAGAAACCTGGTGTCATAGGCTGAACTGTGTGTCCCCAAAATCCATATGTTGAAGTCCTAACCCCTAGAACCTCAGACTGTAACCACATTTGAGAAAAGGGCTTTAAAGAGGTAAATTAAAATGAGTTCATTAGGGTGGTCCCTAATCCAATACAACTGGTGTCCTAAGAAGAAGAAATCTGGACACAAATATGAACAGAGGGAGGAGGATGTGGAGCCACAGGAGAAGACTTCCATCTGTACGCCAAGGAGAGAGACCTGGACAGATCCTTACTTCTTGGCCCTCAGAAGGGACCAACCCTTGATCGCCAACTTACAGCCAATTACAATTAAATAATCAATATTGTACATTATCTATAACTAAAGTCCATACTTGATTCAGATTTCCTAGTTTTAACCCAGTATCCCATCCAGCCTTACACACTGTATTTAGTCACCATGTCCCCTGAAGCTGCTCTGGACTGTGGCAGTTTCTTAGACTTCCCTTCTTTTTGTTGACCTTGACAGTTTTGAGGCTTACTGGTCAGGTAGTTTGCAAATGTCCCTTAACTGGAGTTTGCCTGCTGTTTCTCTCATGATTAGACTGGGATTACAGATTCTGAAGAATAAGCCTACAGAGGCAGTACCATTTTCATCACATCAAGACACATACTATCAGCATGACTTATCACTGTTAATGTTGACCTTAATCACATGGCTGAGGTAGAGTTTGTCAGATTTCTCCACTGTAAAGTTATTTTTTCCCTCTTTCTATACTGTACTGTTTGGAAGGAGGTCACACTACATGTAGACCATGCTTAAGGAGTGGAGAATTACATTCTACGTCCTTGGGGGTGAAGTATCTACATAAATTATTTAAAATTTTTTGGCATGGGAGACTTCTCTCTTGTCCCTCATGTATGTATTTATTCAATTATTTATATTGCATACATTCATGAATAGTTATCATATATTTTGGATTATGATTATGACCCCCTATGACTTTATTTTGTTGCTGAAATTGTCCTACCTTTGGCCATTGGGAGCTCTACAGCTGGTTCCTGTGTCCCTTTAATGAAATACTCCATTATGTGGGTTTTGTTTTTATGTTTCTGAACACTTCTTTACCCTCTGGGACTACAAGATGCTCCTCACCTTGTACATGTCCTGCACCAGTACTAGAATCAGCTCTCTCCAGGGAGCCCTAGTTTTTTTCATTGGGGAATGGTATTAGGAACCAAGACCTGGGTCCTAGGTATATTCTACACATTTGACCTGACAATTCATCATAAATATTTTCTTTACGTGAATAAACACTTTAAGATATCATTTCTAGGACTCCATAATATTCCACTGTGTGGATAACTGTAATATCATGTATTGATGGATATTTATATTGTTTTTATGTTTTGGTATAATAAACAATGCTTGGATAAACTTTGTGGTATCAAAATCATTGCACTCATTACTAATTACTTCCTTAGGACAAATTCCTAGAATGAGACACTGATAGTTTAGGGCTTTTGATGCATTTTACAAACAGGGCTTCCAGAGTCACACCTGCAGAGAATGAGTGTCCACTGCCCCATGTGCTCTCCAGTATCAGGTATCTATTGTTATGGTTACTTTTAAAAAATAATTTCTCATGTAATGGATAAAACTTTCTTTGTAGTTGTAATTCATTTCTAGGTAGATGAACAATGTTTCAAATATTTCTTTGCCATTTAAATCCCTTTAAAAATTTTTTTTGTGGGCCCACTTTTTTATTGGCATACTTTTAAATAAATTGATATGTAAGAGTGCTTGTATATTAAAGAAATTAACTCTTTGTCTATTATATATTTAACTGTCTTCCTTCAGTTTGTCATTTATCTTTTAATTTGGTTTATGGCCTACTTCTTTTTAAACAATAACTTTCCATATTCCATATTCTACAATTTAAACTAATTTATAATTTTGGAGTTTTTTTTCTTTTGCTTAAGCCACATTTATATTTTACAATTTTGCTCACAGGCTAAAAAAATGTTGTGTTTACTTTCATATTTTTGCATTATGTGAGCCAATCTAAAAAAGAGCTGATGATGTATTATTGATTCTGACACAGTCATGAAAGCACAGATTATGCTTCTATTAAAACTTATATTTTATGACAGGTTTGTCAGGTTTAATTTATGACTCATACATATTTCTGGCTCAGTAGCCACAAATTATCTCCTTTTGAATCTTTATGGTACAGTACATTCTCTTGTCAGAGCATCTTTTCAAACATCTTGATACACTGTAAAGAAAAACAAAACAAAAAACCAGAAATCACACACCAAAAATTGATAAATAGGCAATATAATTTTAAAAAGCAATTTTAAATATATATGTATACATATGTATATGTATATAATTCAGTCTCTACTTTCTTATTTCTTATGCTACTTTAATATTTTTATAAATACATTATCCTTTTTCGAAAAGGATGTACATAGATATGTTGTCTTGTTTAATTTGCTGAATGAAAGAAATATACACATACAAAAATATGAAACCATGTTACCATCTTCATTAGAGTAGCATTAGTGAAATTTCAAATGGGGAGAGAAAAAATTATAAATCCCTAATATAATAGAAAATAGCTAGGATGGTGGGTGGGGCTGAGGAGGAGATGACTGGTAATATTCTAGTCATGTGCAAAAGAAACAGGGAGATGGGAAGATACATGGTATGTCCAGGAAGCAGAAAGAAGGTAGGCAAGGGCCAGATCATATAGGTCATCTAGTCTTGTTAAGGATTTGGGTCCTTAACTTCAAAGCAGATGGAAGCACACGCAAGCGACCTATTCGAATTTGCTGTTTTACAGGACCCTCGGAATGATGCAGAAAATGAAATGAAGAGAAGTAAAAGTTCCTGAAGTCTAGGGTGAGGCTCATCGGGGGTCTAGGCAGTAGATGATGGCAGCTCAACCTGCAGTGCTGGGCACTGTAAATACAAAGAGGAGGGAATGGGTCTAGGGTCACATGGGAATGCAGAATCAACAACACTTAGCAACTGACCAGAGACAGGCAGTAAGGGAGATGGGTTGATGGTGGTGCCTTATCATAAGAGAGGAAACACCGAGAGTAGCAGTGTGGTAAGGAAAATCAAAGACTTTTTTTTTGGCTTTGCAATCTCCTTGAAATATCCAAGAAAACATATCACTGGAGCTCAGAAACAAGGTCTGAACTGAAATCATAAAACAAACATGATTAACACGTAGGTCATAATTGAATCTAAGAGTGTGGATGGGCTTGCTTAGGCAAAGAGTGTGAAGCAGTGGTCCTCAACTGGAAGTCGGGGGGCTATTTTGCCCCTAGGAAATATGTGATAATGTACTCAGACATTTTTGGTCATCACAATTGGAGCGAGCTAGTGAAAAATGGACAGGGATGCTGCTAAACATCCTGTAATGCATAGGACTGGCCCCACCACAAAGACTACCCAGACCAAAATGTCCATAGTGCCAAGGTTGAGAAATCCACATAGAGTGTGATGAAATGAGGGCTTTTAAGACTCCACCTGAAAATCACGATAGGTCAGGAGAAGACACTGAGGAGGAGCAAACATGGAACCAGGAGGAACACCAAGGGAGGCTAGTATCAGTAACACCAAGGGAAGAGAGTTTTTCAAAGAAAACAAGAGCAAAAAACAGTGCCAAATGCTGCTACTGCACAATGAAGTGTTGTTTATACCAGTTCAGAGTCTAGCTCATACAGAAAATATTTTTATAATTTCCCCTAAAAATATATGAAAACTATGTTATTTTTCAACAGGCAATAGAATAGGGATATTTTGTAGAAATAGAGATGGAATGTTGCATCACTTCTCACTAATCCCCAACCTTGGTCACTGTCCTAAAGTTTTCTATTTCTCAGACCCTACCTCACAGAGGAGGGAGCTGACTACTGATTGAGAGGAAGTCAGAGTAGGGAGGGAAGCAGGAGTCAGGGAAGATAAGTAGGAAAAGGGATGAATGACTTTGCATGGAAAAAAGCAAGCCCCATTACAGATATGAAGCATTCCAGATGATCACTTTTAGAGTTTGTTATTTGGAATTCTATATGCATCTTTCTACACAAACAAGAGAAGTAGTTAAGTTTAAGGAAAAACAACAAGAGCCTGTTTAATCTGTAGCATCTTTGACAGCTCAAGTTATAGAAGACCATGAGTTTGGGATGTTCATTGGTCTTTATAAAAAAAAAAAAAACAGCTTTTTTCCTCTTTCTTGGGAACACCCTTGACCTCAATTTTTTCAAAGCTCATTTGTTCATCAAATATTTATTGAATACTTATGAAGGTATTTGTTTAGTGTCTATGTCCTCCACTAAATACTAAGCTCCGTGAGAGCAAACACCACGTCCACTTTGTTCACTACTGAATGCTACCATTGCTACCCCTCCTGCCTGGCATCCAGAAAATAACTGATTAATGGCTGAATGTTGAACAAATGAATGAATACATTTCTTAAATATGATGTTTGTTTACCCTAATGTATTTCAAAAGGGTGGATTTATATGCAGAATTCCCATGTCAACTTTTTAGAAAATAGCCTTAGCATTTCGTGAAGAATGATGTTCTGAGTCAGAAAGGTCACCTATAAATAGGCCAGTCCTGCCTGAGGGCCGACCTCTGGGGTCAGCCTCACTCAAGCAGTATATATATTTATCGTTACATGTTTCTTTCTCCCTTTGGGACACTAAAACATCTCTATTTTTGCCATTCTGGTGGGAGTGGTGATGCAAGCATAGCCCAAGCTAATAGCTTTAAAATTTAGAAAGAAAACAGCCTATTTCCTTTAATAATAAGAGAAAATCTTCAAGGAGAGGCAAGTTTTTGAAATGTGTGGAAACCTACTAACAGGATTAATATATTATCGTAAACAATTTTATGCAAAGAAACTTCCACATTGGACTTCAAAGGGGAATGGAACTGAGGCAGGAAAGTGGGTCAAATGGAGGGGACTTTTCTGATTAGGAAAAGATAGTCAGTGGGGAGCATTTTACAGGCAACTCAAGCATGAGGCTGTTCTAACGTGCCTGTCTTATAGCAAAACAGTGCCGTTTAGACCAAAGAACGATATTAAAGAGGGCAAGCAGCTTCTGCTGCAAACAGACTGGAAGCAGTAAGAACTGGGCACCCCCTACAAACCCATGCCATCAAGATGTCAATTAAAGAAGACCAAAGGTAAAAAAAAACCACTGCAAACACACACTTTAATGAGCTAGGAAATGTGTAGGGATCCAGGACTTTTAGATATTCAAGGTATTCATGTACAGATCCATCTGAAAACAAAAAGGAAAAAAACAGTAAGATCCAGATTATACAATAACAGATAAAATTTACTCAATAGCACACTTTAATTTTACTCTGGAGTTTGTATTTTGTTCAATGTTGCCTTATATTTTAAATCATTTGGCTTATGATTTGTAATTAGTAATTAGTAGGTATATTAATAATTTAATATTAATTAAGTTTTAATGTGTATCTTAATAATTATATCTGAGGGCTGTCCAGAAAGTAGCCAGCCATAATTTTCATAATTTTTCATATTATATGGCTGGCTACTTTCCAGGCAGCCCTTATACATACATACATATGCACAAACATAGCCTAAAAACGTGCTCAATCACACTCAACAATCTACACCTAGGGATCTGTGGTTGATCAGGAAAGCCACAAACACTAGTGTTCCTAACTGGAAACTAAGTAAAGTCTACAATTAAACTTAAAAATTAAAGTGTAAACTTAATGATTAGAAATAATAATAAGTGCTAACAATTATTGAACGCACACTGTGTACTAAAGGGTTTATATATATTTAATCTAGCCTTCACCACAAACCTAAAATAGAGATAGGTATTATAATTGGATCCATTTTACAGATGAAGAAAAATAAGATATAAAGAGGTTAAGTCACTTACCAAGACTATAGCTTCAGAGCTAGAACTTGAACTACACAGTCTTCTTAAAGTTCTATAAAGTAATGACAAACATAACAATAAAGAATTCACAGAACTTTTTGGAAGGGCACTAAACTTCTCACTACTTAGACTGCTTGTTTTGATTTCCTGTTTTTTTCTTATTTTCTATTTCTATTTCACTCTCAATACTCCTTGTTTTTATCTTCTGTTGTCTACACATTCTTTTTGAACAACCACATCAATTTCTGTGGCTTTAGTGAGAGCTCTAAGGTTAAGATACCTAACTCTAGACCCAGCCCAGAGAGTCCTCTCTCTGTCACTATCAAGCAGATATCTTGACTTGGATGTCATTCTGCTACCTAAAGCTAAACAGGACCAAAACTGAACTCAGTACCTCCAACCCACACCCCAAATTTACTTTTCTTTGTATGTTTCTTAACTCAGGAAAGGACCCTTTCCTTTAGTGCATACACCATGAACTTGGAAATGATTTTACTCCCTCAAATTCTATATCCGATCATATTACAAGTTCTCTTAGTTCTACCTCCTGAGAACTCTCCCATTAGTCTAGTAATTTCCTCCACACCTCCACCATCAACTTTAACAGGACTATTGCAACAGTCTCCTAACTGTTATCCCTGCTTGAGCCACATTCCAAACATCTTCCATGGTGCTGCCTGATTCTCCATTGTTTGAAAGTGATGTTTTTAAAGAACAAATCATGTAACTGATTCATTCATTTATTCAATAATTTTTTTTGTTGAATGCCTTCTATGTGCCAGGCACTATTCTAGGTAGTGAAAGATACAATAGTAAACAAAAGAGAGAAAAAGGCATCAAAGAACTTATGTTCCAGTGGGGAGAGACTAACATTAAACAAAATGAGTATACACATATATGTGTGCACATGATGTATGTGTACTAGATGGTGATAGAAACTTAACTACCTAATGCTGGATTCTCACTGTTCATTCACTCACATCCTAGACTGCACCCCTATTGACCTACTACAAATATGCGTCTCAAATAAGCCATGCTCTCATATCCAGGCCTCTGCACATGCTGTTTCTTCTATTAAAATTCTCTTCCCACTGCCTCTTCACCAGGCTAACTCCTACCCACCTTCAGCAAGTCTTCCTTGATCCCCACTGTCTAGTCGTATTATCCATCATTGGGCTCCAAAGCAACTTAACCTTCCACAAAGAGCATAAAACACGTGCTCTGATTATGTGATGGGTATCGGTATTCGTTTGCTAGGGCTGCCATAACAAAATACCACAGACTGGGTGGCTTAAACACAACAGAAATGTGTTTTCTCATAGATCTTGAGGCTAGAAGTCTAAGATCAAGGTATTGGCAGGTCTGGTTTCTTCTGAAGCCTCTCTTTGGCTTGTACATGGCCACCTTCTCACTGTGTCCTCAAGTGGCCTTTCCTCTGTAACTTCATGTCCATGGTATCTCTCTGTGTGTCCAAATTTCAACCCTGCTATCTCTTGGTGTGTCCAAATTTCCTTCTCTTATAAGAACACCAGTCAGATTGGATTAGGGACCACCCTGAAGCCCTTATTTTAACTTAGTCACAAAATATAGTCACATTCTGAGGTACTGGGAGTTATGGTTTTAATGCAGGGGGAACAATTTATGAACGAGGGGGCACAATTCCATCCATATCAATATTCTACAATTCACTCATAGTCAATTTTGTTTTGCCTATGGCCCTAACCACTTCCCCATGCCCATATTATTTTAAAAAAAATAATATCAAAAGATATCATATCCTTCAATCAGTAAATATTCCTTCAACATATTTAGATAAAGAAAATATATTTTTCTTTCTGCAACAGAAGAGATGAGACCTACTGAGCTCTCTGATTATTCCCTAACATCTTTTCTGGGTATGAGGACCTTTTCATGAAAGATTCTTTTTGGAAAATATTTCCCTTTATAACAATCGCTTAGAAAATAATGTTTTAAAATATTCAATATGGTAGATCTTCAGTCTACACTCCAAAGATGGAAAAGTGGGTATCTGTGCATGGTTTTAGTTGAGGTTTAATTTTTCTACATGCTGCTTAGGCTGATAAAAAATGAACTCTGTGTATGTTTGTATGTGTGTATGTGTAAAGTATTGTGTCCAATATGAAGCTAACAGATTTTCAAGGTTCATTTTGTGACACCATGCATGCTATTCCATGCATCATCAGTGAGGCCCAAGAAGCTAGGCTATTTTCTCTTTTCATTACGGATGCCCTTTACACATCTCCACATCTCCTAACAGCTGTCATGGCAACATTCTCCTCTGTCAGGATGAGAAAGCAGTAAGGCTCATCCTCTTAATGCATGAATGAACCAGGGAGACTTCTGAATAACAGAATTCCCTAGAGTTTGGATGACACCATTGCAAAATGCAGTTTTGCAGTCTCTGCCAGACAGTCTGCTTTCAAAGTGATGCTTTTTCCATACTGGCACTTCAAACTGTGATGATAAAACATGAGCAGATAAAAGACATGGTCCTTCTTTACTTTTCACTTGTGACTCTATGAATTTTGTTCTTAAATAGCAAGTTTAAAAATGATAATGAACAAAATGGGCACTGAAAAATATTATGGAAGACATAGGATTTTAATGACTGAATGACATTTTTATCCTTGCATATGTTTATAAGGAAAATAAAAGAATTGCAATATTCCAGAAATAAACTGAATAGCATAAATACCAAAAGTTTTACTCGGTAGAAATTCTTAAAACTGGAACTAATGGTCTTAGGTAAGAGTTCTACAAAAGAACACATGAAGGACTATTAATTTTCTAAAATAAAATGTATTCTAGGACAGTTTGATTTATAGAAAAATTGCAAAGGCAGTGAGTTCCTATAACTCCAGAAGGTTTCCCATATTATTAATATTCTAAATGTATGTTACAATTAATGGAACAATATGGATACATTATTACTAAGTCAGTCCATACTTTATTCACATTTTCTTCATTTTTACATAATATTGTTTTTTGTTCCTGGACCCCATCCAAGATAACCCATTTCATTAGTTGTCATGCCTTTAGGCTCCTCTTGGCCCTAACAATTTCTTAGACTTCCCTTGTTTTTGATGACCTTGACATTTTTGATGAGCACTCATTTTTGTTGTATGTTCCTCAATGAAGATTTATATGATATTTTTCTCATCATTAAACTGAGGCCATATCTTTTAGGTAGGAAGACCAAATTATTTTGGGAATTTTCAAATATCTTTATGTTGTTGATTCACAGATTAATTTCATTATAGTCTGATTACATACTGGGTATGATTTTTACTCTTTGAAATGTGTCAAGGTGTTTTATGGTCCAGAACGTAATCTATCCTGGCAAATTTCCATGTAAACTTGAGAATGTGGATTCTGCTGTCATTGGATGAAGTAGTCTATTAATATAAATGTTAAAAATATCTATATATAAATGTCAATTAGACCAAGTAGATTGATAGTCCTATTCAGCTTACTGGTTTTCTGCTCTGTCTATCAATTGCTGAAAGAGGGGTGTTAAAGTCTGCAGCTACAATAGTGGATTTGTCTATTTCTCTTTGCAGTTCCATCAGTTTTTATCTAATGTATTGTGATTCTCTATTGTTAGGTGCATACATGTTTAGGATTATTATGTCTTCTTGGAGAATTGACTCGTTTAGCATTCTTGAATGTCTTTATCCCAGATAATTTTCCTTGTACTGAAGTCTGCTTTGTGTAAAATTAAGACAGTGACTGCAGCTTTATTTGATAAGTGTTAACACAGTTTTTCTCCATCCCTTTACTTTTAACCTGAGGCTTTACATTTGAAGTGCATTTTTTATGGACAATTCAGAGTTGTCTAAAACATTGGGTCTTTAAATCTATTCTATTAATCTCTATCTTTGGAGAGTTAAGTAGTGCATTGAAACCATTCACATTTAATTATTTATATAGTTGGACTAATATCTGCCATGCCTGTAACTGTTTCCCATGTATTATATATTTTTCTTACTCTGCTTTCTCTTGCTTTAATTTTCCCCTCTTTTCTTCTTTCTTTTTCTTTGAGTGAATATTTTCTATGATTCCATTTTATCTCTTCTCTGAGCATATCAATTATACTTCTTTTAATTTTCTTCAGTGGTTGTAATAGAGTTTTCAATATGCATTTTAAATTAACCCAAGTTCAGTTTCATGTGTAGTGCAGGTACCTTATAACAACAAGGGTATTGCCAATCCCTCCCTCTCACCGCTTATGACATTGTTGTCATTCATTCAACTTATCCATAAGCTGTAATTATCTAACATACTGTTATGATTATTAGTTTAAACAAACTAGTTCTTTTAGATCAATTAATAATGACAACCTACCAAGATTGAACCAGGAAGAAATCCAAAACCCGAATAAACCAGTGACAAGTAAAGAGATAGAAGCACTAATAAAAAGTCTCCCAGCAAAGAAAAGTCCAGGACCTAATGGCTTCATTGCTGAATTCTACCAAGCATTTGAAGAAGAACTAATACCAATCCTACTTAAACTATTCCAAAAAAATCAATACTCCTGAACTCATTCTACAAAGTCTGTATCACCTTGATGCCAAAACCAGATGAGGACACAACAACGAGAAAAAAAAAAACTATAGGCAAACATCTCTGATGAACACAGATGCAAAAATCCTCAACAAAATACTAGCAAACTGAACTCAACAACACATTAAAAAGATTATTCATCATGATCAAGTGGGATTCATCTCAGGCAAGCAAGGATGGTTCAACATATACAATCAATCAATGTGCTACATTACATCAACAGAATGAAGAACAAAAAACATATGATCATTTCAATTCATGCTGAAAAAGCATTTGATTAAGTTCAACGTCCCTTCATGATAAAAACTCTCAAAAAGCTGGCTATAGAAGTAACTTGCCTCAGCATGATAAAAGCCATGTGTGATAGACCCACAGCTAGCATCATGCTGAATGGGGGAAAACTGAAAGCCTTTCCTCTAAGATCTAAAACAAGACAACGATGCCACTTTCACCACTGTTATTCAACATAGTACTTGAACTTCTAGGTAGAGCAATCATACAAGGGAAAGAAATAAAAAACATGGATATGAACAGAAACTTTACAAAGGAAGATAGACCAATGGCCAAGAAATACATGAAAAAATGCTCAATGTCTCTAATCATCAGGGAAATGCAAATCAAAACCACAATGAGATATCATCTCACCTCAGTTAAAATGGCTTTTATCAAAAAGACAGGCAATAACAAATGTTGGTGAGGATGTGAGAAAGGGGAACTCTCGCACACTGTTGGTGGGAATGTAAATTAGTGCAACCATTATGAAGAACAGTATGGATATTACTCAAAAGACTAAAAATAGACCTACCATATGACCCAGCAATCCCACTGCTGGGTATATATCCAAAATAAAGGACATCAGTGTATCAAAGAGATATTTGCACTCCCATATTTATTTCAGGACTGGTCACAATAGCCAAGATTTGGAATCAACCTAAGTGTCCGTCGACAAATGAATGGATAAAGAAATTGTTGTACATATACATAATGGAATATTATTGAAATGATATTGAAATGATAATAATATGTAATATTATTATGGCTATATATAATATTATATAGCCATTTGCAACAACATAGATGGAACAGGAGAACATTATGTTAAGTGAAATAAGCCCGGCACAAAGAGACAAATCTCACATGGTCTCACTCATATGTGGGAGCTAAATATTAAAACAATTGATCTTATGGGGACAGTGAGTAGAACGATGTTTACCAGAGGCTGGGAAGGAAGCAGGGAGCGGGGAATAAAGTGGGTATGGTTAATGCCTACAAAAATATAGTTAGATAGTGAGATAGAATGAACACTGTTTGATAGCACAACAGAGTGACTACAATCAACAATAAGTTAGGGTATACTTTAAAATAACTGAATGAGTGGAACCAGAATGTTCCTAACACAAAGACATAATAAATGCTTGAGGTGATGGACACCCCAGTTACCCTGATTATTACACATTATACACCTGTACCAAAACATCACATGTACCCTATAAATATATGCAACTATTATGTAAAAATTAATAATGAGAATAACAAAAGATTTTACTTTACCTTCATTTATTCCTTCTCTAATGCTCTTCCGTTCGTAATGTAAGTACAAGTTTATTAACTATACCATTTTCCTTTTCTCTGAAGAATTTCTTTTAACATGTTATAAAAGGCAGATATTCTGGTAATGAATTTCCTCAGTTTTGCTTATCTGAGAAAGTCTGTTTCTCTTTCACCTTTTAAGGATAATTTTTGTGGATATAAAATTCAGAGTTGGTGAAGATTTTTCCTTCAACACTTTAAATATTTCACACTACTTGCATGGTTTATGATGAGAAGTTCACTGTTATTCTTATTCCTGTTTCTCTATAGGTAAGGTGACCCCCAACACACACACACACACCCAGCCCCAGGGCTTCTTTCATGATTTTCTCTTCATTTTCTGCAGCTGAATATCATATACCTAGGTATAGATTTTTTGATATTTATCCTGCTTAGTGTTCTTTGAGCTTCCTGAATCTGAGGTTAGGTGTCTGTCATTAAGTTTGGAAAATTATCAGTCATTATTACTTCAAATATTTCTTTTGTTCCATTCTTTTTTTCTCCTTCTGATCTTTCAATTACCTGAACATGTATGTTTCACCCTTTGAAACTGTGCCACAGTTCTTGGACCTAATGTTTCCATTATCTTTTACCTTTGCATTTCAGTTTGAGAAGTTTCTATTGACCAATCTTCAAGCTCACTGAGACTTTCCTTAGCTGTGCCCAGTCTCCTGGTGAGCCTTTCAGGGACATTTTTCATTTGTTGCTCCATTTTTGATTTCTAGTATTTATTTCCTTTTGATTCTTTCTTAGCTCTCCATCTCTCTGCTTATATTACCCATCTGTTCTTACATGTTGTCTATTTTTTCTATTAGATACCTTAATACATGAATCATAGCTATTTTCAGTTCTCTAGCTGATAATTCCAAAATCTGTGTCATACCTGAGTCTGGTTCTGATGCTTGCTTTGTCTCTTTAGTCTCTGTTTTTCCTTGACTTGTAATTTTCTGTTGAAAACCAGATACGATGTGTTGGATAATAGAAATTGAGGTAAAAAGGTCTTTAGTGTGAGGTTTTATGTTAATCTGGCCAGGAGCTGAGCTGCATTTAATGTTTGCTGTAGATGTGGTGTCAGAAGCTTCTAATTCCTCTAGGGTTTGCTGTTTTGTCTTTGGGCTTTCCCAAGATCCCCTTCTTGGATTGTGTTTGCATCTTGCAGCTGTTCCAGCTGTATTCCACTGCTATTACACAGGAGCTCTGCTGTTGTGGTGGGAAGGAAGGGGGGAGGGGATGCAGTCTATAATCTCACGATTAACTCTCAGTCTTCTGGTGGGCCTATGTTGCTGTACTGTGACCTTCACAAGTGTTTCTTAGCCTTTTTCCTCCTCCCTTAGTTGATATAAAATCTAAAGAGCACTTGGGTCAGAGCAATGTCTTTTCCCTGGGTGGGCTACAGCATTTTCCCTTGGAGAGTAGGCCTTTATTATAGAGAACACTCTGGGAATATTTCACAATGGTTATTTTCCCCTCCCCTTGCCAGAACCAGGAGAGGATTTTTCTTGACTCTGCTATGAAAACCTGACGGGGTTCCTAGAAGTAAGTTCCATGTAAATGTGAGACCTCCTCTAAGACTCCTGTGCCCAAGAGTTTCACTCTCCAGCTAGTCGACACTTAGCTTCCAGCAATTCATCAAAATTACTATTTTTAAGTGGTCACTCCAAGCTTAGGTTTCCAGTTGCTTCTGCTATAGGGAAGCAAATCTTAGCTGTGACTGAATTCACCTGTTTCTCTAGATTTTGGGGTGGTGGGTTTGCCCTGGGATTGCTTATGGGTCCACAAAATGTCATCAGCCAAATTTTAGTTTGTTCGGAGGGCGGAGCAAGATGGCGGACGAGAAACACCGCCAGTTAGAGCGTCTC
>VBSM01002616.1:7084924-7118030 GCA_008086735.1 Cheirogaleus medius | reverse complement strand
AAAAAAAAAAAAAAAATTTTAGTTTGTTCAGCTTCATCATTTTTTTAAAAAATCATGTCTTTTGAATCATAAACTTTTTCTTACTATAAGGATGGGAGTGATGACTTCCAAACCGTTTATATGTCAGAGTTCCTTACTTTGTTTTTTCATACTCATATTTTTAATATTTATTTTTATAGAAACAGAAATGTTTGCCTAGAAAAGTATTTATTGAGAACTCATGACAAGCTTAGTCATGAGGCACTCTGGAAGATAAAAATTCATTCATTCATTCAACAAATATTTACCAAGCACCTATTACGGTGCAAGGACACATGCTAGATAGTAAAGATATGGTGAATAAGAAGACAGTGATGGTCCCTGCCCTCACAGAACTTATATTCTAGTGAGGGAGACAGAAAATGGATATACACAGAAAATAGTAATGTGTCTTTAAGAAAATAGTAATGTGTCTTTTGTTTCATCAGAGTGATGAAACAAAATGTAATAATTATAGAGAGTATATATGTTTGAGTACATTGTATAATAAGAAGGTAGTTCAGCAAGAAGGAATGGTACAGGTTTGAATATTCTGGGACTTGAACAGAAGTTAGAAAATAAGTAGAATTAAGGTTGTGAAGAAAATGCCACTTTGATAAAGAGCACAGCAATGGCAAAGACTTGGAGGCAGGAATGAGAATCATGTGTTCCCATACAGCCAGTTCAGCTTGGCTTTAGTGTAATGTTCACTGCAGAGTAGTGGAGAGTATAGAGGAAAAGTTGGCTGATGGCAGAATCGGAAATGTCTTGTTCAACAAGAACCATGAAGACTTTATTGTCAAAACATTAGTCAGTGGGTAGAATGGGAAGAGTCCTGAAGTAGGATTCATGAGGACATCTAGCCTTTGCCACTAACCAGCTGTGGTTCCTTTGGCAAAGTCACTTGGCTCTGAGTCTGTGTCTTCATCTTTAGTAAAAGAAATGTTGAGGAGTAGAGTCCTCCTCCCACTCAAACACCTAAGGCTCTGTACTGTAGGAAACTCCTCTGCATCATTCCAAATAGGTAGGAATCCAGGCTCTACCTGAGTCCTTCATATGACAGAAACCTCACTATTCTTCAAGGCAGCCTGTTCAACAGAACAGGCACCAGACTGTTAAAATTGATATAATGCTTTTGTTCATAATGAGCTGAAATCTGCCTTACCACAATTCACTCTGTTTAAAGTTTAAAACTTCAGAGGACCTCTGTCCAACAGAACTTTCTACAAAGATGAAATAGTACAATTCAGTAGTTATTAGCTACATGTGGCCATTGAGCACTTGAAATGTGGCTACTACTGTGAACAGAAAGCTGAATTTTTAATTTTATTATTTTAACTTAAATAGCCACACGTGACCAGTGCCTACAGTATTGGGCTGCTTAGCTATAAAACAAGCCAAAATAAACGTCTTCCTTCCATATAACAGCTCCTGAAATATGTGTGACAATTCATTAATGGCCGGTCCCAAGCTTTTCTTTCTCTAGCTAAGCACATTGAGACACTCTAACCATTGTCCACATGGCAAATTTTGCAGCCCCATGTTCTTATTGATGCATTCTGAGATCCACAGATGGTTACCAGAAACCATGAAGCCCCTAAACTTACATGCAGATCTGTAGTATATATATGCACATTTGTCAGGGAAGAGCTTTCAGGGCTGCCTTCAGATTCTCAAAGGAATTCCTGACCCCCAAATGGGGGTTAGGGTGAGGGGGGAAGATAAAAGAAAATGGGACACAATGGCAGTATTAATGCTAGCCCTGAAATGTAATGTAACAAATGAGAGGCTAAGATGAAAGCAGACCTTAGGACCCCTAACGCCTAGGCTTATTTCTATTTCAATACCACCTATGTATTTTCACACAAAATTGCTTCAATTTCTTTCTAAAACACAGCCACCATCTTTTTCTATAAACATGGTAACATGTAATTTACATAAATCTGTATGTGTCACATAAAACTAGGTTATTTTTCATAGAACCATGGTTGAAAAGCATTTTTTAAAAAAGCATTCATTAACACCAAAAAATACAGTATGTAGGTTATTCAGGGACTTGGGGTAGTTGTTTTGTTTTGTTTTTTTTCTTTCCTTCTTTGACATGACAACTTTAAAAAAAATAAAAGGGAAAATGCACTTCAAAACCTTTCTTTCAGTCTGTTAAAGTCATTTGTAATTCCCTTGGTTCAGACCCTGCTGCCTCCATATAGAAGGGAGAATTTTGAAAGGATTTTTGAATTCTGAATAAATTCATCTTACTAAATCAAAGGACCTATGGTCTGTCAAGTAATCTGACCTCTGTTGGCCTATATCAAAACATCACAGCTCTGCCAGTGTTTATGCTATTTTTAAAGAACTCCAGGAAAGATAATTCTGTTACCTTGAATGGCAATTCATTCCGATGCCATCCAGTAAAAGACCAAGTATAACATCACACTAAAATAATTTTTGTGGGTACCATATTGCCTTTCCAAGAGTATAAATCAAGTGAAAGTACATCAACTATTTGATGTTTATGGCTTCTTTTTACTATCATTCTAATGTAATCCAGGCATTAAAATTATAAAACGACTCTGGCATATTGAATACTCAACTCTAGAGTGTTCCTAAATTTGAAGGGTTTGAAGGCATTCTTTCTTTTTCCTTTTCCGTTCATTTCTTTCTCTCTCTTTTCAATATTAATCAAATGATTGCAATGGCTACAATGTACAAATTCTAAACAAATAAACAAGAATACCACATCTTGACATCAGTTACTCCAAATTTGTAAAGTTACCTTTTAATAACAATTGACTAGAAGACAGACCATGAAATATGTGAATCTATCTCCTTACAATTAGGTCTTTCTGTATAAACTTTAGAACAGTTATTGTTGTCTTACCAGTTCTGAAGAAAGAAATGACCATGAGACATGATCAAAAGTCCCTCTGAGACATCTTTCCCATCAGGAGTGGCAGAACCTGCAGTCAGTCTGACCAGAACTACATTGTGACTGCCTTAAGGTCCCCCACATAGATGTCTATGTAAGTTTTAAAGACAGACAAAGAATCTGGTCCCTTCTCACCACCTATAACACTGTCTCCCTGGTCCACATCCCGATCATCCCCCAGTAGATCACTAGAATACCTACTAACTCATCTTCCTATTTCACCTTGGGTTCTATTTTCAACCCAGCAGCCAGAGAGATACTTTAAAAACATATCATGTAACTAATTAACAAAGCCTAAATGCTTCCTATCTCACTCAAAGGACAAGCTAAAATCTTTACTATGGCCCAAAAAGCTGCCTAATTTCTTCAGTTCTTTAATTAAAAGTCACCTCCTCTGAGAAGTCTAAAATCTCAACCCCTATGCCCAATACATGCACATTCCTTACCTCCTCGCTTGCTGTACTGTTTCTCCTTGGTACTTAAAACTATCTAACATATTATAGACTTTACTTATTTATTTGTTAACTCATTTATTTAGTATCTCCTTCAACTGGAATGTAAGCTTCATGAAGGCAGGGATTTGAATGAACATCTAGAACACTGCCTAGCATTCAATATGTAGTTGGTGCATAAATTTAATGAACACAGGTCCATATAAAAGTTGAAATGAAAAGGTGAAGTAAAAATGATCATAATTTCAACATTCTCTAAATTAGAAGTCTCATTTAAATACTGGTATTATTCTCTGGAATATTTAAAAAATAGAAATATGATATTATAAAAGTAATCAAAATGCTCATTATAAAAAAATCCAAAGTCCTACCAGGGTGTCTGGCACACAATAGGCATTCAACAAATGTTTACTCTTATTGGTTTTTTACTGTACATTTTCCTTAGGATAAATTCTTAGAAGTATCCTGGTCATAGACAGAGGCACATATACAAAGTGCCTAATTAAGCTTAATCTTCAGGCCCCTTCATTTGCTAATGCCTCTTCCAAGACATAAGCAGGGGTGGGGGGAGGGTCTTCAAAATGTATTCAATGGCTATGTTTTTGCAAAATTTGTAAAAATAAGATATTGTAAACTCTGTTATAATTGCTATTGCTTTGCACTACAATTTTGCTTCCATCAAGCTTCTTCCCCTCATATGGAGTGGTACTGGAGTAGCCATGGGCATTTCTGGAATCTGGTAGGGAATTTTAAATTGGGAATTATATTTCATTTTGGTTTAATGGCTTTTATATGTAGATTTGAAGTCATTTCCAGGGACAGTTATTGATAACTGCTCCAGACTAGAAATGTCCAAGCATATTCCTACTTTCCCTCATTCCAACTCACCCTGCAAGGCCAGAGGTCACATCACAATGAGAACACCTCCTGCCAAGTCTGGCACCAGAAATATGTGAGCAGTGGAAGAGACAAAAGATTTGAAATGCATAGAAAACTGCATTTCATTGCATTCATTCTGTGGAAAATTCTTCCAATCATCAGGTATCTTAAATTGTAGACAAAGGATTCAGTTCTCATCAGTGCCTAGGCTAAATGGAAGTTCTCTCCTGTCAGGAGCATATTTAATAATACAGTATATGCAATCACAAAATGCAACAAAATTGTAGTAGTAGCACAAACAGCAAAAATGTGTGCACGTGGATTTTCAAGTTTTGCACATCTTAACTATTAACAATAAACACAGATTTCCATAGACCATACTAGATGATTTAATTATCTTTCCTATTTCTTTGTAGAAAATAGTCCAGCATCTTCACCATATGAAAAGTCAATCGAAGAATAACTAGAATATTATAAGAAATAAAAAAGTATAAAGGAATGTCAGAAAATTAATTACTAAAAATGTTAATAAATACAATATACACATTCTGTTCACGGGCAAAACAGGGACCAGTTAGGAGGCTATTCCAATGATCAAAGAGAGACATGAGGGAGGTTTGGGCCAGGACACCAGCAGAAGTGGGAAGAAGTTGTAAATATGTTTTGATCTTCAGTAGTCAACAGACATATATGAATGATGTGTTCTGAGGCCGTCAGAGCCCAGCTGTTAAGAGAGCTAGGCTCTTGATGCAGACTGACTTGGGTTTGCCAGTTAGAGATGGATTTTGTGATGTTTGTGGTATTTACCAATTTCATAAAAATGTGTTGTGATTTTTTTCTCATTTGAGCTAAATATTTAATTTCATATACACTTTTGTATTTGTAACTTTGAAATCCTTTTTTAAAAGAACTCCCTTCCTCTCCCAATTGCATAAGACTTAGGCTCCATAAACACTGTATCTGCCTCTGGTCACAGATTACATACATTTTAAATTTTGACATTTATTGCTTAATTTCCCATTGGAAAGATTATACCAATTGGCACTCCCAGTTTCCTTAAAACTTCACCAGCATTAGCTATTATCAATTTTTCTCAATCTGGCCAACCAGATAGATGAAATTTTAATTGGTGATTCTTTTATTACTACTGATGCCAAACATATTTTCATATATGCACTGACCATTTATATATCTTTCCTTGTAGACTGCCCAGTACAGCCTTTCGTCCTTTTTTTTTATTAGAAAGTTGTTTTTTATCACCTGGCTGGCACACAAATAAATGCATAATAAGTGTCAAATATTGTTACTGTTATTGTGTATTTATACCACTTATCTTGCACATACATTTTCATTTAATATTAATTTTACCTCTAAATGCCTTGTTTCTCCAACCAGAGAGTAACATCTTGCTGGATAGGAAATATGACATATTATATCATATTTTATACTTTATATCCCTCACCTAGCACAGAATCAAAGTATTTTTAAAAAGTTACATTTAAAGGAAAATCTACACTCTTTATACTACCACCACTACCACACCACTTCTACAGTTTGAGCAGCTTAGTTCACTCGATCGACAAAAATATAAATGGCAGACTATAAGTGTGACACATCTGGCCAAAAGAATATTCAATCATCTTGCTTTCAAATGACCATCTGAAGACTGTATCTTCTAGTATCATTATTTTTCACTTACCCTCCTCTTCTAGAACTCTTCTATACTGCCTGTGTTCTCTTAGTCTCTCTTTTGTCTGATCCTCAGAGTCCTAAAACTCACATATACACATATGTACATTCAAGTTTATGAACTGTGAAGCTAATGAGAAATTAGAGAAACAAATTCTATGTTCTAAACTGAATATAAATTGTAGCTAATTCTGGCCCCCACTGAGGCCTTTGAACCACTTATATGATTGAAAATACAATTTCAGAAACAGAAGCAGGTTGCTAATTACAAGAAACATCAATGGACAGTTCCCAAAGAAAGATTCATCAATTTTGGAGCAATTATGGGAAAAATGTAAACATGCGTTAGCATTCCCAAATCTGTCATAATTAAGATTGGGTCAAACTTTCCCAAAGATACATCAGTAAGCCTCCTAAATTTAAATTTCTTTAGGATAAAATTATCTTAAGAAAAGTTCTAAATGCCCATTAGGTTCTATGACATATCTTTTAAACTTTTTTAAATGTAACATAAAGGTAACAGAAGTATACAACTGATTAAGTGTACAGCTTGATTAATTGTCACAAAAAGAACACACTAAAGGCGTCAGCCCCCAGATTATGAACCAGTGCGCTATCAGAAGCTGGGAAGACCCCATCAACCCCTCTGAGTTTTTACCTCTCCCCAAAGTATACCAATATTCTGACTTTTAATACCAAACATTAGTTTCACCCATTTTTGAACTTGTATAAACAGGAATCATATAATACATAGTTTTTTGTATCTGGCTTCTTTTTCTCCTAATTATTGTTTTTGCATATAACAGTAAGAACCCAAACATCCACATTTTATATCACTAAAGAATCTCCATCTTCAGTCACTACAGTTAGTTCTATAGTTGGGCTCTTCTTTTCATAAAGTTTTACATTAAAATCTTTAAATCCAAAATCCAATAAACTATCTCAATGTAAGTTAATAAACAGATTCAACCTTTAGGATGAATTTTTGATTGGAAAGTGTATATTCACACATACTAGCAAGGAACTACTTTTTATTATACAAAAAAGAAATTAAAAAGCACAATTCCCTAAATTTTTGAAAGTCTGATTTAAAAGAAATTTAAAGAAATAAACTGTAAGTGGTTTAAGTTGTAGATCAAAATCAAAAGCATGTATACATATCAAATTAAAAGCACATAACTTTCATTTACCTATTTTTGACCATGTGATTTTAAATGACCACGCTCCATCCCTATTCAGCCTCTAGCTTAAGTTAGTATGTTAACAGGCCCAGTCTTCCTTGAACTGCCCATATTTTTCCCAAGGAGGAAATGCTATTGCATAGCTGTTATGCCCCATGCATCATGTTTCAGCATTCCTTCCTTTCACTGGGCTCAGACTAGCTGTTTTCTATTTTTTCCCAAACATTAAATGTTACTAGATTAGAACCAAAAAGAGAAGCAAATTGTCTTCAAAAGCTAAGACAAAATGTAAACAAAAATAACTAAAGAAAAACAAAAATTTCTATTTTTAAAAGATTGCATTTCCACCAGACTGTTCATTTTCCTCTTGTGCAATGACATTTTCATTTTCTTTCACTTGATCTGACTTCTAACCAAGTTCATTCTTAAATTATAGGCAGCTAAGCCTTTGAAAATTTTATCTGCAGCTTTCAGGATCCACAGGGACAAATGGCAAAGTGGTAGACCGTGACACAGCCATAGCCCGAACCCACAGAAGCTGGCCAAGCTTTATGCCTTCAGCAGTGTGCCTCAACTCTCTGTGCTGGGTCAGTAGCTTTACACCATCTGGGTTCCTCCCCCAGGATATATGATTTACTAACCCGCTGAGATCCCATGTGTGACCGTTCCCAAGGAATTAAATAGAAAATACACTGCTCTCCCTGGACAGCAATAAATCCCAAAAATGTTGATCCCTATGACCCCACTTGAGGGTTCATATAACATCCCTGAGCAGCAAAACCTCTCTTCTATTTAAAAAAAAAATATTACTCTGTTACCACTAGATAATTCTGGAATTACTTTTGCTTTTAGATGAATTCATGTTTTGGAAAGGTGGAAAAAAACTCAATGTATAGACCCAGAAATGAAAGTAACTTGGCTAACCTCGTTTATATGGCAATAGCCTGACCCAGCCATCACTAAAAAGTTAGAGCTCGCAGCTTCTGTCTTCATGGACTCAACAAAACACCTGCAAACCCCTCTCCTTGGGCTCTAAACCTCATTTCTGAGAGACACTGTTTTATGGGTTAAATTGTATTCCCCAGAAAGATATATCCCTATATTAATGATGTGAATGAGACCTTATTTGGAAATAGGAGCTTGCAGAGGTAATCAAGTTAAGATGAAGTCAGCAGGTTGAGCCCTAATTCAATATGGCTGGTGTCCTTATGAGAGGAAAATGGCAGAGACACACAAGGAGAATGCCAGGTGTCAGCAGAGGGAGAGGCTGGAGTGATGCAGCTGTAAGCCAAGGAACACCAGTACGGATGCCCAACATCAGAAGCCAGGAAGAGGTAAGGAAGGATTCTACCCACAGAGGGAGGATGGCCCTGTTGTCACCTTGATTGTGGACTTCTAGCCTCCAGAACTAAAAGAGAATAAATTTCTGCTATTGTAAGCCACCCAGTTTGTAATACTTTGTTGTGGAGGCCCTAGGAAACAAACACACACTGGGATGATGTATTAAGGAGCGTGCCAGGAAGACTGCTACAGTACTCCTGCTTTTATAAATTCCCGACTGCCAAAGGAGCATAGTCACAAGCTGATACCGTTCACTAAACTTGTTCAATTCTCAGCTATCTACAAGGAGATGAAATGCCAGGAACAGTTAATCAATTTGCCTTTGAAAAAGTATTTTATACTTCTGTCTGAATGTGAGTGATTGACATCCTGGAAACTTACCACATGTGAAACAATAATAGCTAACATATACTGAGTGCTTACCACATATACTCTTTTAACAATTCTTATGTATTACCTCATTTAATTCTTAGCTCTATGAAATAATAATATTATTATACTTTTTATATAAATGAGAAAACTGGGACAAGAAGAAACTATTTAATAACTTGCCTAAGGTCACATAATTAGAATGTCCCAGAACCACAGTTTGGCAACCCCAGGCAGGCTGACGCCAAAGGCAGTTTCTTACTAGCACACAACAGTGTCTCTATTACAAATCCATGCTGGATAAAGTTTTGACTCTTCAGTTAGTTCATGTTACTGTTTCTAATCAGTGCCTTTCATCTTCCTCTGTTCTTGTGACCTGCTCTCTATTTCCCCGGTTTGGGCACTGGCCAAATTACCACTAGACAACATAAACGACCCAGGCAGAGCATAGCTGAGTCCCTTCTGCAAATGTGCTGTTTCCTACTTTTCCTAGGGCAGAGAGGTTAAGTATTTTGATTTAAAAGGCTTTCTATTCCAATTGAATTATAGTAATCAAAGCTCCTACTTATGTCAACCAAGCACTTAAGCAAAGAAGGTGACAATGTCAGCAAATCTTCCTTTCAAATGCTTAATGTGCATAATCTCTAATCAGGAGTTGGCCGTGCACTGGAGCAATTTTGCCTACGATCCACAAGGTGGAAGTGGTCCCTTCCTCTCTCTAACTCCCCTTCATATTTAGTGCTTCTTATGACTTTTTCAGAAACTACCTTCTATTATAATTATTGGTGTTCATGTGTTTCTTCTCTTTTTGCATTATAAATTCCTTGGTGTCAACACTACATTTTATGTCTGTCTCTCTCACAGCAACCTCCTTGGTGTCTTGCATAAAGCAGGTGCTCAAAATATATTTGCTGAATGAATAACTGGATAAATACATAATGACTATAATATTAAGCAGTGATTCTACTGTAATAATATGCTAAATTCTAGAGATAGATTATTCAGTGTACTCAAAGTTAAATAAAGGAATTTCACCGAAAGAATCAGTTCCTGTCTATTACACCAAAACTGTAACTTAATCTTCAGGTTGAAAAGCAGAAAAGAAAAAATTTTAGCTTTGCAGCAAGATCCTGACATACCTTTGTTTAATCCAAGGGCAGGTCAAGAGGATAAAGCCTCTACTTAAAAGGATAAACAAAAACTATAGGTTTTCAAAATAAAGGAAGCACACAATGTTTGGTTGGTGTAGGTATTCTAACAGCACAGTTGCAGAAGGACTGAGCTTTGCTGTACATGAGTGCTCTACATTTGCCTAGATGGTGAGACAGCCTACCCAAAAGGAAGGTAATTTCTAAGTAAGAAAGTATTACAAAATGCCTAGATGTCAGGCTTTCACACTCTTAATCTTAGAATCCATGTATTTGAGCTGCATTGTGTTATATTGAGGAAAATCACTCTTGTTAGCTTTGGGAAAACTAGATTTTAGAAACAACTCCACTACATAGGAATAGGAGAGCTACCACTCATTGAGAACTTACAAAGCACACTTTTATGTTATATTATCTCATTTAATTTGGACAATAACCCTGTGACTTTGTTGAGAAAACAGAAGGTAAAAGATGTTAATTAACTCATTTAAAAGGTGGCAGATCTAGAACTCAAATCCAGTTTCTTCTGTCTCCAAACTCTGTTCTCTTTATTCACTCTCTGTGATGGCAATGGCTAACTGCATATCCAATATCCAATCTCCTCTTTTTCCTGATCCTGTGTGTGATGGTAACATACCAGTTAAAATTATTCACCTTTCTAGACTCCTGTTGTAGGCAACCTCTAGGATGGCTCTCAATGACTCCCACCCCCTGGTATTCATGCCCTTGTTCAACTCCCTCCTGTTGAGTGTTGGCTGGATTTGGTGACATAATGTAACAAATAGAATAGGGCAGAAGTGTTCTGATGTCACTTCCAAAATTAAGGTGAAAGAAGACTGTGGCTTCCATTTTGTTCTGCCCTTTCTCAGCCCTCATGGCAAGAAATAGAGGAAGTTTGGCCAACAGCCAGCGAGGAACTGAGGTCACCGGTCCGACAGCCCTTTATGAATTGAATCCTGCCAACAACCACATGAATGAGCTTAGAAATGCATTTGTCCCCAGTCAAGTCTTCAAATGAAACTGCAGTCCCAACTGACACCTTGATGGTAGCCTTGTGAGAGGCCTTAAGGCAGGCGCACCCACCTAAGCTGTTACTGGATTCCAGACCCACAGGAACTTTGAGATAATAAATGTTTGTGGTTTTAAGCTGCTAAGGTAGGATAATTTCCTATGCAACAATAGATCACTAACACAATTCCTTTGAAGTTAGTAGGGGCCATATGACTTATGAGATATAAGCATAAGGCCAATGAATAGAGCTATTGGAAAAGCTACTGCTTTCTTGATAAAAATGGAAAAAATCAGCTTTTATGAGCTTTTGTCATTTATTTCCTTCTTCTTCCTTCCTGGAATGTAGATGTCATGCCTGACATTGGAGCCATCACCTTGTAATCAATCATGAGCACAAAACATGCATGAACCTGGGCCCCTTATGGCATCATAGAGTTGCCATACCAATACTGGACTGCCTTCCTCTTGACATTTTGTTACAAAAGAGAAATATACCTTCCTGGAGTCCTGTAATTTACAGCCAAATGCAATAGTAATTAATCTACTCCTTCTCCAGCTTTGGCTAGAGCTTAAGTTTTCTCTATAAAATAGGAAATTAATAACATCTTCCCTTTGTACCCAGATAAGTGTGTTGAAACGCTTTGTTCTTATAATATGCTGTATAAATATAAGATATCATTCTTATTATTATTTTAAGAACTAAAAATATTAGCATTTAATGACAAGACCAAGTGTAATACTACTAACAATGAATAGACATGTCTAAATAATTTTAACTCTAAGCAATAAGCAATATATATATATATATTTTTTTTTTTTTTCCCCTTAACTGAAATTTTTCCCCACAGTCCTGGAGTCTAGAGGTTAGACACCAAGATGTTGGTATGGTTGGTTTCTTCTGAGGGCCGTGAGGGAAGGATGTGTTCCAGTCTTCTCTCCTTGGCTTGTAGATGGCCATTGTCTCCCTCTGTCTTCACAGGGTCTTCCCCTATACAGTTCTGTGTCTAAATCTCTTCTTCTTTTAAGAACACCTGTCATATTGGATTAGGACATATCCTGATGACCTCATTATAACTTAATTACCCCTCTAAATACCTCATCTTCAGATATTGTCACATGCTGAGGTACTAGAGTTAGGACTTCCACATGTGAATTTTCAGGATGCAATTCAGCCCATAACAGGTACATACCACATATTAAAGATCTTAACAATATTTTTAAAAACAATTTACTACTAAGTTTTTAAAACTACAATAAAGTATTATAGGTAATTATTTTAATAAGTACATCATAATAAAGCTTTATTATTTACTATAATTCAACAATAAAACCAATAGAAAGTTTTAAATCTTTTCCCTATGTCTTACATGAATTTGATAGAGTTGTGTCTGTGTTTTCAAAATAATTAACAAAAAATATGAAATATAAACCCAGTAAGTAGCAAATTAAATTCAATGCATACACTTCATCAGCCAGTATCATCTACGTAACCTACAGGGTATTGAGCATGAAGTGATTAAACAGTACTGCCCTTGGCTCCTGCTATTGAGGGTATATTAATGATGCTGCTCAGGAAGTTATCACAGTGTCTGTTTTGCACGATGGCATATCTATTTTCAATCAGACTCCAGGCAGGATGCACCTCTTTCCACCAAGGCAGATTTAAAACTCGCCTCCTGTCTTCGCAGCACACAGAACACGTTGATTATAGCAAAGAAAACAAAGATGGGGACGTTCAGGTTAGAGATACAACATTACATGACCACAGCCAGCAATTTGCAGAATAAACTCAAGAGAAGGAAAGCCACACTTTGAAATCTATGGATAAATTAAGCCTAGTCTATACTTAAATACTGCATTTCAAGAGCGTAAGCAAAGAGGAAGATATAGTTATAATGAGCCTACAGCAAAACCCAGACAGCCGAGCAGCTGCAAAAGCACAGGGAAAATCTAGTCTGGACCAGAATTATTTCCCCACTGGTTAAAGACTGTCATCTTACTGAGGAGAACCCCAGGACTGCTATCAAAGGCCACTGTATGGCCTGTACAATTCATCATATGTGAGAAGATGTAGAAAACTATGAGGTAATCAGAATCAATTGTGGGTTTGATTGCTCTCAACCAATCCTTGGATTGTCTCATAAAACATAAGAGGTATAATGATGCTGACGGTATCTAACATTTACTGAGCGCTTATTGTGTGCCAGGTATTGTTCTAAGAGCTTTACGTGTACTAACTCATTTAATTCTCACAACTCCCCTATGAGTTAATTGTATTAGTGTTACCCTCATTTTATAGATGAAAAAACTAAATAACTTGCCCATAAATTAGGAGGTGATAGAGGTATGCAGATAGTCTCACTCTCAACTACTAACTAAAAACCTGCCCAGATGCTGTTATCTGTTGATTAGATCCCACAGACTGACTACTAGAGTCAAGACACTGCTCCCTAGTGTGGTCAAACCAAGTAAACAGCCCCTCTTGTAGATATTTGATTAATAAGGCTTATTTATGTCTGAGTATGTTAGCCATGTATTCTGGTTATCTACTGCTGGGAAATAAACTACCCCAAACTTAAAGGTTTCAAATTATAACAATCATTTTATTTTGCTTATGAATCTGCAATGTAGGTAGAGCTCCTCTCTGATTCACATATTGTCAGGCTAGGGTGGCTGAAAGGCAATGGGGAGGAGGGTGGTTGATGCCTGAGGGCTAGAATCATCTGATATCTCACTCACTCACTGAGCTGATGCTTGATGTCAGGTAGGACCTCAGTTTGGAACTTCAGCCAGTTTACCTACACGTCTCCTCATAGCATGCTGGCTGGGTGATTCCAAGAGCAAGCATCCTAAAAGAGTAGGCTGGAAGTAATACATGCCATTTTTATTACTGAGCTTCAGAAGTTACACAGTATCACTTCTAACTATTGGTCAAGGCAGTCACAAAGGCAACCTAAGTTCAAAGAGAGGAGACACAGACCCTACCATAGACCCCATCAATTGATGGAAAGGAGACAAAGACCCCACCACAATGTCAATGTCATACTGCAAGAACAGCTTGAGTATGAGATGTATTGTGGTAGCCACCTTTGAAAAATATGTCACAAGAAGGCAATTAGAGCTTTCTAAAATCTAAATACAATGAACATACACAATAAATAAAGCAATTAAATAAGTGATGTCAACAATGTCCTACTATAATTAAATACCTCCTGAGTTATTTTTAACATAAAATTTTCACTGTATAAATTTCCTTCTATCATAGAGCTCTAAGACATCTTGATTTACAACTTAATTGTGTCTGATCCAATTTCAACATCCTAGGGACCAAATTTGAGGCTAAATCACCCTTCTAATGGGAATAGTTAGAGAAATAAGGACAGATATCATTAAAGATTAGATTTTTCTATCATCATGTTAAAGTGGCAAAGTGAGCGCTGCCACTCAGGCTTTCAAAGAAAAAATGACATTTTCAGTTACACCTACTACCTCAGAGACATTACATCCTGCCCTAAAAAAAAGCACTGTAAATGGAAATCTTGGTTTGTTTTACCAAGACGGTATGTCATTTGTCGATCCTTCACTGAGGACACTGGAAAACAGCTCCATCACTGTAATTCATGTGCCTCTCTGATCAGTAGTCAGCAACAGTTATTGATTTCATTCTGATTGCAAGTACTCAGTATTTTTTGTGTTTAGATTCAGGGTCATCTTTTTAAATGTGCTGCTTACCTTTTTTCTTCATCATCATTTTCACTTCTGAGATATACTGCTCTCCAACCTGAGAGGCCCTTCTCCTAAGTGACCTAAATCTTATTATTAATAAGACTAGTATTATATATTGTTAATACTTCACACAATGGCAAATCTTGATTTCTGTACTCCCTCTCGATACATATCACCATCCAAGCACATGATACACTTGTGTTGGCAAAAATCTTACCTAAAAATGATTTGGAGACATTTGGAATTCCTTCTGGAAATTCTGAGAAGCTCAGAGTCTTCATGGAAATCCAAAGAGACAGTATACAAGAACTTTACTTATTTAGGATTTATTGGGCAAATAAAGGGTTCAGTAAGAGTATTTGGGCCTTCTGGCTTCTTCTAACAGGGTCAGAAGAAGATAAAAGAAATTGGGATAGAGCTGAACTCCTGAATGTTTCTAGGAAAAAGTGAGGAATGAGAACCTAGAGAGCAGGATATTGAAGGGAGCAGGTGGGGAGGGAGAAATATGATTTATTTTCTCCGCCTACCACAATGCAAGTTCTGTGAAGACAAGGGTTATGGTTGGTTTCTTCAGAGTGACACCCCACCACCTAGACCAGTGCCGGACTGCTAGTGGATACTCAGCCAATACTTGTCAGGTGAATGAATGGTACTAACAGATGGTAATAATTCTTGAGATAAAATGCAGTGAGAGATGGGGATCTAGGCTTTTGCTCTTCTGGTAGCAGACACCGTCCCTTAGACCTCTGCCTTCTTATCAACTCACAGTTTCTCTCCTTCCACACACGTCTCAGCCACAGTAGGATGCGAACCTTTTCCCCCGTCTGGAGAGCTGGAGTGCAGAGCTGTGTCTCCCCATCACAAATGTAAAGAATCATAGACACGCCTGCCTATGTCAACACAACAGGTCATCTTTGCAGTCTCCCTGTAAGTAATCTTCTACCTTCTCAAAAGGATCATTACATGGTACCTGGTTTTATAAATAACTTGTTAAGCTGACCTTTCATTAACAGGGTCATAAAGTTACAGAGTGGGCACCAAAGAGCAGTACTCACTCAGCTCCCATTTTCACTGGGCCCAGTGAAAATTAGCAAGGAGGAGGTTTTTCCTTCACTGAAAGTCCTTTTTTTTTTTTTAAAGAAAACATTCCTCTTTTGGGTAGATATCTAATAATGCTATTGCTGGATTGAATAGTATTTCTATTTTTAGCTCTTTGAGGTATCTCCAAATTCTTTTCCACAAAGGTTGCACTAATTGCACCACTCATATTATCCTGGATTGAGATTAAGCCCATTATCCAAAGTGAAGTGACACAAGATCGGAAGAATGGGCTCCACATGTACTCGCCATCAAATTGGTACTGACTGATTAACACTATGGTGCTCAAAGGGTGGTGGTGTTCACAGGGATTCAGGGGGTAGACCCACAGCTGAAGGACGTGGTGAGCATTGTGGAGGGGAAGGGCATACCTCTAACCCTTGCTAGAGAGAGGCAAAGATATAAAATGCAACCAAAATGTTTGTACTCTCATATTTCCTTGAAATAAATAATTTTTAAAAAGGGGCAAAAGAAAACATTCCTTTTCAGTCCCCTTTTCTCTGTCAGTCTCACCCACCACCACTGCTTTCAGGAATGCCCAGTCAACAGCACTCCGTGTGCACAGGCCTGGGGAGGCCAGAGGATGAACTCTTTCCCTTCCTTTAGGCCCTCAGTAACTCTAGTGTTATCTCCAGGACGGCCTCAGTCACTAAGTGACTATCCAAGGTCGAGTCATCTAGCCCCCGGGGCCTCTGTTTCCTCATTTATAAGACTAGAGGTCAGGAATAAATAAACTTAACAGTGGCTTCTACTCACAAATTCTTCAAATCTATAAGTAATTAAGAATGGACTCCAAATAATAATCTTGCTTGTTTTTCTAATAATCTTTCTTGATAGTATAAAATAATGCTGCTAGTTAATTCTTTATTTTAATCTAATGGTGCCACTTATTTCCTTGCTCAATAAATAAGCAAATGTTTTCTTGGCACTTAACTATCTGCATAACATTGTGCTACTTCTCTGATGTTCCAGAACTTGTATCTTTAAGTGATATCTACTTGAGTTTTAATACACGTTTTGGAAATTTAAAGTTCTTGTTTTAAATTCTGATAGATTGTATGGTTTGTTCATTTATCTAGTTATTCAAGAAAAAGTTATTTAAGAAGCTAAATGTTTATTGATTAACGCTCAAAAAAGAAGGATTGATTTGACTGCTTTATAATGGAAGATGTTTAGTTTTTCATATTTGCTAACATGCTTAACTCTACGAACTAAAACAATGGATAGGCAAACTAAGTGGCGATCATAACGTGCCCTCTACAAATATTTCCAGAAACTAAATGTCATCTTAACTACCACCTGCTGTAAGCACTTACTTTGGACCAGTGCAAAATGCCCTCTTCTCAACAGTCCCCTAAGAAAGGTATTATTAGCCCCATAGAACAGATTACAAAAGGAGACAGGAGGTTGTGGAAGACTATATTGTGAATCACAAAATCCTGACTCTAAAGCTGTCATTCCCAAAGGCCATAGGCAATTTCTAACCAAAGCTCTAACATTTCCAAATTTCTGTGTTAATCTGATACTCCTGTGGATAAGCTTGCTACAGCTTCACAATTAAAATGCAAACTTATTCACTTCATACTGTCTTCTTTGTTGTGACTCTGGATAGCCAGTTGCAGCACAGTATAGGAAGTTTTTACTGAATGAATGCAGTGAGGTTTTACCCCTTGTTGAAAAGTATCAAATTTGGTAGTTGTCACAGTGAAGATCAGTGTGTCCTTGGGAGGGAGCCATGGCTGTACAAATCTTCTTCCCCAAGCAATTAAAGGGGCGTCTGGTCTATGCCTTAAGGGTTTGGAGTAAGACCCATCTGTTTACGCCCTTATGCAAGTGGCCTGATGGCAAAATTACCTTCAGTTCCTCAGATGAATACATACAAATAGGTTATTAATCAACATTAAACAGAAAACCTTTATCTTACTCTTAGAGACCTGTTTTTAAAAGCCAATATGGTCAGATTAAAATATAATGTTTCTAAAATTAAACTTCAGATTGGCTCTGGAACAATAATAAACACTGTCACTACACAAGGAAGAAAAATAATGGAAGATATTATTCTGTTAGTGGGAAATGGAATCCTGGCTCCAACATGATCTGGCTGACAGCACCAAAACCTTTAATGGAATTTGAGTTACAACTGGAGAAATAAATGCAATCAGCTCTATTGATTGCCGCAATGTGGGAGGCAGGAAAGAAAAGTGTAAATGATTTAAAAGGAATTACAAATTCAAAGGGAACATGATAAACCTTCAAATGTACACTTAGCTGTTGCTTGTTAATATTTCACAGAATTAAAATAAATGAAACTATTAATGCTAGCTCTGAGATTCCTATATTATGCCTACTCCTGATCAGCAACATATTAAACATAATTCATTAAAAGGCATGGTTCATAACAAGGATGAAGGAAATACTGCCTCAAATTCTGAAAAGTTAAAAACCTAGGGAGGTGGTATTTGTTTTGAATATCTGGGGAAAGGTTGTTAAAGTTGTAAAAATAATGTATTTAAATTGACTAGGTATCAGCTCTGGGCCAGATTTAAAAATACAGAGGTAATTAATACAAAGCTACTAATAATTAAGGAGCTCATCTGCCACTAGAATGGAGAAAAAAGAAGGAAGAAGGAAGTGAACAAGTGTGGAGTATTCTGTGTACCAAGCACTGTACTAGCTGCTTTATAGCCAGGAGACTCTTTTAACACTCACAACAACCTGGAGAAGGCAGCACCATTCCCACTTTACACAGAGCTCACCGAAGCTCAGAAAAATTGTATAGCTTGCCCAAGGTCACAGAGTAATGTGGTTAAACTGGGATTTAAAACCATTGTATCTGTTCTTCCCACTACGCAAACAAATGTAGCTAAACATAACATATCACAGTCTAGGAGGCAAGGTTGCTTAAAAGAAAAACTAATGAATAATCCGCTTTTAAGTTATATGGATTCTACAACAAAATCTACAATAGGAAAAAATCAATTAGTAATGATTAGAGATGTGACTTCATTTGCAAATTAGGGAGAATAAGACATTGTCACAGCAGGCAGGGAAGGAAAGAAATAATTTTTCTATGTAGCTGAGTAAGGAAAAATCAAATAGTTATATATAATAATGTCAAGGGTTCAAGGTAAAATATGGAATTAATCAAAATACTTTATTCATTTCTCCAAATAATCATTATTTCTGAGTGAAAGGATATAGGAAAACATGAAGACAGCTTGGGCACACCAATTTTTCAATAATAGGCAACATATTCACAAATTTATATTGTGAAAGCCAAATGGTTTATTAATAACAACGTTGACATGGAGCCAGGTAGATATTTAAGGTAATATAAAAGCAGTGCAAAAATACTTTAATCCACCCAAAAATATACTTAGTGATAACAAGTATATTTCAATCAATGGTAACTATATCAGTAAGAACCCTGGTATTTGTCAAACTGAGCAATTCTTAAATTCTCTAGGTTGTATTCAGCCAGAGCCCATCTCGATTTGGATTCCAGATTAACAACACTAATGGGAGTTCTTGGCCTCAATTTCGGAAGTTTCATGAAAGAGAAAGTGCTTTCACAGAACACGACACATTCAAACACCACTCAAAATATGACTTAAATAGAAATTTCACGGTAGTGCTAAGATACTTTTACAATCTTCAAATTTCCAAGAATATTGTGGGTATGTTTTCTAAATAGGCATAGATTATACTCAGTTGAATCTTGAATTCCATCCACAGGAAGGGCTGTAGTCTCTAAATGTAGATATCTAGGACAATTGTAGAAACTTAAAGCATGATTCACATTCATCAAAATCTGTGAATCTCTTCTAAAACTGTGAATTTATTCTCAGGGTGCTACACAATTCTTAGAGAAGCAGTAATTCTGTTGATTATAAGACAATTCTCTAACACAATAAACAGGCTGCATTTGGCAATCACATTCCCACTAGAGGCTAAATACCTACATTCTAGAACAATTTTAAGGTTTTTAAAAAATTTTGGTTTTGTTTTGCTTTTCAATATAATATCAATGTCAGTGTGTTTTGATACATGTCAATTTAGGAAGAAAATATAACTAAATAAGCAGTCCAAAGTTAAATATCTTTCAGAAATAATCAACAAGTCCTGATTAAATATCTTGGTAAATCTATTCAACAAATGCTTAAGACCTATGCTATAAACTAACTAGACCTAGACCTAACATATCTACAGAACACTCCACCCAGCAACAGTAGTATATACATTCCTCTCAAGTGCACATGGAATATTCTCTAGGCTAGACCATATGGTAGGCTACAAAACAAGCATAAAAATATATTTTAAAGGATGGAAATTATACAAAGTATGTTTTCTGACCAAGTGGAATGAAAGTAGAAGCCAATAACATGAAATTTGAAAAATTTGCAAATATGGGAAGGTGGAAATTTTAAAAACACACTTCCAAACAACCAATGGATCAAAGAAGGAATCACAAGGGAAATTAGAAAATACATCAATGAAATAAATGAAAATGAAAAATACTAAAATTTATGAGACAGAGCAAAAGCAGTGTTTAGAGAGAAATTTACAGCTAGAAACATCCATATCAGAAGAAGAAACATTTCAAATTAATAACTTAACCTTCCATTTTAATAGACTGGACAAAGAAAAGGAAACTAAACCTACAGCAAGCAGAAAGAAGGAAATAATAAAAATTATAACAGATATTAATAAAATAAGAATAGTAAAATTTTAAAAATGGATAAAAATTAAAAAACTAAAATTTCAAGCTTTGAAAAGAAATTTTACAAAGTTTCGGCTGCACTGATCAAGAAAAAAAAAGCAAACACTCAAATTACTAAAATCAGGACTGAACAAGAAGACATTAGTACTAACCTCACAGAAATAAAAAGGATTAAAAGGAATACTATAAAAACTCTATGCCAACAAATTAGATAATTTAGATGAAATTGGACAAATTCTTTGAAAGATACAAACTATCAAACCTGATTCAAGAAGATATAGAAACTCTAAATAGATCTATAACAACTAAAGCAATTAAATTAGTAATTTTTAAACTTCCCACAAAAAAAAGCCCAGGCCCAAATGGCTTCCCTGGTGAATTTTACCAAACATTTAAAGAAAAGTTAATACCAATTCTTCACTTTTACAAAAAAGAGCAAAGGAGGGAACACTTCAGAACACATTCTGTGAGGGCCAGTATTGCCGTAATACAGAAAACAGACAAGTAAACAAAAGAGAGAGAGAGAGAAGAAGGAAAGCAAAGCTACAGACTAATATCCCTTATAAATATAGATGCAAAACTCCTCAACAAAACACTAGCAAACAGACTATAGAAACATGTAAAAAGGATTATATACCATGACCAAGTGGGATTTATCCCAGGAATGCAAAGTTGATTCAATACCTGAAAATAAATTAATGTAATATACCACATCAATAAAATAAAGGACAAAAACTACATAATAATATCAATAGATGCAAAAAAAGTATTTGACAAAATAAAACACCTTTCATGATGAAAACACTCAGTAAACTAGGAACAGAGGACAATTTCTCAACCTAATAAAGCACATCTATGAAAAACCCATAGCTAATATCACACATAATGATGACAGACTATATACTGGCAATAAACAATCTAAAAATGAAATTAAAGAAATAATTCCATTTACTATAGCCTCTAAAAGAATAAATTACTTAGTAATAAATTTAACAAAAGATGTGTGAAACTTATACTCTGAAAATTATAAAACATTGTTGAAAGAAATGAGAAAAGGCCTAAAAAAATGGAAAGACATTCATGTTCATGAATCAGAAGACTTAATAATTGTTACAATGGTAGTACTCTCAAAATTGATCTACAGATTTAACATAATCTCTACGATTTAATTCCAGCTCTGTGGTTTGCAGAAAATGACAAGCTGATCCTAAAACTTATATGGAAATTCAAGAGACCCAAACAGCCAAAATAATCTTCAAAACAAAGAACAAAGCTGGAGGACTCAGACTTCCTGATTTCAAAACTTAATTCAAATCTACAGTAATCAAGACAGTGTAGTACTGACATAAAGATAGACATACAGATTAATGGAATAGAATTAAAAGTCCAGAAATAAACTGTTACATTTATGGTAAATTGATTTTCAACACAGATGCCAAGAAAATTCAACGGGGAAAAAACAGTCATTTCAACAAAGGTTTCTGGTACAACTTGATATCCATGTGAAAGAGTAAAGTTTGACCCACCTCTTTCTCATATCATCCACAAGAAAATTAACTCAAAATGGTCATACCTACATGCAAGAGCTAAAACTAAAAAAACCCATAGAAGAAATTATAGCAATAAATCATTGCGATGTTGAGTTAGGCAAAACCTTCCTAGATATGACACCAAAAGTAAAAGAGAAAAAAATACATAAAAAGAACTTCATCAAAATTAAAAACCTTTGTTCTTCAAAGAAAACCATCAATAAAGTGAAAATAACACCTACAGAATAGTAGAAAAATTTGGAAATCATATATCTGACAAGGGACTTGTATCTAGAACATATAAAGAACTGTTATAACTCAAGAAGACAAATAACCAAAATAAAAATGGGCAAATGATTTGAATAGACCTTTCTCCAAAGAAAACTCACAAATGGTCAATAAGAACATAAAAGGATGCTCCACATCATTAGCTGTTAAGGAAATGCAAATCAAAATCACAACAAGGTACTACTTTACATCTATTATCCTAGGATGATGGATGATAAAGACATAATTACAAGTGTTGAACATGGAGAAACATATATGTTGCTGATGAGAATGTAAAGTGGTGCAGCTGCTTTGGGAAACAGTTTGGCAGTTCTTCATGAGGTTAAACACAAAATTACCACATTCACCAGCAATTTCACCCCTGGGAATATACCCAAGAGAAATGAAAACATATGCCCACACAAAAACTTGCACATGAATATCTATACCAGCATTATTCATAATAGGAAAAATGTAGAATCAACTCAAATGTCCATAGACTGAGGAATGGATAAATAAAATGCAGTATATGCATACAATGGAATATTCTTTGGCAATAAAAATGAAGTACTGATACATGCTACAACATGGATGAATTTGAGAACATCATACCAAATGAAAGAAGCCGGTCACAAAAGACCACATATTATATGATTCCATTTATATGGCATGTCCAGAATAGGCAAATCTATTTAGAGAGAAAAGTACATCAGTGGTTGCCTAGGGTTAGGAACATATGTAGGGAGTAGGGAAGGGAGAATGAGGAGTGACTACTTGATAGGTGTGCAGTTTTTCTTTTTGGAATGAGGAAAATGTTCTAAAATGAACTGTGGTAACAGTTGCACTCTTCTGTGAATAAAGTAAAAGTGATTGGATTATACACTTTAAATGAGTGAATTGTGTGGTATGTGAATTACACATCAATAAAGCTGTTAAAACGTGAATTAATAATGTAAAGCTCTTTCACTATTAAAAAAATAAGACAAGGCATGTGACTGCATAAAGAGGTTCTAGAGGCAGCTGCCGCCTGAGTGAACACAGCAGGGTGAGACTGTGACTCACCCTGAGGTGAGTCGGGTGAGGTCACCCATAGAGGCAGTCAGAGTCTGCCTCTCCGACTGCCTCTATGTTACCTAATGGTCTTGGAGTCCCAAGAATGGCCCTGCTGAATCAGCCCGTCTACACCACCATTATTATCTTCACATCACCAATAGCTCCTTTGATACATGAATGAACAGAGAAGCCCAGGCCAAACTCATTGATTCCCCTCTCCCAGACCACAGGGAGGAAAACATCATGTAGAAAAAATAGAGGAACTTGTACCCAACAGAGATCGACCCATTCTGGAAGAAACAGAAAAGTGAGATTGGGGCTTCACCAAAAACCATATTCCCTCTGTGTCTATTTTGCTGTGAGTATTTGAGAACTATGCAATTTCTCTTGCCATGCTATTCCTTTGAATAAAAATCTACCTATTGAAAGAAGTTCTCATCACCCCTCACACCTCACTCCAAACCTGAGAAAAACCTTCTACACTTCCACATGGATCTGTTAGAAGCTGCTCACTTAAAAAGAAGAAGGAAAACCCAGCACTGACTTGTCATGCCCTGGGACTTGTGGCACCGGTTCACCATACAGCTTGCAGCTGAAGACCTAAGAAGATGCATTTGGCAATTGCCAGGTGGAGAGACAAGGTCCGTCTCTCCGGACGGACTTTGTAAGTTCTGCCTTTACTCAACAATTTTCAAAAATGGAACCTCTGAAAAAACCTGCAGCATAAAAGTGATGTTTTCCTAAGAATTTAACACAAAATCTTCTCATTGAGTATTTTTACAACAGGGCATGTAATACATAGAACATATGCATTTGCTGCTCCCACCAAGATTCAAGAACATATTGTCTCTATTAAATAAGAACGGGGAGAATAAGAAATGTGGATAGTAAAATAAAAAGTGCAGCAGCAGAAATTAAATTCTCACCAGAGGCAATGTAAAACAGACTTTGCACAACAGAAAATGGAGTAAGGATGAAGAACAAATTTGAGAAAGCACCCAAAAGAAGAATAAAGAGAGGAAAAGGATAAGCCTGAAAATAGTTATTTTGAAGGTCTGAGCAGAAGTCCTGCCTAAGAATAACAGGTATCCTTGAAGGAGAAACCAATGCAAATGAATTGAGCAGGGCAGGGAAAAGAAATGCATCCTCTATTTTGACCTGAGGGCAATTCCTAGAGGAAGATTATTCTGAGAAAAGTTAAAGGATTATCTAAAGTCACTTAACTTATAATTTGCAGAGCTGAGATAAAAACCTAGGTCTAGATGGCCTCTAAATGTATGTTTTTGTCAACCACATCGCACAGCATTGCCATGTGCTCTACAAGTTTCATTTAAAAAAGAAATCTAAAGGCCATATCCATCATTTATAAAATTTCAAATATCTAAAAGCAAGACAAACTGAATTTGGATTCTCCTCTGTAATTATAAATGCCAGAAGGCAGTTTAATGTCTGTAACTGTGGTGTCCAAAACAGTAGCCGCTAGCCATATGCAGCTACTTAAATAATGAAATGCAAATAAAATTAAAATTTTAGTTCCTCAGCAGCACTAGCTATGTTTCAAGTGTTCAAAAGCCACATGTGGCTACTGGCTACTGGATTGGACAGACAGACACAGAACACTTACATCATCGCAGAAAGCTCTATCAGATAGGCTGGACCATAGAGTATTGAATAAAAGTTCTTGACCAAATAACTGCATAGGGAAGTTGGAATTTCTGTTTGAAGGTTAGAAAAAATATCTTTTAGTTATGTACAAATCTCAGAAAATATCCTACCCATGTACATTTCTAAGAAAAGTGCTTGTTTATGCATGCAACCCTTGCTGACTAGTCTCATTTAAAATTCATGACACAAATCCCAAATGGGAACCAAGAATTGCCTGGAATCCCACTACCAATCCCTGATAAATCCATTTCACACATTCTTTTCTCTCTTCAAACTTTCGAACTAGCATCCCTGCCCCAACTTTCCCATTGCTTCCCTCCCAATCAATTACCAAGGTCCCTCTTAAAGCAAAGACCTCACCTCATTCTTCAAAGAGAAAATAAAACAACAAGACAGGAACCCATCTGCATCAGGCCTATGTTCTGCCCTCTCTCTTTACAAATGAAGAGCCCCAGTTTCTATAAAGACCAACCCCTTCCGCTGTGCCCTGGCCCTCTGTCTGTTTCAGAAACCACGTTATTCTTTCCCTCCCTAGCAGCATTAACATTCCCCGCTCTACTGGGTTATGCCCATCAGCATTAAAACATGCTACACTGCCTTCTTTAAAAAGGGGTGTCTGGGCCCTAGGTGCCCTCAAGGTCTAACCCAATTTCTCTTCTCCCCTCATTCGGGTCTCAGCTCAAATGACCCCCTCCTCAAAGTACCCTTTTTCTGACCAGCCTATCCAAAGCTGCCCACACTTCCTCTCCCCAGAGTCTCTATCACATTAGGATGTTTTCTTCATAACATAACAGCAGGAAAAAAAGTTCCAAGATTACAGAGACCTGGTCTGTCTTATTCATACTCTCACATCCCGAATGGAGCAAATAGTAACAATAAAAATAACAATAGTTAATGTGCCATGGTCCCAGTATAGGTTATTTTATTCAATTTTCATAGCTTTGAGGAACACACTATTAGTATTTTTGTTTTACAAACCAAAAAACTAAAGCCCAGGGAAGTTATGTAACTTGCCCAAGGCCACACAGCTAGTAAGTGGTATAACCAAGTGGAAACCCAAGCAAGCTATCCCCAAAGCCCATGCTCTCAAGCACTATATTTTGCTGCCTCTCTATAAAATCAGTATTCAAATATACTTTTTGTTTGTTTATTGAATGAAAATTTTGACCAAGTTATCAAGATACAAAGCAAAACTGTAACTCAAGAATGAGAAGATTAAGGAAATGAATATTAAAACCAACTAGAAGTCATAACAATAATGTCAAAGGGCACTAACCACCAATAAGGAAAAGTATAGTACAGAACTATCTAAATAATTAACGCACATGAGGGAGCAAAAAGAGAAGGCTAACAGAAAAAAATGCACAAGAGGATTCATAGTAAAAATAACCAAAAAGAGAAACAGAGAGGGATTTAAGATACACCTCTTTCTTGATTTCAATACCTTTGCTACAACTCACAGTATAAAAGCCGTGGGATGGCACACATTTATATCATGCATTACTCTTTATCTTTTTCCATGTTTATTGTCACCTTGAACGAGGTTGGCACTTCTTAGGGAAGGCAATTCTGCATTGTACATCTCTTTTTCTCCTAAGAGCCTAGTACAGTATTTACCTAAACAAATTAGGTAAATACATAGGGCAAGAAGAATGCCATATTTGTTTAACTGTCTAATATCTAGGACAGTGTCATATAAAAATAAAAGTATACCATGTTTCTATGAAACATATAATATATTGGAATTAGATATATTTCTCCAAATCCTCATTTATTTTCTAGCCAATAATGGGAATAATATTAGCTACTACTATTTCTAATCACTTTCCATTATTGTGTGTCTGCTAATGTGTCTAACCAAAAATTTCTATTTGTCTCCAAAGCATCCTCAAAAATGCCATCTCGGCTGGGCACACACCTGTAATCCTAGCACTTTCGAAGGCAAAGAGAAGAGGATTGCTTAAACCAGGAGATTGAGACCATCCTGGGCAACACAGAAAGACCCTGTCTCTATAAAAAAAAAAAAAAAAAATTTAGCTGAGCATGGTGGCACACGCCTATAGTCCCAGCTACTTGGGAGGCTGAGGCAGGAAGATCACTTGAGCCCATGAGTTTGAGGCTGCAGAGAACTATGATCGCACAACTGCACTCCATCCTGGGCAACAGAGTGAGACCCTGTCTCTAAAAACAAATACATTTTTAAAAATTAAAATGTCATCCTTTTGGAGCGCTTTCAATTAATTATGGAAACTTCTGAACTGTATTCTCCTATAAACTTCCATGTGAGCTTTGTACACATTTAGACTAGTCTGCCTCTTCACCCGCAGCGGTTCTAGCAAAGAGCATTTTAAAATTCGACAAGTTCATGAGGATACTTCAATATCAGCAAATCCATGAGGCCACTTCAACATCAACCAGTCCAAACACTGTTGAAAGAATTTGTTATAATTCTTCTCTATTCTGGCTTAGACTCTGAATTTTGTCTAGGCTCATGGTATAAGGTTGACAGATTCAGCAAATACAAAATAAGATGCCAGGTTCAATTTGAATTTCAGATAAACAATGAATAATGTTTAAGTATAAAGATGCCCCACACAATATTGCATAAGACATCCTAATACTAAAACACTATTTGTTATTTATCTGAAATTCAAATTTTGATGGGTGACCTGCATTTTATCTGGCAACTTTACCCTAGGGGATGGAAACCAGACTTCCCATATTTTTGGGACCATCTTCACTTAGCGATGATGTCAGACTGCCTGAACCTGTGCTTTTGTGAAATGCTTCCTGGCTAATCCAGCCTGCCCCTGCTCTTTCTGCACTTGTTTACCCAGCTCTGTTCCTACCGGAGATTGCCAAAATGAGTTCCGATTGTCTCTCCAGATTTTGCTCTAGCTCAGCTCTTTGCCTTAAAAGAGCCAAGTCTCCACCAGTGTTTCCCCACGTAAATTATACCGAGAGCTTCTGAGCTATCTAAGTTCCCTTCTAGGCTCCAGGATGAAAGCACCAAGATACACTGAGAAGAGGAAGGCAATGGATGCAAGGCAATAAATACTTTCTGTTAGACCTGGGGTTGCAGAACATTGATCAGTAAATTCAATCAGAGTAGACCAGAGGTCACAAGCTGATAGGCCTAGACAGGCATTAGTTGGTCCACACAGTGTGATCTTCTATGGTGTTTTTTAAATTTTTCAATTAATTATGCAAATTTAATAATCAGGATATTGCCTAAAAATTCTCTAGGTGTTTTCTCTTGAAAATGAAGACCCAACAGCCCTGTGCCTGCATCCCTATATGGTAACTAGAGACTGGAGCCAAACAGAAGCTGCCACCAAGGTGGAGAATGCATGTGTCCTCTCAAGACCCCCAAAGACTGTACCATTCCCTGTTGTCTCACCTGCATCCACTGCACATACAGCAGCCTTGGAGTTTATAACCCTCTCATACAAACCCTTTACTTTTCACAAGTCAATACAACCAGCCAGCCTGGTTCTTTCTTTCCATCTGCAGAAGTTTCATGACCGGATGTGGCATGTCACATCTGATAGGTTCCAACCTTTCATTATCCCTACTAGTCATTTGTACATTGCCCCACCTGGGCAGAAGAGTATGTTCACTCAGATGTAAAATAAAGTTGAATACAACAAAACATGTAGAGTTTTGCACATGAGATAAGGGTAAAAAATATCCTGAAGAAAATATGTACCAAGTTATAAATCAAGAGAAAAATGTGAGGTTTAGAATCCTGGAAGTATTGCATATTAAATGAATACTATCAGATTCAAACTCAGTTGGAACAAATGTAATACTCTCACTATTATTAGAGCAATGATAGATGCAACCAATTTTCCTTATTCAAAAGAATTGTAGCACAACTATTTTCTCCTACTCAAAACATAGTGTTTGTGGATTGTACAATCTGTCAAAAATTGAAGATGACCTGAAGCAATGCATGTAAATCGACAAATCTTCATGTTGAAATTCACTGACCTAAATATTAAAGGATGTAAATGAGACACTGCCACAAATTATACCAATAGAATAAGTGGTAAACACTGCACATCAGTAAAAGAACAGACTGGAACACTGGATGCTGGTAGAGTACATGATCTCACATTTATTCAATAAACTTCCTCAACCTCTCACAAAGGTTCTGTTATGCTAAATAGGAGATGATACTGGCCTTTTCCACAAGGCGATTCACACAACAAAGTAAATTAAAATTCTCTAATCCAAAAACATTCGCTAATTCATTTAAACAAACAAAAACAATTATATTCCTTTATTTTAATAGCCACATATGATTAGTTGGGTTCATGATTAGTTGAGTTCATACACAGTATGTGTATCTATTTTCACTTCTAATTTTTAGATAGTCACGCAATCATTTTTAAGGAAACCCAGACATATCCTGCAGAGCTACACCAGAATAATAGTTTTCTTCTTCCCTTTCTTGTGTTTCTTTTTCCTTTCCTTTCCTTTCTTTTTCTTTTAATATTTAACTTCAGAGACTTCTCTAAGCAAAAAGTCCTTTCTTCCTATCAGGGATAAATCAGAGAAACAGTTGGCTTTTTGCCATAAGGGACGGATATTTGGGGAAGAGAGCCAACCATCACTCATGCCTCTCTCCTGCCCATCAGCACCTCGGTTCTTCCTCACTGTTTGCTTTCTGCTTTCCCTGGCAGGGTAACAGCAGGTGTCAGCTCCGTCTGCATACTACGTACTGCGAGGAAATGGCAGCAGTGGTCTGGAAGGGCAGCACCTACCCTCTTTCCCCCTAAGCACTAAAATCCTAAACGTGCAACTTAAAGAAAAGTAAGACTCTAAATGTAAACACCACCCTTCAGTAAATTATAGATCATCTCACCCTCCTTTCCTCCTCTTCCAACCCTCTCCTTTCTTCCTCAACCCCAATGTACCAGTTTGTTTGAACAGTTGTAGAGTCCTCTTCTAGATTCTTTTACTATTGTTGGTTACAAAGTTAATAGCAGCTATAGTTTCTTGTGTGCTTAATATTTGGCCACACTGCTGCCAAAAAAAGAGATACATATGTGGCATTTAGATTATTACATTTTGTATTTACAGTATTAATACTGTTTTAATTAAACTCCTAAATATATAATCTCACACTGTTAATTCTATAATATTAGGCCAATCACTGCTCACCATCAGATTCCCTCGAATGTCTAGAATGGGAAATAAAACCCTTGTAGGGAGAGCACAGTGGTGACAGGCGGGGCTAGTGAGAAAACACCTTGTATTACTAGCCATATCATTATGATTGTCTTCCTGTTGTCACACACACACACAAATATACAAGAAATACAAAAGGACACTCTATATCAGTGTTCAATACTATATCCCCCAAACTTCAGGGCAACAAGATTCATATGGGGATAGAAAAGAAATCTACTTAGCATTTATTCAGAAAAGTAGTATCCAAAATACATGTGATGAATAGATACAACCTATCTTACATAATTTTAATAACCCATTATACTTCTTATATGGTCAAAAAGCAATGCAAAGAAGTACCACCCCAGCCCCCCTAGAGAAAGATGAGAGAGGTAAAGAAAAGAAAAAGAAGGAAAAAAGAATGATAGACAAACATGATGTTGGCATCCAGACTTTCACATGTAATTGTTTTAATAAATGTACAATATCTAAAAGTTTATTAGAGAAATGAGCCCACTCCACAACTCATTTCTCTTGCTATTACATACATATGTTATGTATTTCCAATGTCATCCCCTTCAACATCTCTGTCACCACAGGAAAACTGGGGTCGTGGTGTGACAGCAGTCTTGCCATGTAAATCAAAGATAGAATTTTCTTGTGTAATCAATGCCTTCAATATCTATACTATCAACTCATGGGAATTTAACTGCAGTCAACAATCGTTAAATTTTGCAAACAGCTGTGTTCTAGGCCTACGATGTACATGAATATCCCAGAAATAATATTGCCTATATAAGGATAAATTTAACAAAAACCAAATCATGGCATATTCAGCTGAGGAAAATGAAATAGGAACCCACAGAGTTTTTGCAGAAATAACAACTCATGAATAAAACATCTGCAGAGTATACTGCTTCAGAAGGAATCAATCACAATAAAGGCTTCTATGACATAGGATAATATGCATGTATTTAAACTTTTCTTTTTGACAAATGACAGAATAGCATCAAATCCCACCATATTTGTTCAAAAGTTACTACCAGTCTAAATGCTGACAACTTTCACTGCCTCTTCATAAGTGTGGTAGGGGATGGAAGAGTAAGAGATACTGCCCTATTCTTGCTCAACGTACAGATTTCCACACAGAAAAATGAAAGAAAATCTGCAGAAATAGCCAACTCTTTGGGGAAAAAATAAGAAGCTTGGAGATTGGATAAGTAAGTCTCCAGTCCATTCACCATATTGCACATAAAGATTTATCTTAAAGACTTCCAACAATAAGGCTATGAAATCATTTTAACAGAGGGCACTCAATACACCACTATTTACATTCTGCTTGATCTCAAAAAATAATTTGATTTAATGTACAATAAAAGACACATCAACTTAGAGCTGATAAAACAGCAGTCAGGCACAGTAGTTACGAGCCCAGACTCTAGAGGGAGAGAGAATGGGATCTGAATTCCAACACTACTGGCTGTGTGACCTTGAGCAAGTTACTTAACACCCCTAACCCTCAGATTTCTCACCTGGAACACTGAAATGATACTATCCACCTCTTGGGGACTATGTGATACACAGAAAGTACTAGCACAATGCTAGTGTTCAAATATTAAGCACACAAGAAACTACAGCTGCTATTAACTTTGTAACCAACAATAGTAAAAGAATCTAGAAAAGGACTCTACAAATTGCAGATTGTCCTTAGTAATAATTTTTTAAAAATCCATATGCTTTCACTAACAAATATATGCATGTCATATAGTTATAAAAATTAAAGAACCTGAGCCCTTCTCTTCTCCGGGAAAAAAGTCATTTCACCTTAACACATAGATAGGCTATAAGAAAAGCTTCAAATGTGAGATAAAATGTGCTTCAAGAACTAATCCTGTATTTGTTTCAAGGGCCTAAGCAATTGAAACACTAGAGTTTTATATCATATAACAGAATAGCAATGACTTCGGTCTGAAATATTTTAATAGCAGGAACAAGACCAGCTGGCTACTTTAATCATGATTATTATTTTTAAAGAACTGCATCCTCTTATGTCCCTAGACTGAATTAGCTACAAATTGTTTCCCTTGGGAATCAAGCAAAAAAAGTAATTTATTTGATATTGTATATCTAATTGCTGAAGATTTTAACAGGGGATTATTTCGCTGTCTTTATTTTAGAGTAATTAGCCACTGGTTTCACCTGCTTTGCTAACAACATGGAGGAAGATGCTTATCTTTCAATTAACTTTGACAGGAGGGCATGCATGCAGTTATTGAGTTATTTGGTGCTGTTAAAAGGCAAAACAGCTAGAAGACAGTACTGTCCTATATTATGTAGGAATGGAATTTTATCTACAAAGAGCACATTCTTACCCACCATCATTCTCAGAGTGATTTTATATGACACAGAAGTTAAAGAAGTATTAACATCTGCGGTCCATGCTGAGTTACAGTTGGCCCCAAAATAGTTCCTGTTTGTGCATTCCAAGACTGACCATAGATAGACTGATCAATGTTGTGAAAGTCCTTCATTCCTCTTGAACATCTCTTTGAGAGAGACTACAACCTATTGATCCTCATCCAAGAGAGATCATAGGATTCAGTGAAGTCTACCCAGTGAAGGCTGTGCATCATGAAAGAGTACCTAATAAAAGGACAGATACATGATTGGGGGAAACTGAATGCTACCCACTTTGAAAACAGGTTAGTCTACACTTTGAGTCCACACTGCAAAAATTCTGGCTAAGGAACAAATATCAGGGTCAGTCATATGGAATATCATTTCAATAGTTCTCATAATACCCAGGTTACTTCTAATAACATCTCCACATTAGGCTTTTTTTTTTTTTTTTTT
>VBSM01002616.1:7027680-7084746 GCA_008086735.1 Cheirogaleus medius | reverse complement strand
TCGGCCTCCCAGAGTGCTAGGATTACAGGCATGAGCCACCACGCCCAGCCCACATTAGGCTTTTACTAAAGAGAGAGGTGATGAAAATAAAGAAGTATTTCTAGGCAGCTGAACCACCAGGGTATTTTTTCATGATTTGGTGTCAACCTAGACAGAGTTTCTATGGGTATGCCACAGGACTGTCTCCAAACCTTCCTTTCCTATAGTTTGTATCAGTGATTCAGATGAAGATAAAAGAATATACACTTATAACACTTGTGAGTAATACAAAGCTAAGAGGACAGGTAATATAAAATAAAAATATTCAAATGAATACACCAAAACATAGCAGATTAAATTTAATTCTCCACTTCTTCATTCAAACAATTGACTACACAAATATAAGATTTGACCTAACAGCAATTTGTGTGTAAAAAAAAGAAAAAAAGACATAGATGTTTTTGTTGACTTTAAGTTAAATATGAGTCAACAGTATTTATAGCTTCCCCCCAAAGCTAAAACAATCTGAAATCACGTTAAGAAAGAATAGCGCTTAAAGCAAAAACATACAATAGTCCTTTTCAATTATATACAGCTACCACCATACCAGAAATTGATGAGTTCAATTCTTGGTGCCACATGTAAGAAGGCCAAAGACAAGCTGGAATATACCTGAAGAAGGTGACAAGAATGTTAAGGAATTAAAACCAGATATGAGAAAGGACTAAAAGAACTCAAGATGATTAGCCAGAAGAAAAAAACTTGGAAAGAGCAGGCCAGTGTTGTTGTTTTCACCTCCTCATCATGGCCAACCCACGAGTTGTCAACAAGAGCTGAGTGCAGAAACGTGGGGACACAGGGCCCCATACCACAACTCCTGAGTAGCAGCATGGGGCATATGAAACAGCCCTCCTTCTGGAAACACTCTCTCCCCTTAGCACAGGGATACCAATTCTCCAGGGTTTCTTCCTGCTCCTCCGGCTGCTCCTTCTCAGTCTCCTTTGAAGGCTCCCCCTTCTCCTCCACCCAAACTATAAATGCTTGAGTCCTCAGACTTGAGCCTCCTCCTCTTTGTGCCCTAGGCAATCTCACTCACCAACATGGCTTCAAAGAACTGTAAGTGCCGATGACTTTTAAATCATACCCACCACCCATATCTTTCCTCCAAGCTCCAAGTTTGCACATCCAACTGTCTTCTTGACATTTCTACTTAGCTATCTCACTGGCACCTCAAACTCAACATCTCCAAAACTCAAATCATCATCATCACCTACTAAACCTGCTTCTCCTCCAGAGTTCCTCTCATGTCATAAATGCCAACTCCATTCATCCAGCTGCTTAAACTAGATGCTTGGGCATCGTGCTAGATTTCTTGCCCTCTTTACTCACATGTGGAAGCAACCGGTCCACCCAATAGCCAATGCAACCAACCGTTTGTCTCCATCTCCATGTAATTGCTTTAAAACGTGAATCTACTTCAAACCCTTCAGTAATGTCCCAGTGTCCCTAGGAAAATAACAATAATTTTAAAAGGCCCTGCCTAACCTGGCCTCTTCCTAGCTCTCTAGCTGAACCTCAAATCACCCACTTTCACCCCCTACCTGGCTCCAGCTACACTGCCCTTCCTTCAGTTCTTCAAATATGCCAAGTTCTTTCCCTTCTGCAGGACTTCATGCAAGTTGACCCTCTGCATATTTGACCCCCTCATCCTTACAATCTTCTAGCTCTTTTTTTGTCCTTCAGGGCCCAGCTTAAATATTACTTTCTCAAGGAAGCCTTTCTACTGCCCGATCTAAATTACTTTCTCCCTGTTATTCTCTTTCATAGCACCCTGCACTACAAAAATTAGAAATGACCTATTTATTGATATATGTAAAAATTTAGTATCTACCTTATCCACCAGGCCAGGGGTTAGCAAAATTTTGCTGGAAAGGGCCAGACAGTAATTATTTTAGGCTTTTCAGGCCATACGGTCTTCGTAGCAACTACTGAACTCTGCTGTTGTAGTATAAAAGCAAAGGAATGGGTGTGGCTGTGTTCCAGTAAAACTTTATTTACAAAAGCAGGCAATAAGCTGGATTTGCAGTGAAAGCTGTAGTTTGCAGACCTCTGTAAGAAACTACAAGTTCCACGGAGGCAGGGAGATGACTGTCTTACTCTCATCATTGTGTCTCTGCTGCCTAGACAAGGGCCTGGGACACAGCTCTTACACAGTAACTAGCTGTTGAACGGATACAATCTGGTAGACTGCCACAATAAAATTTGTACCATGTAGCTCTACAGATCAATAAGTACAAGCTATAGGAGAGCAGATTTGGGTTCAATATAAGAAAAGCTTCCTAAAAGATCCACCAACCCTACCGAACTAAAATACAGATCAGCAAAAATAATGAATGCAAAAGCATTTTGTAAACTACAAACAAAATATAAGTTCTTATCATTAAAAATTAGAACTGATCAAAAATAGGCACAGACTGCCTTCTAAGGCAGTGGGAGCCCTGGGTAATTTAATGAGAGCCTGAAGACCCATCTATGAGGAGTACTCCAGAACAGATTTTTACACTGATAGGAGTTGGCCCAGAAGACCTTCAAGACACCTTTCGACCTAAGGTTTCTAAGCCATCACTCAGGACCTGCCCACTAAGAGCAATGGCATATTTACTAAGTCCCTACCCTGAGACAAGATCTAGATATACCATGATTTATTTATTTATTTTTTTTTCTTTAGAGACAGGGTCTCACTCTGTTCAATGGGCTGGAGTGCAGTAGTAACATCATAGCTCACTGCAACCTCAAACTCCTGTGCTCAAGTGATCCTCCTGTCTCATCCTCCCAAGTAATTGGGACTTCAGGCAAGCGCCACTACACCCAGCTAATATTTTTCTATTTTTTGTAGAGACGGTGTGTTGCTCTCCCTCAGGCTGGTCTGGACAGAAATCCTAGGTTCAAGTGATCCTCCTTCCTCAGTCTCCTGAAGTGCTAGGATTACAGGTGTGAGCCATGGTGCCCAGCCAGTTTATTTAATTCTTAAAACAATCCCCTGAAGTTTCAATGGCATTATCCTCACTTTTTTAATTATCTCATCTAAAATGTCAGTTATCCTCATTTTGCTGAGACTCAGAAATGTTAAGGGAAAGGGGTAGAACAGGACTGGAATCCAGAGAGGGCTGAGAACAATGCTCTTGTCACATCCCACAGCCCCGCTCAGCCACGCCTGTCCCTTTTCAAGCATCACCCCTAGAACCCCAAATTTGCAGATACGCAATTCCTAGACATGTCCCTGAAAATTTAGGACTGAGAAATAAACCTTTCAAAAAGAAATCTGCATCAAATTTATTATAGGGCTCTGATAGGACAATGAAGATACGTGTGTCTCAAAACAGTCATTTTTGAAAACAATTTTCCTTTGAGATATGCTGAATAAATATAACAGCTTTGTAAATGGAAAATAATTTATGTCTAAGAGAAACATTTTCACCTTTGCGAGAAAACCTACTATTTTTCAATGTGCATTTTGCAGAAGGGAAAACACGTAGCTGAAGTATTAGTCAGGCAATATTATAAATTATTAAATCACATCATTTGGATAACATTTGTCGGGGAAAGAAAATACCAGGTGCAGCACAGAATAAATATTGCTGTTCCTAATTTTCAAAGACAGAATAGACTTTCCATTTCCATACACAAATACTTACACAAAAATGGGCAATTTTTTATATCAGAAGGGGGTCAAAAATTAATCTGGGTTTTAAATCAGAGCTATGAGATTACGAATGCTCTTTATTATCTTCAAATTGTTTATCTTTTCTATTTTTTTAATGATGAACATATATTACTTGTGTAATAAAATGGTCAAAACAATCCGATTAGACGATGTATTTCTTAATATTTTCTCAGTAATTTATTGGCCAAATCCTTCTTAATTACTCCATCAGTTATTTGGCCTCATCTACCTAGAAAACAACTGAGAGTTAGGGAGAAAGCAAAAAAACCTCTGAACAGCCTAAAAAGATGTGACAAATCCAGGCTTTAAACACATTCATTACAGGAGGGTCTTTTGAACACTTGTTATTTTACAGGGAATTCTTTTTTTTATTTCAGCATATTATGGGGGTACAAATGTTAAGGTTACGTATATTGCCCATGTCCCCCCTCTCCCCTCGAGTCAGAGCTTCAAGCGTGACCATCCTCCAAACGTTGCACATCTCACTCATTATGTTTGTATATACCCATCCCCTCCTCCTCCCTCCCCCTTGCCTGCCACCCAAGGGATGTATATTAGACAATGTGGTTATTTCCCCAACATCCTTTCTACCCAGCCTCCAACATGTAACAGCCATTTTATCAGGGTAGGATTGAGTCCCACCTCCAGGAATACTCTCTGACAACCATGGTAATATCAGAATAATCCCACCACTCTTCCACATTAATTGCAGGTATATGCCCAAACAAATAAGCACTTGGAATTCTTCAGGTCTTGGGGATTGGTTCAGGAGTTTGTCTAACCAGCACAAAGCTCAGGATTTCTACGATAAACTCTGGAACAAAGATGCCCTCTCCTCTGATGACAAATTATGCAATCTGGCTGGCAAGATGTAAATCTTGAAAATACATCAATTATTAATATTTTGCACCATGATGCAGACCAGCCCAAAGATAAACTATAGAGCCAGGTAAATGAAACCAGAACCCTGAGGAAGCCACACCAGAATCCAATCAGCTGCTGAGCATTTCACTTACATGAGCCAAAAAAAAACGCTTCTGCTATTTGTGTAAGTTTGTATTAATTAGATTTGATGTTAGTCATGACAATTTTGGTTTGCCCTGGAGAATTGCAGCTGACAGCTACCACCCAGCACAACTACCGTATTAACAAAGTTCTCTTTCACTTTCGAAAGTATTCTGGTTTTAATGATAAGTCACATGAGTACCTGTATCATAACTGATGTGGGCTAAGAGGAGGGTCTCAGGCATTTAGGAGTGACCAAAACACAGTGACAACTGAAATCCATAAAAAAACCAAGCATATACAGAAAATATTTTTTAAAAGAAGACAAAAATTCAGCAGCAGTCTGGGGTAATTCAATGTAGAGGCAAATAATCCTATACATACTGATAACTCTAGAAGCTATCATGCTAAAGCAGTGTTTTCCCAAAAAGTTCTAAAGATTTTCTAAGGGAACTATAACAAATGTAACACAAAGGGGGTTCTCTGGTCCATTACATACAAGCAAATTCCCATTCTATAACCCCCCTCAGAGACTTAAAATACACATTAACACTGTAAAGGCTCGGTGTAATCTTGAAAAAGAGGAAGCTGCTTAATTTTGTTTATCTGGTATTTATTCAATTTACCTGATCACAGAGAATTGTTTTTCTAAAAGATACGTATTAATATGCAATAGATAACTATTCTGCTGACACCATTTTGGGAAAAGCTGCCGTCAGTAATTAATGACTGAGTCATCAAAAAAAATCAAATTACTTTTAGTGTCTTCAGTTTAAAAAGTTGAAAAGTACTTAATATATTCTTGAAAGATTTCCTTCCAGAATGGTTAAATTTTTTAAGTGTGAAATAATTAAATAAATACATAAATGGAAAAACCAAAACTCACTTCTCCTAGTGACTCATTAAATAACAGTGGTGAACAGCAGAAAGAATCTCTACTATGTAACTAAAATAGCACCTTCTGAGGCACAATGACTTTTTGAAGGATATAGGTTCTATTACCCGGGAGAGGAACAAGGCTAGGAATACATGAACACACACGCATCAGTAATTCTAAGTAGTGTTCTACTCTGATCAAGAAATGTGCAAGCTGATATTCTGAACCACTTTAAGATGTGCATTATCCCAGAGGTCATATCAACCATAATGATTTTACAAGGGACTTGAGAAATTGCGATCTTTGCTATATAAATTTTTAGCAAGCTTAGGGGGCTCTTTCATGCTAAAACATAAACAACGCACTCAGGAGAAATATGTCAGTGTATATTTCACTGTCCCCAAGAAGAGTTCTTTTGACTCTAAGTAGAATAAAACAAAAGGCTTCGGAGATGTCTTAAAATAAATCCTGCTGTAGTGGACAGACTGGCATCTTTACCACAACTTGGGCCTGGTGAATTCTTGTAATTCAGAGAGTCCTCAGAGCTTTGGAGAAGCAATCTAAAAAGACTTCTGACAGGAATTCCACGTTGGGCATCCGAAGCCGGAGAGATTGAGGAGGGAGGGAAAATGAATGATTTGACTAGCGCACCAAACACCCAAAGCCACACAAAGAAGGAAAGAAATAATCCTGGGATGGATGCTGAGTGTAAACAATCCAGCTTAAGGGCTTCGACCATGTTGTAACAGTGCGAGAGCAATTTCCCTTGAATTTCTACAGGAGGAGGGACACATGATACATCATGCAGGAGGATTCGCAGCAGCTGACAACAGAACAGTTGGCACAAAATCAGAAAATGCTGCTGGGCCTCAGAAATACTATCCCCACATGAGAGGCAATAACAAAGTTGCATTATAATAGAGTGTGAAGTAGCAATGGCCCTGCTGGTTAATCACAATGAGCCCTGGTTACTGGGAGTCCCAGCTGTGGTTTACAGTTGGCCCTGCCACCAACACCATGGCTCCTGTCATCTGCGTCTGCTGCAGCAAGGATTTAAGGACACCATAGCATTTTACTGAAATCAGAAACCAAGTAACTCTGGGTTACGGCAAGGTCTGAGGTCCTTCATGCCATTTGTACTGCAGTGGTTTTAGTTGTCTACGTATTTGCTTAAGATGCATATGATACTGTCCTTTGAGAGAGAAGGGGAAACAATACTTTGCTTCACAGCTTGTGTTTGTGTAAATGTAGGAAATTCGGTTAAAATGGTTCCTTTCTCTAAAAAAGACAGGGGAAACTCTAAACACTTGAGAAATTAAAGCACCGAGGCACTCAAAAAGTCCATCTGACAACTTCACATTTGCATATACACATATAACAATAGACAGATGATAAATAATCAAACATCAGGCAGGAAGCCATAGAACAAAGGAGTATTCTGAAATAATCACTAATATCATGACCCCATATCCTTATTTTAGAAGAATTTTCCACATGCACTTAAATTTGAACCTCACACTATCCCCTGGGACAGCGTAGGTATTATTTCATTTTAAAGATACGCACACAGACTCAAAGAAGTGAAGCGACTTCCTCACATGCTCAGCAACAGATGGAAGTGGCTATCTGAGACTTGCACCTGGTCACTCCTCACTTACTGTCCCTTCTACCTTATCGTAACCAGAGTTAAGGATTTTGGAAGAAAGGAATTAAAGTCTGAACTTCCACTGAAAAGAACAACTTAACAGTGGATGAAGAAGCTATCAGGATCACTCAATTGGTACCCTTTTTAGAACCAAATAAACAAACTGGAACAATATCATCTTGTACCTGTAGAGGCACTTCCACATATAATATTTCAAAGTGTTTTTGCATACATCAATTTCCTTTGGCCTTTACAGTATCCTTATAAAATATGTAGCACAGGTATAATTACCCTCATGTTTGAGATGAAGTCACTGAAATGCCTAGAAAGATATTAAATCACTTGCCCAAGGTCATACGAAAGGTTAGTAAAGGAGGTAGAATTACTATAACTTAGATCTGCTGGAACTAGTCAATTCTTTTTGACATTTTTAATGACTTCAGAATATCAGTGTTGGTATGTTTCTGTCTCTCGTTCTCTTCCCCAGTTCACAACTGAGTGCTTACTACATGCGCAGCACCATGCCAAATGCTCTGGGAAAGAGAGAATTTGCTCTCTAGGAATTTACAATCTAGAGAGCTTTGACAGTTATTTGCACTCAAAATACTAGGAAGAATAAAACGTGTCCCATCAAAGATATGAACAAATTCAGCAGAAGGAAAATATCACTCCTGAATGGAAAAATCAGGGAGAGGCTCATGAATAGTTATTATATATTCATTCCTGTTTGCCAGGAACAATCCCAATTTTTGCCTATTGTCCTTTCAGTGGCCCCTTTCACTCTCAAAGTGTCCCAGTTTGTATGACAGATTATACGATTAGTCTTTTCATGAGGGTGGTGTCATTAGGTTGTGCCTTGAAGAATGGAGTATATTCTAATGAGTGGAGATTTAGGAAGAAACTATTAATAGAGGGGAACAAGAAAGCCAAAGGCAGAGCAGAAAGAAAATGAAGCATGGCAAATTAAACATGGTAGATAATCTATAGAGTTGGCTGCCATCAACTCTTCCCTTCCTTATATGTGCATGCTGTTCCACCCATCAGGAGATGGACTCTCTTTCCTTTGAATAGGGGCTGACTCTGTAATCTGCCTTGACCAACAGAATGTACTGGAAGTAACGTGCTGGTGGCCAGCACCAGGTCTAGCCTTTAAGAGGCTAGAAAGCCTCTGCATTTGATCTTGGAAAGAGCCACCAAGAAAGCCAAAGACAGAGGCAGAGAGGAAAAGGATCCCCAAACCAGGCTGCAGGGGTCCCAGCCAACCCAGTGAGGTGCCTGTTACATGCATGGAAGAGCCTCATAGCAGTTTCAGCACCAGCAGACACTAGACAGAGCAGAACTGCCCAGGCTGCCCAGGTTGCAGAATTCTGAGACAGTCTGTTACACTGCAACAGAAACCTGCAACGCTGAGTGAGTAGAACATGAGGATAAGCTTGGCTGAGGTGTGGCGGGTGAGGTGGGTGTTCTCTGTTGTCCTGGACTCGCCTCAGTCTTAGGAAAGCCCTGGGTCCCTGCGTCTCAGGGTTGGCTTTCTCAGTGGTTCTGTCCCTTGTCCAGAAGGTAGAAGACTCCCAAAAGTCTGGGCCCAAGAGAACTTCCTCCCCTCCTCCAGGCCTACACCATCAAGAGAGTCTCTTTGACTCCTTCCCTGTCCTCAGTCTTTCTTAGGAGCGCCCAGGGAAGCCTGTGGAGGAGAGCCTTCAAGTAGTACAAGTTTCCCTGGGCTCTGCAGCTCCACAGGTGCTGTACCCTCAGGCTGTCCCGCATCCCGCCTTTAGCAATCCACTAACAATTCAAGCTGAATTCCGTTTACCTGCTTCTGTGGCAGCTTTGTCTTCCTCTTGAGTGCTGCAACAGATAAGCCAGGGCCTGCATTTAATCTCTCTTGGAGGTGCCTGGTTTGCCTTGGATTTTAGGCCATTCCCTGCAACCTCAGCTTTCTGATAGGGTCAGGAAAAGTTATTATTATCATTTTGGATATTGCTTCTTGTGTCAGGTGTCCACAGATCAGGCGGAAGCCAAAAGTCCATAGTTGACTTTTAAACTGTGGTCCAGGGAACTCTAGGTGTTCCACAGACGACCTTCAGGGGCAGCCCCCAGGAAAAGGGGAGGTGAGTAAGGGGCCACCGGACACTCCATTTCCACCTCAGCCAGTTGGCCCCATTTTTTAAAGCCCATTTTACATATTGAGCTTCAGCAGAAAGGGACATGGGACTAAAACACTTGGAAAACTACTGACTGACCCATAGCATGATTTCAGATGCACCAAGTAAGCACTCCCTTCCCCAAAGCCTCTTCCTCTCTATTTGTTTCCCATGGCCTAAAATCCATCCAAGGAGAGAAAAGCTTTTCACCATACTCAGAGGTAAAATTTAACATGCAAAACCTTCAAGGGGAAGTTGACTTAAATTCACATTAAATGGGGTTGATAACAATTTTTTTTCTCAAAGCAGGTTTTAATAAGGAGAACAGAGCACAAAAACTGTGAACTAGAAAAGGAATAAAAAGAAACCCTGAGTTGGAGACAGAGAAATGATTTCAGAAATGATGGTTCAGGGACAAAAGGCCAACTTCCTGCTTCACAGTGCTGCCCACACCTGGCACACACACATGCACATATATATATGTGTCTGCAGGAGAAGCGGGCGGTCCAGGAGTCTGCTCAGCAGCTGCACAACACAAGCAATCACAGTTAGACCTCAGAAGGCCGGGTGGCGACAAGAGGTAAATACAGATGCTTCCTTTTCAGCCCCTCGCCTGGGACCTGTAGACAGGCAGTGACTCAGCACCGCCTCTGGCCCTGATTGCACAGGGCCGTAATACTAAAGGATGAAATATGAAGGAAGGAAGGGGAATATGTTAAAGATGGACATCGTGAAAAATGGTCACTGTAAAGCTGCTCAAAATAAAAGCAGAAGAAAAGGTAAGTGCTTCTCCAGAAAGTACCTTCAGTTTCAAAGCTTCACATGAATCATCTAAGGGAAATCTTCACAGCCAGAGAGGTAACATCTAGGGGAAAATGCTAATATTACTGAACGTTACTGCCATAATTTTCAAGTGAGAGTAACTAGGCCAGAAACAGCATTAGCAATTTTCAAATCAAATCTTAAGCAAATATCTTTAAAAGTAGAATTAAAGTAGAATAGATGGGAATAAAATTAAATTCTCCTATAATCCCTACATGTAATTACTAAAATAAAGACAGGGGGTTCATGATAAAATACGTATATATGAAAGATTAATGTAAAAACCTGAAACAAAAAAAAAAATGTCATTATTTTCTGCAGAAGAAATTTAGAACTCTCAATCAATACCTGAAAAGTTAGGTATTGTAGGAAACAAATATCAACTACCATAATCCATCACAGTTAAAGGTTTCCTTTAGTTGTTACTTGCTTATGTATGTAAATCTCTTTGCAACCAAAATATGAACTCCTCTAGAAGTCTGAGTGTTCTCTCATTTCTTTTTTTGCATTTTATGTGAAGTGAAAAATAGGCATTTGATGCACACTTGAGGAACAAGTAAATATATATGGAAAACAGAGTTTGTAACACTACTGCAAAGCATAGCATTACACTGTACTTTCTATGATGTTGTGCAGAGAAAGTTTTGATTTAATGAATAATTGATCTCGCTTTATTCACAGAATCTCTCATGAAATTTTGGTCCTTTAATGTTTGTGTCATTTTAAGCCCGCACATAGCATTTAATGTCTAAAAACATTTAAATATCACTAACACTAAAGAAATTGCCAACTTAAACAGTCAGAAACTGCTAAATGAAGAGGAGACCCTTAAGAAAAGCACATTTTAAACCAACAAGAGTAAACTCACATTATTAGTGAGTCAAACTTAATACAGTTTTTTTTCTTTTCTTCTTTCAACTTGATAAAGTATTATTTACAGACAATAAACCGCACATATTTAAAATGTACAATTTGATAAGCTTTGACTTATATATACACCCAAGAAAGCATCAGCATGGTGAAAATTAAGTTGGATATTCATATGTAAATATGTGCTTCATCTCCACAGAAGTTTCCTCATGAAACTTTGTTAGTCCCTTTCTCCCGCCACATCCCATCTACCATCTCTCCTTCTTCCTGTCACCTAGGCAAACAAAAATCTGCTTGCATTTATTTGAATTGTATACAAATGAGATCACACAGTATACAATCTTTTGGGAGGAATCTACCTTGTTTTATTCAACATAATTATTTTAAGATTCACCCATATTGGAGCAATTATCAACAGTCCATTCCTTTTTATTGCTGAGTAGTGTTTGTTGTATGAATACACAACAGTTTGTTTATTTTTTAATTGATACATAATAATCACACATATCTATGGGGTAAATGGTCACGTTTTGATACATATGATATATAATGATCAGATCAGGGTAATTAGCATATCCATCATTTCAAACATTTATCATTTGTTTGTGTTGGGAACATTCAAAATCCCCTCCTTCTAGCTATCTAAAAATATATAGTAAGTTATTGTTAACTGTAATTATACTACAGTGCTATAGATGACTATATTCCTCCTATCTAGCTGTAATTTTGTATCCTTTACCCAATCTCTCCTTGTCCCCCCTCCCCAGTACCCTTCCCAGCTTTTACTAACCACTATTCTATTTTCTACTTACATGCGGTCAACTTTTTTAGCTTTTGCACATGAGTGAGTATGTAGGATATTTATCTTTCCAGTCCTGGCTTATTTCACTTAACATGATATCCTCCAGGCTCATCCATGTAGCCACGAATGACCGAATTTCATTCTTTATTATGGCTCAGTAGTATTTTGTTATGTATATATATACCACATGTTCTTTATCCATTCATCTATGATGAACACCTAGGTTGATTCTATATCTTGGCTCTTGTGAATAATACTGCAAAAACATAGAGGTGCAGAGATCTCTTCCATATACTAATTTCCTTTCTTTGGTTATATACCCAGCAGTGGGATTCCTGGATCACATGGTAGTTCTATTTGTAGTTTCTTGAGAAACCTCCATACTGTTTTCCATAATAGCTGCATAAGTTTACATTCCCACCAACAGTTACATCACAGTTTATTTATCCATTCACCGATTAATAAACATTTGGGTTGTTTGCAGTTTTGACTCTTACAAATAAAGCTGATATTAACATTCATGTACAAATCTTTGTATGTACACATGTTTTTATTTCCCTGCATAAATACCTAAGAGTGAAATGGCTTAATGATTTGGTAGGTGAAATTTTAACCTTTCAAGAAACTGCCAAATTGTTTTTCACAGTGACTGCCATTTTACATTCCCATCAACAGTGTGTGTACGAGAGTTCCAGTTCCTCTATGTCCTTGCCAACACTTACTAAGGGCAATCTTTTTAACTTTAATAATTCTATTAGGTGTATACAAGTATCTCACTGTGAATTTAATTCGTATTTCCCTAATGACTAAGTTAAGCACATTTTTAAGTGTTTAAATGTTTTCCATATATCTTCTTTGCTTAAGTGTTCAAATCTTTTGCCCATTTTTAAAAATTGGGGTTTTTTTGTTATTGAGTTTTGAACATTCTTTATAAATTCTAGATGCAAGATCAAATATATGTTTCATAGTTATTTCCTTCTAGTATGTGGCTTATTTTTTCATTCATTAACAACGTCTTTCCAAAAACAGACATTTTTAATGTTGAGGAAGTCTAATTGATCAATTTGTGCTTTTAGATTGCACTTTGGGTGTCTTACCTAAGAAATTTTTGCCTAACCCAAAGTCACAAAGAATTTCTCTTGTTTTCTTACAGAAGTATTATAGTTTTAGGTTTAACATTTAGGCCGATGACACACTTTGAATTAATTTTTTAATATGATATAAAGTATAGATGGAAGCACATATTTTACATGTCCAATTTGTTCAGCACAATTTGTTAAAAAGAACATCCTTTCTCCACTGAATTGCCTTTGCACTTTTATCAAAAAGAAGTCATCAGCTGGGCACGGCGGCTCACCTATAATCCTAGCACTTTCGGATGCCCAGGCAGGAGGATCACTTGAGACCAGGAATTGGAGACCAGTCCAAGCAAGAGCAAGATCCTGTCTGTACAAAAAATAGAAAACTTAGCCGGGTATGGTGGCACACACTTGTAATCCCAGCTACTCAGAAGGCTGAGGCAGGAGGATCACTTGAGCCCAGGAGTTTGAGGCTGCAGTGAGTTATGATGACACCATTGTACTCGAGCCTGGGTGACAAAGCAAGACCCTGTCTCAAAAAAAAAAAAAAAAAAAAAAAAAAAAAACCAGAAAGAAAGAAAAAAAAGAAAAGAAAGAACTTATCCATAAATGTGTGGCTCCATTTCTGAATTCTCCATTCTGTTCCATTGATTTATTCATCTATCTTGATACCAATCCACACTGCCTGGATAACTGTAGCTTTATATTGATAATATATGTTAAATCAGTGTTAGTCACCTAACTCTGTTCTTTTTGATTTTTTCCAGTTGTTTTGGCTATTCTAAGTCCTTTGCATTTCCACAGGATTTTCATACAGTTTGTCAATTTCTACTAAAAAATGTCTACTGGGATGTGGATTGGGATTACATTGAATCTACAGATCAAGCAGTGGAACCCAGAACTTCCACTCTCATCCCTTCCTCTGTCTCCACCTGCCAGCCTCACACCAACCATTCCAATGCCCCAGGCTCTGGCAGGGCAGGGCCTAGAGCGTAAGATCAAACAGGGGCAGGATGTCTCCTGCCAGTATGTCTCCATGGAGACCCAAAGCTAAGTCCCTCTTTCACCTTTTCTTTTCCTTTGTTTTTATTTCATTCTTTTTTTTCCCCCTCTTTTCTCCTTCTTTCCTTCCTTTCTCCATCTGAAGGTGTTATATAGGTTAAGCTTCCCTGCTTCCTGTTCCATTGTCAATACCTGCACCTTCCAGCCAGGGTTCAAAATTTCACAGCTCCCAAAGGTCTCAGAAGCAAGCAAAAAGCCCTTTAAAGTCTGTCTACATTTGCAGATCTTTGGGTCCTTTGAAAACAAATAGTTATTAGTTATCAAAAATAGCAAGGTTCCCCATCCCCCATCACTCATCACCCTGCTTTTCGTCACTTTCTATGACTCTTGAGAAAGATGAGACACAAAGGAGTATAACCAGGATGGCCCAGAGGTCTGAAGAGTCACAGGCATTACTGAGGAAGAGACTCTGCTCCTGAGGAGTTCTGGCTGGGTCTGTGCAGGGAAGAGCATGAGAAAGAGTATGAAGAGGAAGGACAGACCTGCAGTCATAGAAACTGAGGAGAAAAAAAAACCAAAAACGACTGGGGAAGAAGGAGGAGAGTGTTTTAAACTAGAGCAATGGAAAGAAATGAAGAAGAAAGAGAAAGAAATCCTCGCAGAGGTAGCATGTCTGAAATAAGACTTGCTGGTCCCCTGTCCCTTAAGGTCATTTGGCCATTCACAGGACGTATTTGTAAGTCAAGGTCTGCCTCTGTAATAACATAACCACTAAGAATTTTTTTACCATGTTATTTAATTTGTGTCCTAAGCCTAAAGTCTACATTATAAAGAGGAAAAAGCATCATGACCCTGATCATTTCACATATGGGATTCTAAAATCTGTTCGAAAAGATCAGAAATACAAATGGCTACTCTTTCATATTTAATTTTAATTAATTCCTGGTACAAAGACAGAAAATGATTGATACACATGTATTTTAATCAAAAGATCTTTACAATAATATGTTTGTCACAATTATTCCTAGTTAGCAGTTCCCCGACTAATGGTGTTCAAAAACTTATTTCAATTTAAATAAATCATGGCATTTTTCTCACTGCCATTTGTTTTCCTTTAGTCCAGGGGATCCCTCTAAAAGATGCAGTTGAGAACCTATGCCAATTTTTGAGAGAGCCAATCTCTACTCAACTGTTAGAAAGTATATAATCCCATCTATGAGAATAAGCAAAGAGACAATCAAACAGCCTATGGGGAAAAACTCTGTGCAACCCAGACAATAGGGGGTTACTATTTAAGAGAACAAGAAATTTAAAATTCCATATCCATTTGAATTTATAATTAGTATGTCTTCTAGGCAAGCTTACACTTTGCCCTTCTAGTTCCATAGAAATATGAGATAGAATAAATAAATATGTATTATAAAGTCAGTCCTTTCAAATGTTCGTTACCCTTAGCGTCTCCTCATGGACCTGAATTTCTAAGGCTGGACCATTCACAGGTTTATTTCTCCCTAGGGTTTAACGTGCAATTTCTATACCTGCCACCAGGTGGTATCTTGGGTTATGATGGCAAGGGTGGCCAGCTGGGTTTACCCCAGGTGTGGATAAATGAAAGAATACATGATCCAGACAATTATGCATATTACATTAAAAATAAATAAATAATTTATTGAAATTACACGCATAAATTATTAACTGTTAATTATCATGTATAACAGTGCTTTCGCAGCACTTTAGTATGAATTCTCAAAATACTTTTAACTAGCCAGCACTATTCATTCCTTGGGCTTTTTTTTAGTTGGAAGTGCATAGTCACAGCGCTTCTTCAGCAGCATGAAGCTCTCTGCTCTCTTTTCCCAATTAGGATGTTTACTTCCTACCTGCGCTGCTTCACTCTTGCCTAACTCCCTGAACACCGCCTGTAAAGCAATTTCATTTTCATTGAATTACTTGAGATTATTTATTGAAAACCTTAGGTGCTCTCTGTCAACGATGCTCTGTGTTAAAGCAACAGTGTTCTTTTAAGTGTCTATTCTAAAATACTGAAAAGTATAAAGAAGGAAATAAAAAACATGCCTCATCTCACCACTGAAAAATAAAACCATTAAAAGCAACTATAATTCTTCCCATAGTTCTCATGTTCTATATTATCAGCCCTTTTGTTTTGTTTCAAAATTTTTTTCTCAAGCTTGTTTTTCTACTTCACTATTTTTGACATTCTGCATGTCCCACTTTCTAGTCACTCCTCTAACAAAGGTTTTCTAAATTAGGTTAATAACAGTATCTCCTCCCTCATAGGGATGTCATAAGGATTAAATGAGCTAAAGCATGTAGGCCCTTAGAACGATGCCTGGCAACTGGTAAGTAATCAATAAGTGCTAGCGTTTATCATCATTTCTATTGAAGCTGGCTTTCCAGTTGTTCAGCTCTGTGTAATCCTCCTCTCCTTCCTTCTCCTGATGGCCTATTTAGCTGGCTGGAGTTTCACACATGCAACATGCCCTTAAGTGTCGTTGAAAGCAGAAAAACATATTTGCTAGGATCATCTCATATCTCATGGTCAATCTATTACAGAGGAAACAACTCTGAAGCCTTGGAAAAATGGTAATTCCTTTCTTTTGAATAAGAGAATCTCTTAATAGAACCTAGGAGAGAGCCTTATTTTATGGCAAAATAATTTCCTAATGGAGTTGAGAAGAATTTGTTGCTGATTCCCATTCAAATCTTTTTTAGACAAACATCCTTGCCTGGATTGAAGGGGAAGGAGTGGGGAGGGCAAAACGTTTTATCAGTAAGGATATCCAACAGCCTGTGGGGATGGTAAAGGAACCAGAGTGATCATCTCTGGACCTCCAATGCGGATGCTGTTCCTTGGGAAATGCTCTATTTTCCTAAACCTCTGCCTAATGTGGCAGCCACACCAAGTGCCACCCACAGAGATTTCCTACCACCATATCTGGTCCTTTGCTTGTGACGGTTGTCTGTGCAGGAAGCAAATGTCAGGGGCACCCCATGTAGCTGTTGAAATCCAAATGCTGGCATCTACCAATCCATCCATTCATTCATTCCATAAATATCTAGTGAGTGTCTAATATGTGCCAAACACTGTGCTAAACACTCTAATGATGTGCAAAACCAGATACCATTCCTGCCTTTGTGGAGCTTACAGTCTAATACGAGAGACAAATACTAAGTAAATAATCATGGAAATAACTGTACAATTAGAAGCACAGAGTGCCCTGAGAGCACAAATCTCTGATGATCCCTAAGGAAATAAGGAAGGAGCAAAGGTCTGAGGAACAATTAGGAATTAACTAGGCAAGAGGGAATGTTGAGGCAGTCGAGCTAATTCATGGCCAGTGCAAAGCCCCAGGGCCAGTGGTGCAGATGAAGCCACTGTGGCTGCAGCACAGAGGGTATGGCATGACAGGAGTCTGAATGTCTGCCTTGATCCTAAAACAGTTGAAACCCCTGGAAGAATTCAGGCAAAGGGATCACATGACCAGATCTGCCTCTTGAAAAAATCATTGAATCCCAGTGAGGAAAAGGAACTAGAAAAGGGCAAGACGAATGTGGGAGACACACAGGGAGGCGACCCAATCTCAAGATGCCTCGGCTGCATACTCATTTCCAAACTCTGCATCTCTCAGGTCACCTAGATATTTTCTGGACCCACCAAAATCTCTGAGGGGAAGGCACTCTGGTATGTCCTTCAATCTGGATCCACTGAGGAACCCCAATAAAAATTCCCCTCACTCTCCGCCACTGGGACTGTCTCCATCACTGGCTTCTCTTCTTACAGCTGATTTCTCCTACTTCTCTATTCTTTCAGATATTCCACTAGGAATTTGGGGGGAACCAGGCTCACACCAACCACCAAACTCAGAGGTTTCAAATATTGCCGTTTTAAAATTGAACGTTAAAATTAAAGAACTGTATGTGAATAGAACCCCTTTTAAACAGATAATATTTTAGTAGTATCTTCATGAGCATATTTAGATTGAATAGATACTTATATTAGAAATTTTCAGCATTCATGTAAGTAGAAATTGTGAAAGATTGCTGGGAAAGGAAACACATCCATCTCCCTATTATCTACTACAATGCAGAACATAGCTAGCATGGCTGATAGACATTTATGAATAATTTCTAAGAACCCTTTTTATTCAAGAGTTTCTACCTCTTCAGTATTTTTTACTAATGAGATTAGATGCTGTGATTCCTTCCCAGTTTTTCTCCATACCATGTTTTTAAAGTCAATAATTTAAGAAGTAATATATCTCAAAATCAAACAGCAAGGAACACTCAGAAGAAGCCCTGCAGTAACTGTTTCCTCCAGTCCTAGCACGTGTACTTTTTACATTTTATCACACCAGCGCTTTATAAATCCATTTTTAAATTAATTAGTCAACAGCATTTGTGAAGAACATTGGTTATAGAATTTCTCAAATTTTTATAATTGTTATTTATTGCAGCACCTAAGATAGCACTGGAGACTTAATCACCATGAAGTTGACAATGAGATTCATTGGTATTCTCACTGTATAAACACGAATCTTGGGCTTAAATATTTAATAGGTTTACATAAAATTTAATCAAGGCCAAACTATGAACCTTTGGCAAATCCAGAAGTAAAGGTGATATATTTTGATTACCAAATGAAAATTCTGGCAACCACATGACAATGCTTTGACTTTTCCAACTATTTTTAGAACAAAAGATCCTCAAAAGCAGTAACTGACATGTGCCCATAATGCCGACTGAAACCTTAACTATTTATACTGCTGGCAATATCTAGCATGGTATTTCTGTTTTTGTATTTCTTTGTATGTTTGCATCTTCTTAAAATATTCAAGTTCTTCAAATATCAATTGCTTAGACTTTTATCTACTTATTTCTAATAAAATAACATAGAAAATATAAAAAGCTTACCTAGAATCTTACCATAAACATTCCCTAATAGATCCCAGATTACTGTACTATATGAAAATAAAAGTTGTCATCAACAACAATATGCACAGGGAAGTAAATTTTAAGGTAAAACGTAAATATGTCCCCATCCAGTCCAGATTGAGAAGCAATCTCAATGGTCTCTTTGTGGTTCCGTAACTCGAGCAATGAGCTATGTGTAATGACAGACCAAAAAAAACCATTTAACATGGCTTTTTATATGCAGACAGAAAAAAGTTTCCAATTTGGAACTTGTACTTTATAAGTATCATTTTCTCTGATTCATAGAAATCTGTTCAGCTATTTCCAATACTCCATCAGTAATAAATTTTAAAATGAGGCAGTTAAGTTACAGGTTTCACCAAGCCTTCTTAAAGCAGCAGATAAAATAAAAAATATAAATTACTTTGCTTCTAACTATGAAAAAGTGATCAATGCTGGGGTGAGTTTATTTATTTAGTTTTAACCCCCCATCATTTTTATTTTGTTTGTTTTACCAAAAACATTCTCTTTAGCTGCATAAGGGCGAGTAGAGTTAGACATGATCCCTTATTTAGGATGTCAATCCTTACTTAGACTGTCAGAGGTTTGAAGAAGAAGGAATATGGACAGCAACAAAGTTCTAGGCTAGGAACCTAATTACTACAACAAAAATTTCCTCCTGTCATTTTTTTAAGCAATGGCTTTGTTGGCTCTGTTTTCTTGAGCCCAGATGTGGAGATGATATAAATAATCCTCTCAGTTTTCTCTGTATGCACCTAACCACCTACCTCATGGTAGGTAAAATAGTAGATCCATGCTCAGTGAATATCTGTTGAAGGAATGAAGGACTCAAAAGAAAGAATGTCACAAAATCCGTGCCTGATCTGCCCACAGAGGCTGCTGGGACAGTCTGGGTCCACAGGAAGCAACATTTCCACTCCCTCAGTCCTTACCACGTGACAACTTCCAATGGTGAAATCCGAGGACTAAACGTGTTTTCAGATTCATCCTCCACACTCTGTACTGTTTAACACTGTGGAAGCATTCCCAAGGGAAACTTCTTTTAATTTCTGTGATGCTGAATTATTAATACACAAAGTCCTGCTCCCGAGTCATCTTCTGCCTCATCTTTTAGTTTCTTCACAGACTTTTCTTCATCCTTTGATCACCTAAAGAGTCACACTTCAGCACCGATCTCAACCAGAACTGTCATATAGAAATATCATGAAAGTTAAAGGCAAGCAACATATATAATGTAATGACTTCCTCAAGTAATATTACCCATTCTCAAAACTTCAGTGATCACTTTACTTGAGATGACTACAAAATCTCTAATCCTTATCACTCTCTTGGCCTCCAGATCTGATTCCCAGGGGCTTCCTTGACCTCTCCACCACCTGGATAAACTTACTATTACCTCAACTCAACAAGGCAATCCGGAATCCATCATCGTTCTTTACTCCTGATCTCTCTCTTCCCTAGTAATGTCCCCAGAAACCCAAACTTAAAACCCCAGGATCATCTTTGATTTCTTCCTCTCCTTTACCTACCTACTTTGAATCAATCGCCTATTCCTACGCACTTTGCCACTCTCGTCTCTCCTTTTTTTCACCTTGTTAGTCTATTATAAATGACTTCAATCTTGTTTGTTTTTGTTTTCTTTTGTTTGAGGCTTTCATTTTTTAGTCTCATTTCCAACTGCTTCCCACTGGTATTGTACCTGTTAGTCAACCTGATTATTAAGTAGTACCAAACATACCCCATATCGTCCATCCTCCTGGCCTTTGCCCATGCTGTTCCCTTTGTTTTGCATGCCTTTTCACCTTCTCTGTGGTCCATTATCCTGCTCATCTTTAGGGATATATTCCAAATGAGACAGATCTTCTCCATGAAGCCTTTCCTGATTTCTCCAACCAAACATGGTATATTTTCCTTTCATTTTGATTTGATTTGATTTTTTGTTGTTGTTTTTCCCACATTTCTCATCTGCGGTCATATGCTGCCTTATAAGATAGTGGATTTCTCACGCTATCCCTTATTAGCCTGAAGGCTTTTTGAAGGCAAGAATCATATTTTACTTATTTTTATCTTCCCTGTAGAAGCTCTGCACACAATCAAAATTCAATATTTGTATATATTTTTAGATATGTATTTATTCTCCCCTCATCTTGTTTCAGAAAGGATTTATAGGGACTCAATGAATATTTGTTAAAATGACTAAAACATACCTGTTGCTTTTATGTTTCTACCCTAACCATCTTCAATTACCTGACTCTTATCTACAATAATAACCCTTCTTTAATGCTGTTACATACTTATTCGTTCTAATATTTCAAATCAAGTTAACCTAGAAGCAGTTTTAGCTCCCAGTCTTTTCTCCAACTTTTCCTTTCTGAATCATCTACGCCAGGAGTTCTCAACTTCAGCACTACTGGTATTTTAGACCAGACAAATTTTCTGTCGACTGGGAGAGGGGCTGTCCTATGCATTCCAGGACATTTAGCAGCATCTCTGGCCACTGCTCACTAGATGCAGTTGCATGCTCAGTTGTGCCAACCAAAACTGTCTCTAGACATTGCAAAATATACCTTTGGCATGCGGAATTGGGGGGAGGATTGCCAGTGATTGAGAAGCACTGATCTCAATCAGAATTGTCATATAGAAATATAATGAAAGTTAAATGCAAGCAACATATGAGTGAAGAAACCTACTCCTTCTTGCCTCCTAATTATTCATAGCCATAATCAAATATAGCAAGATTCGGGTTCAGATATAAACTCAGAAAATTTCAAAGGAGATAGATGATAGGAGATAGAAAAGTAGATACAGAAAATAACAGAAATGATATCTACTTTGCCCATTGCTGTGAACATTATTTTAAATGAATTAATATTAATATATGTAAAAATATCAGGCACAATGTTCCTGTGATCCTAAGTGTTTGCTGAATCTGAAACGGGTAGCACATAATAGAATAAGGTAAGAAGCAACTTGGAGAATTATTTTAATCTATTCTTACCTCTCAGGAGTACTATGCCTAATCTATCAAGGCTGATGACAATTTAAATTGTTATTTAAGGGTTGTAAAGAAAAGATTGTACGACCTCTCTCAACAACACATTCTAATAAGGGACAATTCTTTTAATTCAAAAGTTTCCCTATAGGTCTACATTTTTAAGTCAATGTTTCAAGAACAACAAAAAGCTTAATTATCAGTGTCAATCCACTTGGGCAAAAAGAGCCTGCCAGAGGGTGTACATCAGTCCTGAAGGAAGAATTCCCTACTACCTAACTGGGTTGGAGTGCCACAGCCTGCTTCCTGCACTGACATTTACCAAGGGAAGAAGCATTGATTTCTATTTCCTAAATACAGTCTGCACTGCTTAACAGGGATGTGTTTTGAAAAACATGTCATTGTACGAACATTATGGAGTGTACCTACACGAACGTAGATGATATAGCAGTGCCTAAGACACACACACCCATGCTATGTGGTATAGCCTATTGCTCCTAAGCTACAAACCTGTGCAGCATGTTACTGCACTGATTAACAATTGTAACACAATGGTATTTGTGCATCTAAACAACATAGAAAAGGTACCAATAATATTATGGTATAAAATATAAAAAACGGTACACCTGTATAAGGCACTTAAACATGAATGGAGCTCTCAGGACTGGAAGTTGCTCTGAGTCAGTCAGTGATTGAGTGGTGAGTGAATGTGAAGGCCTGGGACATTACAGTCATTTTACATGACTGCCAGGCAGCACTGTAGGTTTGCTTATACCAGCATCACCACAAACACAAGAGTAATGCATGGTGCTATGATGTTCCACTGGCTACAATGTCACTGGGTGATAGGAATTTTTCAGCTCCATCATAATAACCTTATGGGACCACCATCATATACGCCATCCATTATTGACCAGAATGTCATTATGCAGTATGTGACTGTATTCCATGTTTACTGGTTTGGATAATAGGCATATTGTGCTAGTAAGATAAAAACAACTCTACCAAATTTCCTCCCCTTCTACTAAAGCACAAGCTCAATTATTCCAGCAAAGAGATCTTGCCACTGTTTTCCATGTGATAATAACATAACCCCTTCAAATATCTGAAAAGTGTTATTAAATTATTCCTCAACCTTATTTCCTTGGACATTTTGGATATTAAGCTCCTGGGTGTTACAGAAATGCTGGCATTTTAATAAAATCTTGTACCAATATTTCTGTTGTTATTTTGATCCAATTTGAATTTAGTTGCAGTCTACTTCTGGGTAAAATGGAGGAAAAAAAATACTTTTTTCCTCCATGCAGTTCCATAAAGTTCAGGTTTCATGGAGGCTCTTTATCTGAGGCCATCCCTTTGAATTAGACACTTCCTGCCTAAGCCTCCCCTCAGCAGGGTGTTCAGGGAGGAGGGTATGCAGTTTGGAATTCAGGCCCTGGAGTTAGGGAACAAAGTCTCAATCTGCCTGTCCTTCAGGACACAAAGAAACAGCCAGCTGTTTGCTTAGACGTTTGTCTGAGTAGTATTTTATCGGGCTATTATTAGTTTTAATGTTGTAATTAGATGTGCAAATGTACCCTGAGGTATGTTTGGATGGGAACATCATACAAATCAGAATTGACAATGATGAACACAGCTGCATTTCTGCCAATGATTAGGCATTTAAATAAGTGCTCGTGGTGTTTTTGCTAGAATATGCGATCTCATGGAGTGGAGAGGTTAGCAATGATATGAGGCTGCCAAGGGGACGTCAAAAATACATAAAAATAAAAGAGAGAGTGAATAAATTGGATTCCACTTGGAAATTGGACACTAACTTGCCTAACTGCTCTATCTAAAATAGCTCCCCCTCCATTATTATTCCCTCACCTAGTCTTTGTTTTCCGCATAGCACTTATCCTGACAAATTATCTACACATACACATTTTTAAATTGTGTGTGTTGTACCTCCTTCCCAAGAGAATACACTCTGAGAAAGCAGAGACAATGCTACATCCTCAGCACTAGAACAGTGCCCAGTTCTCCCATAGAATAGGTTCTCGAAAAGTATCTGCTGAATAAATAAATGGATAAAAATAAATGAATTACAATATACTCTGAAAAAATGGCTGATATAAATACGACTTCTCTTCATCTAAAATGTCCATAAAAATCATTTACTATTTACAACTAGATGACATCAGGCTCAACACCATCATTTCACCATTGGAACCGGATGCTTGGGTTGGCTAAGTGACTTGTCCAAAGGCTTATAATTAATAAGCCTCCATTCAGACAAAAAACTTAGTAACTAACTTTGTATTTCATTATACTTTTTACTTCTGTGAAAGTAACCATCCTGTTCTTTCCTTCTTACCTTACATTCTTCTAAATGATTATAATCATCATAATAGAGAATAAAGATTTCAACATTTTTGTACCTTCACGCCCTCTGGTTATGGCATCATAACTAAACCTCTGCTGGCCCTTAAAATCCTCCCCTCCTACTGCAGCTCCAAATGACTAAACCTGCCCATCCAGGGATTCTAGAACCCCTTCTACTTACAACATGAAGTACTGAAGACTTCACTTCTCCAAAAGGTTTCCACATTGCCTCCTCACTATCTCCTGCCCCTACACTTCTTCCAAATCACAAAGATACAAACACACAAAAAAATATTAAATCTATTTCTGGAAGCATGAAAAACTCTGACAAGCATGACAATTATATAAGCCTTATAGTTTGGGGAATATAAACACATACTTAAATACTGTACCAATATTCTATGAACAGAAATAAAATACTCAAATGCTGATGCCATACTAACATAATGGAATCCTCCCTTAGAGATTCAGAAGTCAATTCATACAGTGCCTGGAGGGCATTATTTTGAACATCGATTCTCTATATACATTGCTGTAGAAAGAAAATATGATTATTTAAGCTGTTTCTTGATTTTTAAACAAATGGAACTTTAAAGCATTTTGACATAAAGGAGTTATGATGTTCATCAAAGTAAAGCAAAAGCAGACATAAAGTTAGCTATATTTCAAGCAAGAACAGTTAGATTAGATATTTATCATTTCTTTACGTAAAAGATTTATGTAAAAGATTCAATCTAGGTCCTAAATCATTAAAAGTATAATTACATTTGTCATAGGTTATAACTAGAAACGTTTATTCAACCATTTGTTCTCAAGCAAAATGTTAAGGTTATGAACTTTATTTTGTATTATATTTCAGTCTGTCAGTGGGACATTAACTTAGACTGCAGTGTGTTTAATCTAGATTGCTAAATATTAGGTCATCTTAAACTTAACTTAGGTTTATCTTAAAAGACCTTTAAACGGAGGGAGATTTAGTAGGACTAAAACTACTTTAAACTATGCACTATCCTAAATATACTGAAATTTGCAAAAGCTACTTATCAACTTTAAATGTTTAAAAGCTGATAACACATATAAATTCATCAACATGATCCCCACTGGTGCTCTCATGTCTGTAACTGCTGTCTGACTCCCCAGTACCAAACTAGCTAAGGAAGGACTAACCAATGATGTCTAAAGCTAGACCTATCTTGTTATTAAAAACAGAAGGACTTCCAAGGAGAGTCGCTACAGAATGCTGACAATGAAGAAGGGGAAAAAATTGAGCAGAGACACTAAGAGAAGTAGCAATAAGGATGTAGAGCAGGATCCTGACAGTTTTCCAGACTGTTTTTGAGCTACTGGCTTCATCTTGCCTTTATGCTCCATGGGGTGTCTCTGAATCCTTATCATAAACGCTCTCTCTTAAACTCAATTCCAGTTGGTGTCTGTGGCTGGGAATAAAGGTCTCTGACAATTCAAAGAGCATAGCCTCTCCCTAGAGTTTCACAGTGTACATTAATATGAAATCATCTAAGAACTCCACAGTTTTGAAACTTAGCACACCAGTGGAATTTTATTTTTTTGTATAATGTCTACTAACAGCCTTTGAGTTAGTGCTCCAGAGCACATTTTGAAAAATTATGATGTATATACATTTGTATAAACTTATACAATGTGTTTTCTCAACCAAAGCATTTCAAATTTAACCTCAAAAGGTGCTTGTGAAAAGAAAGGTTTGAGGAGGAAATCCCAGAAATTTTATCACTCTGGCATCTTCCCATTGCATCTTAGCAAAGGCAGATTTTGTACAAATGAAAAGGACATTTTCCCCCTTTGAATCAGTTCAATTGCCACAAATATACATTTTATCTTAGATGATCCAGAATTGACTTTTAAAAATATAATTAATCAATGCTTCAGTGGAGCATGACTCTATACTCACTGGGGATCAATACTACACACACAGCACGAAGTGCTAGGCAAGGCCTTAATATGTACTACAGCAATATGATCAAACTCATCCCCAAATCCCAATAAATATGTAACAAGAAACAGCCACAAACTATACATACACACACATACATACACACTTAGCACTTATTCCCAAAACAATTTTAAAATGAAAAAACTGAGATCCTGAAAACCTAAAGTTACAAATAACCTTATTAAAAACCAGGAGTTAGACAAGATTTATATATGGGGTCAGATAGAATACTGTATTTTGACTGTTTGGGAAGTTCCCCAAAGCACAACTGGCAAATACACCATTTGAATTCAGTTACTGCTGAAACACCATGCTTATTCTCAGACATCTGAAAAACATGTTTAGATAAAAGAAAACGGGCCCAGGGGTCTTTTTTTACATGCCACTACTATCAGAAATGGGCACAAAAAATAAATTCTAAATAGTGACTCTTCCATTGAAAGTATATAAAATGAAAATAAATTTGTTTCAGACAGGATAAAAGGCAGTCAGGCTAGCTACACAGTGAGTAGGAACATCAGTTCTAACACTGGAAATGAATTCTGCACAGCTGGGCTCTCTAACTCAGCCAATGTGGGTGCTAATCAAAAGTCAATTAAGGCCAAAAGCTCCATTTCCAGAAAGAGAACTGCAACACTGGTTCTCCACCAACAGGAAGAATTCAAAAGGATCTCATAACAATAATTATTGTTTCATAAAGACACCGATCCAGAAACATAATGGAGAAACTTCTTTCTAGGTAAGTGAAAGCTTAACCTTTAAGCACTAAAATGTCTTACAGATTTCCCAAGGGATCAGATCCATCTAGAATGCACTGCACAGTTCTCGACCTTCCTAACTAGAGTGCTCAAAACCTGATTTGAACTCCAGGTAACTCATTATGAATGGCAATCACTATATCGTGTCAGATGGTCTTTGGTGTGAAAGGATGTCTTAATTCATGCTCAGTGGACTTCAGCTGGGGTATATTTTAGGTTTGTGTTAGTTTATATTAAGCTTTCCTTCACCCAGTTTAGTCAATGAGCTATTATTTCTAACTACCATCAAGCTGTCTGCCCATTGCAAAATCTCTCCTCCCTCCCCTCTTTCTAAGTGACACCCTCGCGCACTGCTCTAATCTTAGAAACCAGTGTTTCAGGTAAGAGCACATACGCATTTATGCCTTTTTCACATACTCTCTAGTTATTAGCTGAATTCCAGATAGCTAAGAGATAATTATGTGCATGTAGATCCTACCCCTCATGCTGGCCCTCCAGCAAATGTATAATGAGTGAGCTCCAACAGCATGTGGCCAGTCCCTACTCCAGCATGTCAAAATAATCCTGGACTCAGCATAACTAGAGGAAGCATCTGTCTCAACCTCAGACACAAAATATATCCGTTTCAACTTATGCTTCTTAGTATAGCAATAACATTTTCAAGTGATCTTACTGAGCCTTGTCCTAGAATTCTTCCCATGAACACATAAATCCACATTAAAATCCCTATGGTAGAAATAAACCACAATTTCAGTAAATCAACAATTTGCACTCATAGAGAGTTCTCGAGATCTCAAGTTAGATGTCCCTTTGTGGGATCCCCGACAGTGAGCGCTCAGCAATCTGTCACTTTCATGTTTAAAGAGAGAGGTAGGAAACACCAGTGCCAGCTCCACCACTTACTACCTGTGTGACCTTGAGCAGCTAACTGATCCACTTCATCCCTCAGGTTTCCTCGGTTGTAGAGTGGAGACACCCAATTGCCAGAGATAAAGAGAAAATTGAATGAAATCATGTTCAGAAAGAACGTAGCATAGGGCCTGGCACTCACAATATGCTCAGTAAATGTTGGTTACTGTGATGATTAGTTTTGTGTCAACTTGGCTGTGCCACAGTGCCGAGATATTTGGACAGTTTTCTGGATGTTTCTATGAAGGTTTTTGTTTGGGGGAGGGGGGTTGTTTGTTTGTTTTAGCTGAAATTAGCATTTAAATTGGTGGACTTTGAGTAAAGTAGGTTATGCTCCATAATGGAAAAAGTGCCAGAACTTACAGAGATTCTACAGAACAAGAAAGAGCAAGATACGGGCAGAGGTCAACCCTCAAGTGGCCTAGAGTCCAACAAAAAGAGTAGGTGGAGCAGTTTGTTTCTCCCTCCATCACATCTCTGGCAGTCAGTAGGTTCCCAAGCTGCCGGAGAGCCTTTCTACCCTCACCAGCCCAAAAGCTGCTACCGCCAGTGAACTAGAAGCTTCTTGAAGACAAAGCACCAGGCTGCCAGCCCCCCTGGGGACACTTCCCATCACCATAGACCCCAACAGAGACGGCAGGGGCCACATTACTTTTCCACCCACCATGCACCTTTGATCTCCCCATGGAGCTTCAGCCACTCAGTTTCACCTTGCTCATTTTCCAACTCCGGCCCAGACTGTAGGAGCCACAGGGAGCCACTGGGTCCCAGGGGATCTGAGTGACCCTCCAAGGCAGGACATTCTGGGCAGACTGCCTTCTAGAGGGACAGACACAACCAGAGTGCTAGCTTTCCTCCATTCAGATGCTTTTCCTCTCCTTCCTCTCTCCAATCCAGAGATGGGGGAGAAAGAGAGAGGGAGAGGGAGAGGGAGAGGGAGACCATGCTTCACGCTTGAGCAGGGACTCTCAGGAGCTACTGCTGAGGCTGTGTTGAGGCTTCCACAGGAAGTGGGGCTCAAACCTTTCCTCTTAAAAGACCTACAGCAGACTAAGGATGCTCGAATATGAGCTCCCTGCTCACTGGTCCTCCCTGATGCTGCTTACCTGGCTGCTCCATCACAGCAGGCCATACCCCAAAGCAGAGGGACATCAAACCTGCTTGAGGCAACTCAGGACCAGCATGCTTCTCCCTGGCATGGTCAAGGAGTAATCTTCAGGGACCAGGGGACAGGCCTACAGGCCAGATCCTGTACCCCTAGGACTTGATCATGTTGCTCAGAGACACAGAGGAGAGGTTTGTGAACTAATCTCAGGAGGGGAGGGCAGAACTGAAAAGAGAATGTAGTGTGGGTCCCAGCCGCAGCACACTCATGGAGCACCCCTCTCCGAGCACCCCTCTCCCCACAGGAAAGCCACACTCTCGGCCCAGGGCAGGATCCTGGACAGAGCAGCTCCCAGCCAGCAGCACCATTGCTGGGGAGTTCAGCTAGTTTCACCCCTGCCTGTTGACATTTTCTGAAGGGAGACCACGGAGCAGGGGTGGGGGTAGAAGGTGAAACCAACTCTTGACAGCCAGACTGTGAATCTGAGACAGGCCCACCTCCATAAGCAGACTTTCTGGTTGGGTGGGGCCACCTTAGCCCCTCCCTGGCAGCTTTTCCCAGAAGACTGGGAGGGGACCTTTGACTCCTGCCAAAATACCTACCTTACCAGCTTTTGTGGAGCCTGAAGGCAGGCTCACCTGACCCAGCCCTGCCCAGCATTACTCCCCTATCCACTTCTGTTGTGGTGGAGAATAAGGACCCACTTGGAAGTTCCAGGGCCCCACTCACCACCTGGGGTATTTGAATACTTCTCCGGAGGCGCTAGAGCCAGTCACAGGTCCCAGAAACAACACTGCAGCTTGTCCCTTCTGGCAAACACCACCAACTGACAGGGAGATCAATTTGCACAGCCCATTACAGCATTTACTGACACAATCATACAGAGTGTGGTTGATTCCTACCCACAAGAACCACCTACTGTCTCAGAGATTAAACTGGGCGTGCCAGTACTATTCACACTCTTAAGAAGACCACAGGGCTGGGGAAAGAGAAAGGATCTCAAAGATCTCCATCTTCTCTCATCAAAGAGAGAAAGGAACTCTACCCACACACATAGCTCACCACTGCTACAGCCTAAAAACAACTACCAACTTAGAAAACCACCATACTAAGGATATCCATAACCAAGGCATCCATCCAGAACCTAGATCCCCATTAAAGCAACCACAAGCAAAGCCAAAGCTTCTTATCCAACATATGCTACAGACATTCCCTTATGAGGAGGGAAGGAAAAAAAAGCCTCACCTAAACAAAAGAAAATCCAAAAATAAGAATTGACAGCTGTCCCAGATGAGAAGGAATCAGTGAAAGAATTCCAGAAATATGAAAAATCAGAGCAAAAGGACACCTGCTAAAGGGAACGCCAGCTATCTAGTAATGCAGAGAAATGAAAATATTGAAATGACAGATAAAGAATTCCAAATATGGATCATAAGGAAGTTCAATGGAATCCAAGAGAAAATGGAAAACCAACTCAAAGAAACCACAAAAACAATACAGGAAATGAATGAAAAATACACTAAAGAAATCAACATATTAAAAAAATAAAACAGAACTTCTGGAAATGAAAAATTCATTTAAGGAAACGTAAAAAACAGTGAAAAGTTTTAAGAGTAGACTAGACCAGGCAGAAGAAAGAATCTCAGAGCCTGAAGACAACTCTTTTGAATTAACTCAGTTAGTCAAAAATAAAGAACAGAGAATTAAGAGGGATGAGCAAAGCCTACAAGACATATGGGATTATGTAAAATAGCTAAATATAAGAATCATAGGCATCCCTGAGGTGAAGAAGAAAATGCACAAGGACTGGAAAACTTATTTAAGGGAATAATTGAGGAAAACTTCCCTGGTCTTTCTAGAGATTTAGACATCCAAATACAAGAAGTTCAACAAACACCTGGGGCATTCATTGCAAAGAGACAATCACCAAGACACATAGTCATCAAATTGGCCAAAGTCAACATGAAGGAGGAATTCTTTCAAGCCATGAGGAGATAATACCAAGTAACTTACAAAGGAAAACCAATCAGGCTAAATGCAGACTTCTCAACTGAGACCTTGTAAGCCAGAGAGATTGGGGACCCTCCTTCAGTCTTCTTAAATAGAACAACTGTCAGCCTAGAATTTTATATCCTGTAAAACTGAGTTTCATAAACGAAAAAGAAATAAAGACTTTTCCAGACAAGCAAACACTAAAGGAATTTGTCAAGACAAGACCAACCCTGCAGAAAATACTCAGAACCACATTGTACATGGATCAGCACACAATAGACATCCACCAGAGTAAAATCACCCCAAACCTAAAGGTCAGAGCTCATATAAAACAACAGGACAAGAGGCGAAACAAAGCAATAAGGCACTACCCAACAGGATGAAGAGAACAGCATCCCACATATCAATCCTATAAATAAACATGAATGGTCTGAATGACCACTCAAGAGAGATAGGCTGGCCAAATGGATCAAAAAATAAACCCCAAATATCTGCTGTCTCCAGAAAACACATCTACCCATAAGCACTCATTCAGACTCAAGGTGAAGGAATGGAAAAAAATATTCCATGCAATCTGAAACCAAAAAAGAAAAACAATGTATCCATTCTCATATCAGATAAAATTGACTTTAAATCAATAATAGTAAAGAAAGACAAAGATGGTCATTATATAATGGTAAAGGGACCGATTTAACAAGAAGACATAACAATCCTAAATATTTATGCACCTAAAACAGTAGTGCCCAGACTCATAAAGCAAGCACCATTAGATCTAACCAAAGAGATAAACAGCAGCATTGTAATTGCTGGGGACGTCAATGCCCCACTGAAAGAACTAGACAGATCATCCAAGCAAAAAAATAAAGAAAGAAACAGTGACCTTAGACAGGACTTTAGAATAAATGGGCCTAACAGACATTTACAGAACATTTTACCCAGAAACTACTAAATATACATTCTTTTCATCAGCACATGGAACATTTTCCAGATTGATCATATCTTAGGCCACAAAACATGTCTCAACAAATTCAAAAAAATAGAAATCATACCATGTATCTTCTCAGACCACAGAGGAATAAAACTAGAAATCAACTCCAAGGGAAATGCTCAATTACACACAAAGTCATAGAAATTAAACAACCTGCTGCTGAAGGATTATCAGGTCAATAATGAAATTAAGATGGAAATCAAAAGATTCCTTGAACAGAACAATGAAGGGGACACAAGCTACCAAAATCTATGGGATTCAGCAAAAATAGTCCTAAAGGGAAAATTCATAGCCTTAAATGCCTACATCAAAAAGATAGAAAGATCACAAATTAACAATCTAATGACACAACCTAAAGAACTAGAAAAGGAAGAGCAAACCAAATCCAAAGCCAGCAACAAAAAAGAAAGAAAGAACTAAGTTCAGAGCATAACTAAACAAAACAGAAAACAAAGAAACAATACAAAGGATCAATGAAACAAAAAGTTGGTTCCTTGAAAAGATAAACAAAATTGATAGACCTCTTGCTAGGTTAATGAGGAGTAGAAAAAAAGGGACCCAAATAAGCTCAATCAGAAATGAAAAAGGAGATACTACAACTGATACTACAGAAATACAAAATATCATCTGTGGATACTATGAAAATTTCTATGCAAATAAACTTGAAAAAGTAGAGTAAATGGACAAATTCCTCGAAACACACAACCTCCCAAGACTCAATCAAGAAGAAACCGAACTCCTGAACAGACCAATAATGAGCAACGGGATTGGAGCAGTAATAAAAAAAATCTTCCAACAAAAAAAAAGCCCCAGACCACGTGGATTCACAGACAAATTTTACCAGACCTACAAAGAAAAGCTTGTACCCATGCTGCAAAAATTATTCCATAACATTGAGGAGGGAATCTTCCCCAACTCATTCTATGAAGCCAGCACCACCTTGATACCAAAGCCAGGAAAGGACACAGCAAGAAAACTACAGACCAATATCCCTTATGAATACAGATGCAAAAATTCTCAATTAAATATTAGCAAACTGAATTCAATAGGACATCAAAAAAACAATCTACCATGACCAAGTGAGCTTCATCCCAGGGCTACAAGGATGATTCAACATACAAAAATCAACAAATGTGATTCATCACATAAACAGAAGCAAAAACAAAGACCATATGATCATCTCAATAGATGCAGAAAAAGCATTTGACAAAATTCAGCACCCTTTCCTGATAAAAAGCCTCAAGAAACTAGGCATAGAAGGAACATATCTCAAGATTATAAAAGCCATATACGACAAACTCAGAGCCAACATCATACTGAATTGGAAAAAGTTAAAAGCATTTACACTAAGAACTGGAACAAGACAAGGGTGCCCACTGTCACCACTTCTCTTCAGTGCAGTGCTGGAAGTCCTAGCCAGAGCAATCAGGCAAGAGAAACAAATAAAGAGTGTCCAAGTTTGGAAAGAGGAGGTCAAACTATCACTTTTTGCTGACAATATGATCTTATATCTAGAAAACCCTAAAGACTCCACCAAGAGACTCCTGGAATTGATAAATAAATTCAGCAAAGTCTCAGGTTACAAAATCAATGTACACAAATCAGCAGCATTCCTATACACCAATAACAGTCAAGCTGAGAGTCAAATCAAAGACTCAATATCATTCACAATAGCTACAAAGAAAATAAAATACCTAGGAATATACTTAACCAAGGAGGTGAAAGATCTCTACAAAGAGAACAATGAAACACTGAAGAAAGAAATCACAGACAACACAAACAAATGGAAAAACATATCATGCTCATGGATCGGTAGAATCCACATTGTTAAAATGTCCATACTACCCAAAGTGATTTACAGATTCAATGCAATCCCCATCAAAACACCAATGTCATATTTCACATATCTAGAAAAAATAATTCTATGCTTCGTTTGGAACCAAAAGAGTCCAAACAGCCAGAGCAATCTTAAGGAAAACGAACAAATCTGGAGACATCACATTATCAGACTTCAAACTATACTACAAGGCTATAGTAACCAAAACAGCATGGTATTGGCACAAAAATAAAGATTTAGACCAATGGAACAGAACAGAGAACCCAGATATAAAACCATCTATTTACAGTCAACTGAACTTTGACAAAGCAGACAACAATACACACTGGGGAAAAGAAGCCCTATTCAATAAATGGTGCTAGGAAAATTGGATAGCCACATGCAGAAGAATGAAACAGGATCCATATCTCTCACCACTCACAAAAATTAATTCAAAATGGATAAAAGACTTAAATGTAAGGCATGAAATCATAAGAATTCTATAAGAAAATACTGGAAAAACTCTTTTAGATATTTGCCTAGGCATATTGGCCTCATCCAATCAGTTGGAGGCCTTAATAGAAGAGACTGCCCTCCCCCAAGCAAGAGAAAATTCTGCCCTCAGGTGCCTTTGGACTCAAACTGTAGCTCTTCTCTGAGTGTCCAGCCTGCCATCCTACCCTATCAGATTTTGGGCTTACCAAGCCACCAAGCCTCCACAATCCATGCTGTAAGTTAATGCCTTAAAATCTCTCTCTCTCTCTCTTTCTATATATATATACACACACACACACACTCACGCACGCACATACATATATATACACACACATACACATATCTTGTTGGTTCTGTTTCTCTGGAGAACTCTAATTCTTACTTGTACTATTTATAATTATCATCATTACACTATTAAATCCAACATACTGCTCTTCCACTAATTTCAACAAAACAGACAGAAAGAAAAGTATAATTTCTTCAAACTTCTTTAATCAAAAAAGGAGTGGATAATCTTCAGCAAAATGAGACATCTAAGTAAATGTCTCAAAGTAGTTCATGTAGCACACAAGTATGTCTTGGTATCAAAATACCACCCTAGACCCATTCCTAGGTATTGCAAATAAATTTAACAACTTTAATTTTACGGTCTCTTTTTCAGAAAAAATTTTAAGGCAGAAAGGCCATAGCAAAAGAAGGCCTGCAATTAGTAAATCAATTGTTTTATGTGTTTTGATACTGTATTTATGTTAGATTAGAAGTTCCTTGAGGGCATATACAAGGCCTTCAACTTTCCAGCAAAACCTATGGTAATGTTAAACACATGATTATTCATTTATCGCTGCTATGCTTTGAATGGGTCCCCCAAATTTCATGTGTTGGAAACTGATTTCCCACTGTAAGTATTAAGAGGTACGGCCTATGTGAGGTGTTAGGCCTTGAGGACTCCACCCTCATGAAGGGATTAATGCTGTTATAGCAGGAGTGGGTTAGTTGTCATAAGAGTGGGTTCCTGATAAAAATGATAAGTTTGGCCCCCTTACCTCTCTCTGTCTCCTGCACTCTTGCCATGTGGTGCCTTCCCCCACGGGATGACCCTCCCTGGATGCGACCCCTCAACCTTGGACTTCCCAGTCTCCAGAACTGTGAACCAAATAAATCTCTTTTCTTCATAAATTACTCAGTCTGTGACATTCTGTTACAGCAGCAGAAAACAGACTAAGACAATTAATTGTCTACTGATTTTGTAGCCATATGCTTATAAGGCTGGGTTTTGCTCATACAACCATCATAAAATGAAACTCCTTTTCTATATAAAGAAATAAAATAAAGCAGTTTCATGTCTTTGAAGTACAAAAATTTCCACAATCTCTTTTCATATTTTTCTTTAGCAGAAGGTCAAAGGATATCCCAAAACCCTATAATTTCATTCTATTTCAACTCACAAGATATAAATATATTTCTCTGTCAAGCATTTTTTTTTTTTACTTATTCATGTCTTATAGCTTATATGTCCTAAGTTTCCAGTCTCTTACCTGGTATTTGGATTTAAATATTTTTAACTTTTTTAATCTTCAGAAACACAAGTCTGTGAGAGGACCAGGTTGCAAGTGGACAGGGTTGAGGACAATTTAGTGCTGAGAACAATTAAGACAGCACCAGCAAAAAAGATAGCAAATACTGAAGGGATGGCTCTGATGGGCAGGGCATGGATGTACTAGACTGTGAGGGGTCAGAGCAAGAGTGAAGCCAGAGCAATGGGAGGTGCGACAGGGTTAAACACAAGGTTTAGAGAATGTTAAGTATGAGTGAGAAAGAAAGGGTCAGTGTTCAGAGAAACAATGTTAACAGGAGCAGAATACATCTTTCATGCAAGTTGCAAGGAAGCAGGCAGAAAAGAGCTTCACATGGGACAAATGGACTTGTCCACATGACAGCACAATTTGGAATGACAAAGGATCCCAGGGTAGCGCCATCTGCCTGCTGTCCTGGCTTTAAACGTCCTGGCTAGGGTGGGTAGATGAGGGCTGGCAGGTGTATGCTATTCACTACAGAGGCCAAGGCTGGCTCTGCAGGTGCAAGTGACTACAGCGGAGAGTGAGGTCCTCTGGGGAGCCCAAGCAGTTCTGTTGCCACTGTGGAAATTGATATAGCACATATTCTTCCTCTGGTTTTCATCCTCTTAAAAGCCACATATTAAGTATTCATCTTTATAAACATGGAATTGTCTTCTGGAGCCTGCTGATATGAGGAATAGCTAAACTCTGGAAAATAAAGTCTGTTATCAGGACTCAGGAAGAATCTGAAAAATCTTCCCAGTTTTCCTAAAACTATTAATATAATTGTCCAGTCCCCAAATATCTCCTCTCTTCTCAGAAAAGCTGTCGATCAAAGGCAAAATATATTAATATCAGCCCCTCACAAAGAAACAACCGAAATTCTTGAGGCATAAACTGAAAGGTTTTTTTCCTCCATTGACTCAAAGATCAAGAAAGAAGGCTTAGCCCAAAGCAAAGGGAGAATTAAGTGACATTTGGCTTCTGGTCATCTAGCTTTTCTTTTACACTCTCCCATTCCCACAGTTGGGGCATCATCTTATTCTCCCACCCCTTCTCCCAGCCACCAAGAATCACGGTGCTCTCTCCCTTATCAGTACTGTTTAAGGTCAAATAAAAGCCCCATAATCCATAAAAAGGTGTATAAACTCACTAACACATCACTATAAGTTTCTGTACATTACTAACATGTTAGTGAATATGTTGTTATTTAGTTATGCCTGGGATATTTGCATTTGTACAAAATATTCAAAATCTAACATTTAAAAAAGAGAATCTCTAATGTGGAATTTCAAACAGTGAATAGATAAAGAAGCTATTTGGAGGAAATCCAAAGGCATTTCTCAGCCGCTGAATTGGAATAACTTGTTTAGTGCCCACTCCACCCACGGGTTAGGCTGACCCTGATAGAACCTTTTATAATAGAGCCATGAGTTTTAAGATATTTGCCTATTAATTCTGAATATTCAACTCTAAAAGAACTAGAAAACACACTAATGCTTAGAGAAAAGCTAATAATGCTTTCAATTTCTCCCAAGAGCTAACTATGTCCATCAGTCCATTCCTGGGGGATGTGGTAGGGGTAGAGGGGTGGTAGGGCATTTCTTCCACAACTAAATATCTTTTGCGGAAGATACAATAACCATGTTATTGCATTCACCTAAGGGATTTAGACCAAATAACTTTTCCCCTAAATTTCACATGTAAATTCCTCCCATCTTGAAAGAACTAGGATTTGTAGATACTAAAGAAGTAAATCAGAAATTAAGCTGCTTGGATTTACCACTTATTGATCTGCTGTTATTCCCCAGGGAAACTACTCAACCATTTTCTTTTTCACTTTCACCTTCTATAGAAAATAAAAGTGCTAAAAAAAAATTTTTTTTCTTACAGATTTTTCTAAGTGGCTGTACATTTCCCTTAAAAATCTTTGAAATAAAAAGCTACTGTGAAAATGTAGTAAAATTGTTGTCATAATTACCGTAAAATTCCTGTTGATTCCCAGGGTGTATTATGTATCACAATTGCTTTTTATCTCATTCTGCTGCGCTCAAGCTGACACCAGCTACTTCTAATTTTCCTCTAGTGACTGTCATAATGTTTCTGTTTTAGAATTCAAACAGATTCTAATCCAGAGTCATGTAATACACCCTTCTACATTAAGAAAAAAACCTCAAAGAATTATAGAACAAAATTCATGCTCTGGGTACATATTTTTCAAGGCTTTTTACAGTGTAGTAACCAGAGGACAGACTGAATTAATTGGTCAGCACTGTAATAATTCTTATTGAGCACTTAACTATGCATGAATAGTTTTATGGATGTTAGTCCATTTAATCTTCACAATAACTCAATGAGGAAGGTACGATAATTATCTCCATTTTAAACATTAGCAAACTGAGGCACAGAGGCAGTAAAAGACTTGCCTAAAGTCACACAGCTCATAAATGGCAGAGCCAGGATTTGAATGGAAGCAGGCTGTCTGCAGTCTGAGCTCTCAACCCTCCCTTAGTTCTCCTGGAAAAATGAAACAGCATAGTGGAGAATGGACTTACAATCATGTCACTTAGCAAAAATAATAAAGATGTGTTCACAGTGGGAAGAGTGGGTGATTTTATTCTCTGATCCTTTTTTCTTTCAAATTAATTAGCAAGCAGAATACTATCGATTCTGTGTCAGGAGAGAGAGATAGGGGTAGGGATAGAGATAGAGATGGGGGAGAGAGAGAGAGACAGAGAGAGAGAAAGAGAGTGTGTGTCTACATCAACTTTTGCTGAGTTTTAAGGAAGCAGGAAAATTGTGATCACCCAAAGAGCTCAAATAAGTTAACAGGAAATGCTGTATCACTTGAGAAAATTTTCTTTCTGCTAATGTTGCTCTTCCAACCGAAACGTGTGTCTCTTACAGGATGCAGCTTTCCTGTAAGGGCCATCATGAAGGACATGCCCTTTTATTTTAGTTCTCTTAGGGGAAAGAGAGTCACCTGCATACTTTGTCTAGAGTCTGGGGAAGGCAAACGACACACTGGGAATAAAAATCTGAGAAAGACAGTGTGAGACCTAGAGGAATTCTGAGCACACTCAGGAATTAGTTGCCAGTTTCAACTTGCAGTTGCAACTACATTAGGAAGAAGACTGAACAAAAAGATGCTCGTAGGAGCAGTGAGTCAGTCCAGACCACTCTGGACTGAGCGCTCCGTTCATGATCACCAACACCAGTCAAGTCTGGCAACAGGCCAGGATTGTCAGCACTTCAAATACAGCCCATGACAAAGATCAGACCCACAACAATTAGAGGGAGTGACTGTCTTGCACTGGCTGGGCCTGAACAGGTGGATTCCTTAGAAAGGGAAAATTAACCTGAAGTGCACACCAACAAAACTTCCCAATCCTAGAATACAAATTTGGATGTCTGAAGCATACCCCTGTGATGAGACAGTCTTTACTAAGCACTTTAAAGAGAAGAGCACCCCACAGAGAATACACTTGCCATTTTATTTTCTGATAAAACTGGAAAGAAAACAACCTGAGCCATCTTCAGTTGACCTCCCCTTCTCAGCTAAGGTCAGCCCCAAAGTCAAAGGCAATAACTCTCCACCTCCTGCACCATTGAAGGGGGCAGAAACGTGTGTGGTCTGGTGCAGAAGGAAGCAGCGGTGGAGGCAGGAGGTGCCATTCTCTCCCTTCTGCCTGCCATGTGATTTAGGGAAAATCCAAGTATCTCCATGATCCAACTTCATGTGAAAAAGTGATTCTGACAGTACGTAATTAATGGGGATTCTGATCTATACAAGATTCTTGACATTGCTTCAGTTTACTAGCTGGACTTTTTGCTCTACGTGTAACTCTGACATGACTGAATTTCATGCTAATTTTTAAAATTTTGAGCCCTGAATTTTAAATCTTACAGTTACATTTACATAGGACATAATAAACTCTGACGCAATCAAAACGCAGAATTTTCTGACCTATGTTCAACATTTTAAGCTGTCATTGAATCTTTCATAAGTTTAAGTTAAATTTAAAATATCTTTATTTTTAATTCAAACCAATTTTCAAACACAAAGTATAAAAACAATTCCTAAACTTAAGGAAATCTATCTAAAACATTTCAAAACACAACCCAATTACACAAAATAAATTTACACATAAGTATGGAACATAATTAAAGTTTACTTAGAATCACAGTACTGGGATCCTTCACTCCAGTAAATAGTGCTTGAGTGGAAATGTAAATTCCCTCATCTTACTTTAAAAGAGGAAAAGGAAAAAAAATACACCATTATCCTAAATAGCCATTCTCAGAATTTTAATTATATTATTGTACTCTTTATGGCATGTAAAATAAGAAGTCTAAAGAATTACTAGGCTGTTAAATTTGCATTTACCTAATCAAACTGACATTGTGTTGGACTTTTTGATCTGTTGAATGCAAGTTTTTATCTGTTCAATACACAATTACCATTCACTACAAAAGTGTTTTAATGAAAGCAGAATCTTAAAGGCTTTAAACATATCAGTAAAACCAAAGATGTTTTAGGAGTTCAATAAAATCACAAAATCTGGTAGTTTTAATTAGCTCTATTAAATTCTCATCATTGCTTGGGCATAAGTTCCTATTTTCCTATTTAAAGAGAATATTACAAACATATAATAAATAATGGTAATTAAGTTTTATGTTTATTTTTCTATCTTAAAAAAGCAACACAAATTTTTATTATAGAAAATTTGGGACATAACAAAAAATATTTTTAAAAATTCATCCATGATCCAATTACAAGATAACTTAATATTTTCATGTACTTCCTTTCAGGCTTTTTTCTGTTTATTTTAATTGAACATTCTACTTTTTATACCCAACATTTTAAAAGTCAGCATATCCCATGATATGCAAATCCTTTTTTAAAAAAATCATTTGAAAAACAGATTTTGTCTATTTTGTTCACTACTAACTCTCCAGCACCCAAAGCAATGCCTGCACTGTATACCCACTCAATAAATATTAGCTGAATAATTAATCAATAAGTGATTTATCCTATCATTCATTACTCCATAACTGCAGCCCTGAATTAAATGTAGGTTGCTTTTAATTTTTCACAATTATGGGCAATGCTATATTATATCTTTATTGAAAAAGCTTTTTCAGTATTTAGGATTATTTACTTGGGATCAAGTTCCAGAAGTTGATTTACTGGGTCATGATTTGCATAAACAATTTTAAGACTTCTGATACCTACCATGAAATTGCTTTCCCTAAACCAGTACCTTTGCAGAATGTGTTTCAGTATACCTTTTGAAAGTTGCTCTTTTAAAAAAGCATTCCTAATCATATTGGTGAAAAATAATTATCTCATGAAAGTTTTATTTATCTCATGAAGTCTTCAATTGCTAATATTGACTATTTCTCCAAATATGTGTTAGACATTTGTATTTTCAGTCCTTTGCGATGTCTAGTCATATCATTTATCAATTTATTCAATCATTCTGTATCCCCTGCACCCATAGCACATACTGTTCTATTCCCCGGGTGTGCTTCCTCTTTAGTCTTCTTTTGGGAAAAAAAGTTGTTCCTGTTAACTCTTTCATATAAATTTCAAAATACTTTGTCATATTCACATGCACAAACATAAGATTTTTTAAATATTGTTACCTATAACACTATATATGTTTTAGAAAAATCAGAAAGTACAGATGAAAAGAAAAGTCAGCCAAACTCTCAAGTCACAGATAAGCACCATTCACACTTTAGTGCATATTTTTCCAAATTTTGCTCTATGTATATACCATTTTTATAAGAACATATGTGAGATCATATGTACATACTATTTTGCAATTCTTTTACTTAATTCCATTTCATAAACAATTTGCTATGTCATTAAATACCCTTCATGACATTTGTAATGCTAACATAATACCACAGTAGGTAAGAGCAGAAACTTTGGAGACAGGTACAAGTTCAAATCCTGCCTCCAGCATCTTAACTATAAGATCTAGCTTCTTTAAGCCCTTTGGTAAAGTGAAGATAACAAAGACCTATTTCGGATGGACTGTTGTTTAAATTAAGTAAAATACCATAGCATATAAAGCAATTAACAGTATGATGACAATAGGTGCTCCATAAGTATTTGTCAAATTAATAAATAATAGGTGGAAGGGTTTTTAATTGGCTTTGCTTCTTTGTGCATTTGTATTTCTTTCTATTTTGTTTTTGGGTTTGGGTTTTTTTTGTTGTTGTTATTTTGTTTGTTTTTGGTGACTTGACCTATTCCTAATATCCACATCATTTTTATTTTTATCTACAGGGGTGATTTTTTTTCTTATTGCTTTGAATTCATGTATTCATGCATTCATTCATTCATTCATTCAACAAAGGTGTATTAAAATCTACTATGTGCTTATTTTATTAAGGATATTAAACTTTTGTCTTTTATGTTGCAAATGTTCTTCCTAGTTTACTATTTGCCTTTTATGCTAGGTTTTGATTATAGAAATATTAAATTTTCATGCAATTTAGTCTATTTTCTATTTTTTATAATTTTTATGCTTAGAAATTCCTTCTCTACCCTGAGGGGATCCTTTATTATCTGGAGCAGAAAGAGAACAAAGCCCTATTAAAGAAGTTTTAGGCCCGAAATGAAGAAAAACAAAACAATTGGCTTGAGATAGAACAAGCTTTATAAAATGTTCATTTTATACTACAATTCGTTTTTTGAGGGCAGACCTAGCATATTCATATTTGTGTTCCCAGCAACCAAAACAGCACATATGCAGTAGGTCCTCGATAAATGCTGAGTTTGCTCAGTTGGAGAAAAAAGAGCTATCGGGAAGAGCAAATTCAGTATCCACACATCAGAGTTAGGAGGAAAGATTTTAATTAGTGTCACACTACGAAACCACAGAGAAAACATCCAGAAAGTTCAAAATCAAACATACTAAAGCACTGATGTTCTTCTGTTGTCGAGGGAGTAACACCTGCTCTTAAGATTTTTTTCAAGCCCGAAACATTGTTATTACTCTAGTTGGCAGTATTTCTTCAAGTGTGTTCTGAACCACATTACCCAACAAGATGCTCCAATGGCAAAGAGTCCTATGAGCAAATAAATTGGGCAACCGCTGCCCACTGCTTTACCCCATCTCCCCAACTCTCCCACACACCAGAGGCACAATGAACTTTCACATAAATAAATACTCTGAAAAATTCTGCAGGTACCAGTTTTCACAGGAGCTAAGGTCAGAGTTTGTCTGGGTGCCTAGACAGGTAAGAGGGAACTAGGGGAATGTCGGGTCCTAGTAAAAAGTGAAAATTAGCATTCTGGGATTCAGGCAAATACTGGACAAAGCATGCACTTTGCACATAGGAAAAGACCAGTGACTGGAGGAGACACAGACCAGCAGAAGACATTCAAGGCCGTTGGCAGGACTTAGGCTATATGGTGGTATGGGCAAGAGGTAAATGTCAGCCTCCTGGAAAATCATGCACCAGGCACCAAGAACCAGAAACAGGAAGCAGGGACACAGGCAGAGCCTGAAGATGGAACAGAGGGACTTGGCAGCAACGTCAATCCCCATCACTAAGAGCTGAGCTGGACCACAGCATGTGTCATCCCCATGGATGCGAATCACTTGCTTCCTAGATAGGCTACTCACTCAACATTCATTTACTAGGAGGCAGAGCCAGTGCACTCTGCAGAGGGGTTTTTAACAATTTCCACTTGAAGATCTGTCCACTATGGTGTCCACTATAGTTATATGTGAAGACTTTAATTAATTAGCACCACATTCCTGATTTATTTCAGTAATGTTTATATAGACTGGTCCCTTGGCAGCAGATTCCTTAATCCTACTGGGATTAGGACTGAGTAGCAAGTGGAAGGAGCCATCAGCACTGACTTCAGTAACAAATCAAGTTCTCCCAGGGAGGGGTTCCCTATATGCTTTGTGCTGAGAGACTGGGCTGAACCGGGCTAGACAATAACACAGTGAGGCCAAAGGGTAGACCTAGTGGTCAGTGGAGTGAAATGCCAGGAGCCCTAATGGCTGCGAATAATGCAAGGTTCCAGTGACAGATGATATCTAAACTGCAAAAAGAATCCCCTCCGATCCTAGGTTAGCCTTGCCAGAACCTCATATCAGAGAGCAGCTTTGCTGTTTTTTTGTTTTGTTTTTATTCATAAGCCACTAATTGAATCCTTGAAACAAAATCCAAATCATCACATTTTTGTAGGTTCTCCACACTGAGAGATAATACTTTTGTTAGCATCTTTATTGTCTTGGTTTAACATATATTGAAAGCTTTACATTGCACAAAGTTATTCTTCAAATGAAGTCACTGACAGGAAGAGAACTGGAAAATTGTGATTCAAGAGCTTAATGTCAGCCTGAACCAAATGGAGGCATGCAGCTTTAAAATCAATCCTTTTATCCAGGTATGTATAATTCTGTAACAAGTCTGGGGGCCTTAAGTCTGTCACAAATTAACCTAGATAAGTTTCTGGATTATGTTCATAATCATTTTTTCAAATATTGCTAACAAATAGTTATTGTGTGACCAACTATTTATTTTAGCAGGAGAAATTTGCAAACATCACCCCTTAATCTTCACCAGGTACAAGGATCTTCAAACACCCTGGAACATACCTTCTAAAACAATCCTCAGGTAATTGCATCACCTAACATGAAAACCTGGACCTCATCTTGTATATGATCTTGTCTAAATTCTTATCTAAATTTCACTATTCTATGTTTAGCTACCATTTCTGAGGGCCCACCATTGGCAGGTACTTTTGCAGGTACTCCTAAAATCTTTACTACAACCCTGAAGAGTAGGTATTATTATGGTTCTTTCATAAAAGAAGAAATTAAGAGGTCAAATAGTCCAAGTCTACAAAGCCAGTTAGTGTAGGAATTAGTATTCAAATCCAATTCCGATTCTAAAAGCCCAGATCTCTAATTATCCTAAAATCAAGTTTCCTAGATTGTTTCTCCATAATAGAAAAAAAAAATTTTGATCCGTGAATATTCATTCCTCATCCACTGCACACACTCCAAATCTAATTGACTAGCTGCATGATAAAGAATCCATGAGGGGCCTTTGATTCATTCTGGAGTCTTCCTTAAGTTAAACAGTCTGCAGGAGGAGTAGGGTTTCAGAGCAATCAATCAACAAGTGTTTACTAAATGCCTGAGAATGGCTGTGCAAAGCCTTACAAAAAAAATGCAGTGGAGTCATAGAATTGTTATTCTGATATTCCAATATTGGGGGATGAGGAGGGAAACCAAGCAGATACTTTGGGAATTCAGAAAGAAGAAACATTGGGAATTGAGAAGAAATAGAGTAGGGATCTTGTGAGGGTAAAAAACCACTGGTACACAAGCAAGTGACAGTTTACATGTACAAGGAGCCTGGGATAATTAGTTGTTAAAGATATGCTTCAAGGGGAAAAAACTGTTGCATCAAACCAATTGCCTTAATCTAAGTATGATTCATCATTATGCTGAAATTTGAGATTATCCACTATGTAATCAACTGTACCTTCAAGAAAAAATGATGTAGTTAAGAGTGCATGTACATATGAAATATGGCCTTCAAACAAAGTGATGATGTTATATAATAAGATTATAAATGTTTTCCTAAAAGAAAAATTGCCTAATAGGTTGGTCATATAACTATGCTGTCCTTTGATTTCAGTAACAAGCAAAAAAAATTAAGTACTTATTTCCTGTGTTTGATATTTTTTAAAAGGGCACAATAAATTATTCAATTAAAGGTTGTTTTTTATTTCACTCCATTAGAGTACCACAAATTGAGAAAAAATAGGGCAAAATACACTAATCTTCATTAGATCAGCATGTTATTATGCACTGGTAAGACCAACTGGACATACCTAGAGCCAAAAGGAGGTTATTAGGAAGATACTGCCATTGGTTCTTTTCTAAGAATCAAGAATTAAAAAAAAATTGTAAAGATAAGGAAATATGTAAACTATTCAGATTTGTTTAGAAAACCACCTTGTCTTTGGCACAATTTTTTCAAACACCATAATAAAAACAAATTTTTTTTCACCTAAACCAATTGTATAATATTAATATAATTAAGTGGCATGTTCAGGTTCCAGAGGATAATATACTTTATCCTTGACTTTATAAAGTCAAGGATAGTTTTTCTCTTCTTCTAGGGAAGAAGATAGACTTGTTTCTTTCCTGCCATTATTTTTCACAACATCAATTCATTTTATTTTATTTATTCATTCAATTAACAGATATTAAACATCTACGCCATGTCTTGCACCATGGTAAGCAATGTGAGCACAATTAAGATTTTGACACAGTTGCTAACACAACAATATTTCAGAATAAAAATCAAGAAAAGATTTTCACTATAAAATATTCCACCATTGTTTTTGTTTCAAAGCATCAAATGTATCATAAATAGATGCATATTTTAGCAGAAAGTATTTGTAGCTTTAGACATTAAAAAGCAGTTTTCAAGAGCTAGTCTATAGACAACCAGTGGTGACAGAGAAACTCCATGCTCACCTGGCCCTCTACTTCTGGAGAGGGACAGGGTTTATTTAGGTACCCAATCCTTCTTCATTCCCAGAAGGGAGACCAGGTATGACATAGAATCACAATTGTTCCTGGTTCTGCTTGCCCTGGAGTAAGGTGCTTAAAGCTCAAACATAAACCCTGAAAGCACTGGAAAGCCTAAATGTGAACCTAACTACTCCGTCATCTGCAAATCATTTCTCTTGCTCTCTTAGTAACACAACCTGAGATCCTTAATTTATTCACCAGATATTTACTGAGCACCTCCTATGAGCCAAGTACTCTTCTGTGTGTTGAGGATACAGCAGTAACAAAACAGATATAAATCCCTGCCCTCACGGAGCTTCCATGAACAATAAACAGTAGGCATACACAATATACAAATAAATGAGTAAAATAAGTAGTATGTCATGTGGTGCTATAAAGAACACTGAAGCAGGGAAGGGGAGGAGGAGTATGAGCAGTTTGCAATTTCAAATAAGGTAGTAATGGAAACCCTCACTAAGAAAGTGACATTAATGCAGAGACTTGAAGAAGGTGAGAGCGCAAGTCACACAGGCAAAGGGAAGAGCACATGCAAAGGAGGCAGGAGCAAGTTGTGTGTTTCTAAGGTCACTGGAACTGGAGGGAGAGGAGGGGAGGGGGCCGAATATGCAAAGATAAGGACAAGTGGGTTACCAGGGACCCTGCTTATACTCTGGCTTTTACTCCAGTTGAGATGGGGAACCACTAAAGTGTTTTGAGCAGATCTGACATATTTTAAAAGGACCATTGTGGTCATTTTGCAGAAATAGTTGTAGGAACAGAGGACAAGGGGAGAAACAGAAAAATCAGTTAGGAAGAAAATGCAATGATCCAGGTAAATATAGATAATGGTGGCTTGAACTGAGTTGGAAGTGTAGAGATGGGTGACAATGACTAGACTCTAGATTTATTTTGAAGGCGGAGTCAACAGGATTTGCTAACAGAATGTGGAATGTAAAAGAAACACAGAAATCAAGGAAGATACCAAGGGCTTTGGCATCAAACCTGGAAAGATGGATTACCCATTTACAAAGACAGGAAACAGTAGAGAGAGGAGTGAGCTTGAAGGAGGAAATCAAGAGCTTGATTTTGGACATGTTAGGTGTGAGATGCCTGCCTGCCTCTTTTTTTTTTTTTTTTTGAGACAGAGTCTTACTCTGTTGCCCAGGCTAGAGTCCTGCCTGCCTCTTAGACACTAATAGAGATGCTGAATAGGAAAGTGTAGAGTTCAGGGGAAAAACAAAGCTGGAGATATAAATTTGGAAGACATCAGCATTTTGATGAGACTTGATGATCATAAAGAAGAGGTATAAGGATCAAACCCTGGAGTACTCCAACATTTGGACATCAGAGACATAAGGAAAAAGCACCAAAAGAGACCAAGGAGGAGTGGCCAGCAAAGGAGGACAACATAATAGCCTAGAGGCCAACTGAATAAAATACTAACAGGAGGAGAAAAATCATCTCAAATGCTGTGTACTAGTCAAATAACATGTGATTAAGATTTGACTACTAGGTTTACCAATGTAGAGGTGCTTGGTTATTTTGGTAGAAGATAGAATGGGGCACAAAAACCTGATCAGGCTAGGTTCGAGAGAGAATACAAACTACTATAGAGTTAATATAAACAAATCTCTCATGCCTGGGTTCTTTTTTTGGTTTTTGATTATTTGTTTGTTTGTTTGGAGACACTGTCTTGCTCTGTCGCCCAAGATAGAGTGCAGTGGCGTCATCATAGCTCACTGCAACCTCAAACTCTTGGGCTCAAGTGATCCTCCTGCCTCAGCTTTCCAAGTAGCTGGGACTAGAGGTGTGCACCGCCATGCCTGGCTAATTTTTCTATTTTTTGTAGACATGGGGTCTCACTCTTGCTCAGGCTGGTCTCAAACTCCTCAGCTCAAGCAATCCACCCACATCAGCCTCCCAGAGTGCTAGGATTACAGGCATGAGCCACTGTGCCCAGCTGAATTTTGCTATTAAGGGAAGCAGAAAAGTGGAGAGGTAACTGGAAGGAGTGTAGATCAGAGAGGGCTGTTTTTTAAAGTAAGTGAAATAAGATGTTTATGTGCTGATGGGAACAATCCAGCAGAGAAGGAGAAACTGATGATGCTGGAGAGAGGAGAGAATATGCCGGAGCCCCTCCTGGAGTGGGCGAGAGGGAATGGGATGTGATGCACTAGCACAGGGTTGACCGCAGAAGCGCATATAACTCAACCCTCATAACAAGAGTGAAGGCAGAGTACACGGGCACAGATGCAGGCAGAAGTTCTCTTCTAATTGCTTCTACTTTGTAAGTGAAATAAGTAGCAAAGTCTTCAACTGAGGGTGAGAACAGAAGAGGCGGCATTGGAGAGTCCAGGAAAGAGGAGAGAGTAGGAGGCATCAGTCATCTGGGACAGCAGAGACATGAGTGAATTGACCAAGGTAATGTAGCTTGATCACCTGGCAGCACTAAAGGCCCATCTGAGATTAGTGATCATGAAATTAAAGTGAAACCAGTCGGCTTGGCTGAGTGTTTCTCTCCAACTGCATTAAACTGCACAGGCATGAGCTAGATAGAGTGGTAGAGAGTTGGGTTTAACCAGGTTTTCCAGATGAGTCCTACAAATGAGAGAGGGATGAGGAAATTTAGGGTATAACTAAAAGACTGATTACATGATATATGAAGGAATTTAAGTTGAGAAGGAGGAAAAGGGGGACATGAGAGAGGTGTGGGATAGGATAAAGGGGGTAGGGTCAATGGATTTCAGGTCCCAGTGGGATTGAAGCATTACTGGAGGCAGGACAACAGGGACTGAGTCAGAAATACAGGTGTTGACTGGGGAGCAGGGTGCTTGAAAATGAGACGAAGGAGGGCAGCAGTTATCAGTAATGTCAAGGTCTAGGGCAGCAGCTCTCAAACATTTTGGCCTTAGGACTGTTTTACATTCTTAAAAAGTATTGAGGACCCCCAAAATTTTGGTTATGTGGATTATGTCTATCAATATTTATCATATTAGAAGTTAAAACAGAAAAATTTTAAATACAAGAATATACAAGTACACATTCCTTCAGTGGCCAGAATGAAGATGTCATCACATGCCACGTAGCCTCTGAAAAACTACAGTGTGCACTCAGGACAGAATGAAAGTCCAAAAGGTAAATCATGTCTTGGCATTATCATGGAGATAGTTTTGACCTTTCTGAAAGCATCTCAGGGACTGCAAAAGCCACTGGACCATACTTTGAGAACAGCTAGTCTGGAGTGTGGCCATAGACGTGAGTAGCCCAGGTACAGTGGCAGATACAACAATGGAAAGAGAGGAGGATACTAGGGCATGAAGCCCACGTGAAGTGTGCCAACTCTAGAGCAGTAGACACAGTGAGGGTCACACAATGGATAAAATGCCCTTCACCCAGTACCATGAGGATACTAAGCTTTCCCCTTCTCTCAAATGCCACCTTGGGAAAAACAGAAGGGAAAACCCTTAAGAAATCAGAAAACCCCAAAAGTTTTTAAACTAGAGACTAATGTGCTCTTAACTGACGAGATCAAATGCTTTCCATTTTCAGTGGGAATGGGAACTTGAAAACAAGGTAAAAGAAGCTATGGAAAATAAATTATGTTTCATTTCTATATCCTAAAAGTAGTGAGTAAATTTTTACAAACACACTTCCATCCTTCCCCATCCAAGCCCAGCTATGTAAGTATATTCTAAACCAGTACTATTCAAAGTGTGGTCTGTGGACTGTGCCAGTGAGGAAACTGTTTATTACCTGCCCCTGGTTAGGTAAGTACTGAAAATGAGGATAGGTGTTTAGAAATTCCTATAGCAATTTGGCATGCCCACATCCAAGTCTGTGATTAGTGGGCTTAGTTCATTGAACACGGTATAGACAAGAGCAAGTGCGGTCAAACTCAGGCAGTAAGTGGCACACAGTGCACTGCGCTATGGGGACCACATATCACCTGGGACAGACTGGGAAAAAACAGCCCTTCATCACAAATAGTGTAAGAAGCACAAATGTATTATAGATAAACATGCAGCCTAATACTGCCACCAATTTCAGAGCTAATAATGAATTTTGTATTTAGGATCACAATGGTGCAAAACAGACCAATGAAAAGAGAGGACTTCACATGTAAATGATGTATTCACGGCCAGGAAAGACCAAGTGACAGCAGGCTGCTAACACCAAGATTTCATAAAAGTTCGACTAGAAAAAAGTGGGACTATTACTTTCCACAGCAGTGACTACCACATCCACACTGCAAGAGGAAATTTAGTGTCAGGCAAATAATATCAAGTCATATGAAATCAATGTTGTTAATTTGCATGTTATTGTTTCTTATTGATTTTGGGGGTAGTTTTGTTTGTTTTTCATTTGTAAAATATGTTTTGGTTTTGTGGTTGTATGCGAACTGTAAGCATCAGGAGTTTACACCTAGTTTTATGTTATTACGTACTTAAGTAGCATAATAAAAATAAATGAAGTTGGCAGTGGAGATTCGTGAGAATTTTTTCTCCCTTCGAAATGCTCCCGACATAATTTCAATTGAGAATGATGGTCTTTGGGATATTGGGTTGAGATCAGAAGCCTGGATTGGACAGAAGCAGAAAATTAACACCAGGGAATGGCCAAGTCCACTCTGCACTGGAGTTGGACTTTTCTACTTTTCTAGTGGGACTTTCCTCATTCCTGCAGCCAGGAATGAGGCTGCCCTGGGCAACTGTGCAACATTGTATGCACTGTAACTTAGTTGTATCATTTGAGTTATTTTATTATACAGGGGAATCCAAAGGAAAAACATCATAATATATTTGAACTTCATTTTGGAAGACTAAAGATAAGATCTTTTAATAAAAATTCCCAATTTGTAAAATAAATTTCTAAATAATGCCTCCCTCCAGAGACGGTCTATGTCCTTGAAGACCCTCAATATTTCACCAACTTCTCACCTTTGTAATATAACAATGTAACATTAACAGCTTTCACCTCTTACCATAACCCCAGAAGGTCAGTATGCCAAGAATCACCCATACTTTGTGGATGAGAAAACCAAGAGGGGCAGTATATGTCTAGGCCACACAGCCAGAAAAATGACTGAGAGGAGACTTGGCTTTCTGATTTTGAGTCCAGTGTAATAAGTATACTAAAGCTTTATTCACAGAGCATCTCATTGTTCACAGAAAATAATAATAATAATTTTTTAAAAACCACCCAATTTCATTACTAAAGAAGATATTTCTATAAAATAATTACAATACTATCATTTTTTTCTCTTTTAGCTTAAAACAAAATCACTTAAAATTCCAAATTAGTTTTAGGAGATAAATGTACAGGATAATAATTATTTTTCCTTTAGAATTGGTTAGTATATGAATTTTATATAATTAAAAGAAAAAAGCTAGTGCACAATAAGCTATCATTATAACCCAGTCTGGTAACCCATCACTTTTTGGTGGTTCTTTATTTTTACATTATACTACCAGATTATGTTTACTTTTTCCTCTACATAGATTGGGAGGAGGAGACAGTAAAGAAAAGCAATAGGTGATAGAAAGAATGCCAGGCTCTGTATCAAGATACTGGGTCTCAAGATACAACCCCAATCAGTACCTGAACCCTCCACATTTCCTACATTTACCTGGTCAACAAGTCCTCCTGAGCACCTCTGCATGGCCTGAGGCAGGGCAGAGCCTCCTACCTGATCCCCTCCCCTCCAAATCCCAGAAGTCTTTTCTCCATGCTACCAAAATGATCTAAGAAAAAATTTTGATCTTGTCACTCCTCTGTTGGAAGCCCTTCAATTAATTCCTTATTGTCCACTGGATATGATTTGAACTCTTTAATCTGACACATAAAGTCCTTCCAAATCTGGCCCTCTCTAGTCTCATGTTTTCCCACCCAGTTCCCCCATCCCAAGGAGAAATGAATATTTATATTCTATACTTCATATGCATATTCATATTTTACGCTTCAGCCCCTTAAGAAATCGGTAGTGGTTCCTGGAATGTGTCACTTCACAATACTTTGGAACACACCATGCCCTTTGCCTATAGTATCTTTCCACCTATCCCCTCCCAACATTTCAATCTCCTTCCCTTCCTTCAAGACTTTCAACACTTCCTCTGTGCCCACTTCCTATGTCAGCTGCCCTTAGAAGCTTCTTTCTTCCCATCTGACCTCAGCACAATCAACTCCTCTTCTCTGCTCCCCTAGCACTAATCTGTACAGAAGTAGAAAGGCTGTACTGGAGGTATTTGTCAGATCCCATGACTCTACAACTATACTTAATAACCTCTTTGAAAATGGGAACCATTATTTTCTCATCCCCAGTGTCTATCATGGCAGTTGATAATCAATAAACCTTTGCTAAGTGTATGCAATGTAGCCTTGGGCATGTTTCTCTCTACATGTGGAGTTTCTTCATTTTCATGACAGTCAGACTACAATATATCAAAGACCTTGGCTGCATAAAGTTGTGTGTTTCGGTGTAGCTCTTCACAAAACACTGAATTTATTTTTTAATAATTTATGAGGTTTTTAAAGAATAAAAACTTATCATTTCATCATCAGGATACCCTAAGGTGTTAAGCTTACAGATCTATATCAAGATATCATTAACATGATGGTTGCCATTACTGAGCCATGAACTATATGCAAGAGACTGTCATAAATTCCTCTACGTTTGTTCATTTCATTTAATCTTCACATGAAGTAGATATTACTTGCCCTCATCTTAAAGCAAAGAACAAAAGGGCTTTGAGAAGCTAAAAAAGCTACAGAGCTAATAAGTGCTAGAGTGGATTTAAACCCAATGCTATGTGACTTCAAACGTCTTGTTAACAACCACTGTGCTGGGGCTAAGGAATCTATCTAGATATAGCCGTATCTTCTACACATTCTGTTCATCGCCTGATTGGTGCTTAAAGTTTAATCATTGTTGAAATGAAAGTAGGAAATCAGATCAGGTGCATTTTAATCCACAGATATATTTAAAGAACACTAACTTTCCCATAAAACTGATAGCACCCTTTGGCCACTGACATGCCTAAACAAGTATGCTTCTTGAATCGTATAGATAGATTTTTTATATTTATATTCAAGAAACTTTTGAATTTAAGAAGAAATAAACTTTAATAAAAAATAAAACAAGAGATTCAAACGCAGGTTTTGGCTTTGCATTTGAATTGTGCTGTTAGACATATTACTTTGTATTACTATTCCTTTTGTATTTTGTATTACTATTATTGTAGTTAGTATTGTTGTAATTTAATTGAAAATAAATGAATCAAATCCCAAATGCCTTAAATAATCTGCTATCAAGTAGCATTTAATATAAGTTTTAAAACCCATAATATTCAATTCTCAATTTCCTTTACTAACAGAAGTTGAAAATTCCTTTTCTTCATGAAAAAAACCAGTAAGTTTCCTGAAGAAGAAAGCATTATCTGAGGTCCCTTTCTTTGGCCACTGGGCTACCTGTTAGGTAGCCAGGCTGAGAGTACAGATATATGGTTTTAATTAAATAATATGTTGGCAAAAAAGCAAATGCACAATGGCTATTAACAATATTGTAGTTTCCCAGCTCATCACAATAAGAAAGAACACCCAATTCTTGTTAATTCTTGCTTTCAGGGCAAATACTCTTTGAAAAGAAAGAAAACTATGTAATAATGGCAAGTCTTTGGTGGAAAAAGCCACTCAAGTGAGTTGCTTTACATTTAGTCAAATAATTCTACTTAAAAATATGTGAAGGTTTCAATCCTTATTGTTAGAGTTGATGCACCTACTTCACAAAGTCAGCTTGTCAAAAGCCCAAAATATACTTTAGAAGTGTTTTCCGAATATATGCAACTAAAAAAATTCTCTGGTGAATTTGTAATGAAAGATGTGGTGGTAGTTTATTAGAATTCTGTTCTCGTGCCCCCAAAAACATATTATAATGTTAATAAAATGCTACATACTTCATTCCAAGAAATGTTAACTTCTTTTTGAATTATCTCTTTAGAAATTGGTGCTCTAAGTGTTGGCTTTGTAACTTTAGGCAAATTTATTAGTTCTCTGATCCTCAGTTTCTCCATCTGACAGGCAACTAATGATGATACCTAATAGTCATGTTATAAGACTTGTACAATTAATGCATGTGAAATGTTTAACACAGTGCCTGAAACACAGCAGACCCTACATTTGTTTGATTTCTTCTCCTTTCCCCACATCATTCCTTGGACAAAACTCAAAAATTTCAAATTGGACTTTTTGTTAAGCAGATCGTGGGGTAGGGTCACCAGAGTTCCTTGTGGTACAAAAAATGAAGCAGACCAAGGATGTTTGACTGCCCTGTGAGTTGAATTTAACTCATGCTAGTTTTGCGCCCAGGGCCTCATGAAGCATATGTAACTCACATATCTCTTCACCTTGGGAAACAGGCAAACTATTTTTCAAGTTGCATATAACTCACATAGAAAACAATACAAAATAACAAATTTGTGATTAAATTAGAAAGGATCATTTTGTTTTCAAAGTCTTTATTCTATTTTCATAATAAAACACCGTGGCCCCAAGGAAAAAAATTTTTTTTCTAGTGTGGCAGTCAATGTGTTAAGCTCCCTATGCTTTCTCACAGATATTTCATAAAAGCTAATTCTTTATATCTAAAGAGATTCAAATACTGTCATTTGCCAAAATATAAGAAATAACTCAGACACAATAATTTCTAAAACCGAAGTCCAAAGGGAAGTTCTCAAGTTCACTTGCAGACCTCCAAAACTTATGAGAAGAACAAAAAGGAGTATAAAGCTATAAAAAACACATATTTTCCCCTGGTGAATATATATGCTAATGTGAAATGCACTTATCACATCTATATAATTAGATAATATTCATATATTTATATTAATATCAAGTCTAAATATAAAACTAAAGGAAATAAGAGAAAATACCAATTAATATTTTTCTGTTTCCCCCAATAATAAAAATATCAAGAAGTATATTTGCAAAAATAGATACTCTTTCTAAGCAGTATGCTTAATTTTATATCCTAACTACACATTATTAACCACAATAAACATTTACTAACCAAAGCCACACAAATCAAAAGGTATGGTACAAGGCAAAAGAAAAGCATCGTTAATTACAGAGGCATCTATCTCTTCATACAGAGGATTTCCTCAACAACTCCATTCCTATTACACATGATCAGCTAATAAGCAGATGTAAAACAATGAATAAATTATTTAATTTAATTTGATTGGAAGAGATATTAAATAGAACAGTTTTCAGAATCATTTCTCCTAAAATGTTTAAGCAAAAGTGTATTAGGTGGCTTCTAAATGCACTGGGTTTAGCGAATCAGGCAGAAAATTGGGGGGAGGACAGAGAAATGTGTCCTGAATTTTAATAGTATGTCATGGCACATGGGTGAGTCTTAACATGTCATTTTGGAAGCTACTGCATTTACTGCAACAACCGCTATGTTACAGTTTCTCTGTTCAACATTGCATGCAGTAGCAGTAGCTCACTCAATATCATCTTGACAGAGGCCTTCAAAATAAACTCAAGTTATGAATGGTGTATACAGATGGCATGAAATTATACAGATTAACCAAATCTCTTTTTGTATGTGAAAATACCAAAAAAGTATGCTCCCTCAATCTTTGAGTTTAGTATTTTTTTAAAAAATAATAATACTAAGATATATACTTGTTCAAATATGTGGTCCTTAAAGAAGCTAGCATCTTGTATTAATTCATGATACATTTCATAAAGAGATTTAACTAAATAAAATCTACATGAAAAAAATGTTATGCAAGAGTAGTCTCCATAATGGGTTTTAGAATGTTTAAATGTAGATTGGGGGTGGGGAGAATATGGAAAGTGCAAAGATTGTATGTGCACAACCAACCTTAGAATTTAATAGCAAGATATTAGAAATTGACCTTGTGGTCAATGTTATCCCAAGACAAAATTAAAAATGTATTTTTTTCATGTTCATTACTTTCCTGACCAACCTGACAGTTTAATCTTTCTGTTTATATTTAAAAGAACCTACCTGATTCAACATTATTTGAATCACTTAAAAATTTTGTGTCAAGGAAAAAAGCTAAACATAAATTCTGATTTCAAATGCAAACAGCAAACATTTCTCATCTCTAGACAACAAAATTCTTCCAAAAGGATAAGCCAAGTTCAAGTAGTGTCCTCTGACATATACAGTAAAAGTCATACAGGCAGCTTAGTTCATTTAAATATACATATATGTATATATACACACACAGTTGAAACACAAGACACCACGTGGACAGATTTTAAAAGAAACACATATTTGCGCATTCCCAATGAAGCAGGACTTCAAGAAGAAACGGCACAGCCAAACAAAAATAAATGCTAATTGTTTAGGAAAGCATCTCATAATTAAAGAAAGAAGTAACAAACATTCCCTATATTCTCCTATTCGAGGAGATAAGGCAGAATACTCAATTTCTTACTCAGATTTTTATGTTCTGGAGGAATTTCAGTCTTATCTCCACCAAGCAGATTAGGAGATCATGTTTCAATGTTACCACATATTTCTAAAAGACATACGAGTACATTTTGTCACAATCCAAAAATCTACTCACTTCAGCATTCTGATAAAACTTGGCAGCACGGTGTTTTTTTTTTTTTTT
>VBSM01002616.1:6997985-7021996 GCA_008086735.1 Cheirogaleus medius | reverse complement strand
TTGCCTAGACCAATGTCTGATAGGGTTTTCCCAACATCTTCTTCTAGGATTCCAACAAACTTTCAATTCCACCCACTTCCATTTCTGCCCAACAGAAATTATTCTATTCCTTCTTTGCATCTTGATTTCTCCCATTCAAGTCCTTGCTTGCACTACTATATCTCTTTGTTTATACTATATTATTGTAGCTTATGTGTAAATCTGATCTAGCCTACCATCCTCTAAGCTCTCTATGTGTTGAGAAGCAAATTTTGAAGCCAGATTAGGTTCAAATCCCAGATTCTCTGTCTGTGTGATCCTGGGCTTCTTCCTGCCTCTGTTTCCTTATCTGTGATATAGAGGTAATAACAGGACCAATCTCATAACATTGTTGGATGAATTAAACGAGTTAGTGAATGCAAGCATTTAGACCTGAGTCTGACACACAGGGAGAATCAATAAATTTTACGTATAATTATTATCACAGCCCCAGGAATGTGCCTTGTGTTCCTTGGTGTTATCAGAGGCATCGAGCATTGCACTTTAAAAGTACTGTATGCCCAATGGATGCTTGTAAAAGGAAGAATATTAAAAAATAGTTTTAATTTCCTATATAAATCTCCAAAAATTAGAAAGACTTGGCCTGTAAATGTACTACTGATGGAAATTTCAGTTATTTCAATAAGGCCTGACGATATTTCTAAAAGAAACCTTTTAGGTCAGAATGGAGAGCAATAACTTTATTATTAAGAACAAGAGCAAAAATGACTAATTGAATAGAGGACTAGACATAAATAAGCATTTCATCAGGAAAATTAAATAGATGGTTCCTACCTTCATGACAAAAAGCTACTAATAATGAATTCAGGTTCAGTCCCTTGAGTATCTAAAAAATTAGAGCAATGAAGTGATTAAAGAAACTGACTTTAGAAGAAAATTAAGGTAGCTGGCTACATCTAGTATAGATTGGCTAAGCAATGACTAAGAGCTTTCTTGGTGGAAATTCATAAGATCAGTAAAGGAGTAAATACCAAACAAGGAAAGGAATATTTATCATGTTGGCAAGGTGATAAATAAAAATAAAGGAAGAAACGAAAGGAAAGTGCAGGTTGATCAAGAGGTAAGATTTAACTTGTATATACTGCTGATGAGTAGTGAAAACTACTCGTTAGAAAACATGTGTGCACACATATTCTACTGGTTAGTGTACAGATTGATACAATCATTTTAGGAAGCAATCTGGCAATATATAGGAATTGCAAACTACATACCATTTTACCTAGTTATGCTATTTTGGAACTCTCTCCTAAGAAAATAATCAAAGATGTGACCAAAGGTTTGTGCTGAAAGATCTTTGTCACATCTTTATTTATGATGGCAAAATAAAAAAAAAATTGGAAAGGTTCTAACTGTCCAATAATAGGGGATTGCTTACATAAATTATATTGACTCTTATGAAGCTCCTAAACATCATGAAATTAAAAGACAGTAAATTCTCACAGTATAAAATTCAGCAAAAAGGATGGTTACATATACCATATTTCATAGATTCTAACATGCATAGTTTTAATATTTTTGCATATCTAAAACCAGAAAGTTTCTTGTAGTTTTATTGCATATGAATGCATATTAAGACTTGTCGAAGGAGGGACATCAGCTTGAAGGCAAGTTCTAGAGAAAATAGCCAGAACACTCTTTCAAGAAATACTATATTACCAAAACCATAGGTGAGGCAGAAGGTATTGTGTGGAAAACAATAAATATTAAAAAGTCTGAATCATAAAATGAACCATAAGAGTTGAAATTTGAATGTGAAAAAAGTTTGGTAATACCTAACCAGTTAATTTCAATTATTTTTTTATTATATAAATCAAGATATTTGATAAAAACTGTGTCTAAAGGATTTCTTTCAACAAATATAAAATAGCAATTTTTAGTGGTTAAGCATTATGTCACAGCATTGGTAGAATTTTTTTTCTTCCTTTCTTAATAGTGCATGAAATAACAGTGGGTGTTAATACAGATGACCTCCAAGATTAATGAAAAGCAATATGCATGTATAGTACAAATCAAACTTTTTTAGAGGGGAAGAGACACATCAAAATACATTCTCTCCCACGATTAACATTATCTGTGAGTTATACATTTTTATATTTTTCAATTTTTCTAAAAAAGCAGTATTACATTTTAATGGAAAGTTTTACTAAATACTGTTTTTAAAAAACAGTAGTGAAAACAAATGAAGATGAAATTTTTTCAGACTACTCTAGAATTGGTATATCTATCAGCAATTCTGCAGTAAATAGGCTAAGAAATTGAAGTAGAGAAATTTGAGTTTCATTCTTGCTTCTGCCAACATAACCATTTACAAATGATGTGGTTTTCTAGAATTTTCCTATCCCCATGTGTAAGAAATACACAATAATGTTCACTAACCTACTTCAAAGTAACAGTGAGTGAGCATCTGGAATAAAACAAATAGATTACATTATAATTGCAGGGAGTCTCAGCAAAGAGTATGAACAAAGCATTTTGTAAAGACAAATCTATTTCCCCTTTAACTTATCACTAAGCACCATTCATCTCCATACTGGCTGTGGGGCCCAGACCAGCCAATCTCTCGAAATCTCCAGGAACATCAACCTCAGATCAGCTTGTCTGATGTACCAAAAGATTTTTTTTAAATGCCCCTTAGGGATTTGTAACCTATTTATTTTTACAACCTGCAAACTTCAGTCTCAGCATTGAACACAAAGTGCCTGACACATATGTATTATGCATGTATAAGCATTTGTTTATATTATCTTTGACTTTTAAAAATCTGTTCAATGAGCCTTTTTATTCCATACTTCTTATATACGATGTTTCATTAAGATCCATGAATAGAGTCACTCCTAGTTTATATTTACATTATTTAAGCACTACAAATGACATTTGCTACTGGTGATGTAAATGGAAAATAACTTAGGAGATTTATGATATGATTTTCTTCCTTGCGCTTGGTGACTGGGTTGCCTCCTGATTTTTATTTACATCCTGAATGATAATCGGCCCCTCCATTTGCCCACTCACACAGTTGCCTGAGCTTTAGGTGTGGCTGGAAGTGAAGGTAAGGGAAGAAATAACAGCACTCAGTTCAGAATGTTAATAGCAAGCTCCTCATCAACCAAGAGGCAGGTCAGCTTCCAAGCAGGAATACCAACCTGCTTTCCGTAAGTGAAGAAGTCCCAGAGCTAGACTCAGAAGGTACCCTACCACTGCACTTTGCAGTCAACCCTATGGGAGAGTAGAAAAGACTTATACTATGGAAATGCCAATAAATGATTAACAGGTAGACAAAGGAATTTATGCAAAATGATAAGGAACGGTAGTCTAGATTAGCACCAAGAAATGTGACTGTCTACAGCCACCTTGAAATCTAACAGGAAACAGGACAAATTGCAAATTAGTCTAATGATTCTGAGAGAAAATTCCTCCTCCTCATAAAGGAACTGTAATAAATCCAGTCTTGTAAAAGGGGAAAATTATAAACAAGTTAAAGAAACTTTAATACAACTCCCCTAAATTCACTATGTCATTAAGTAAATTTTGTGCTATAACCCAAGTGAAAAAACAAAGCAGAAAATCAACAAAACAAAATAAAAACAGAACAAAAATGCTTAAACAGGTCCCAAATGAAACGCCATGAAGGTATTTTGTCAAAGTCACAATGGATTCTTTTGTGCTCCAAAGTGGATTTTATCAAGCAAACGTCACTGAAATACTTCAGCAAAGTGCAGTCCATATTCTACTGATGTAACTTAGGCTATCATATCTGCCTGTAATTTAGTTAAGTTTTATTTTATTGTTGTTGTTGTTGTTTTGAGAACAGGGTCTTGCTCTGTCACCCAGGCTAGAGTACAGTGGTGCCTCAAAGCTCACTGCAACTCAAAGTCCTGGGCTCAAGTAGCTGCTTCCACCTCCCAAGTAGCTGGGACTACAGGTATGGGCCACAACATCTGGCTAATTTTTTTTTTTCTATTTTTGTAGAGACGGTGTCTTACTCTTGCTCAGGCTGGTCTTGAACTCCTGGCCTCAAGTGATACTCCCACCTTGGCCTCCCAAATTGCTAGGAATACAAGCATGAGCCACTACGCCTGGCTAATTTAGTTCTATTTTTAACTCATTTCACAATCCCTGTTAATATTCTGGTGTTCTATTCTTCTTAGTCATATTTGAAACAGCTTGAAATAAACTTTACTTTGAATCTACCCCTAGCGTTTTCAAATTCTGACCCTTCTCAGCACCCTCTTTTCCATCACTGCTAGTTCTTCTCTTTCTCCCTGGAGCCTCCCACATTGTCACTTCAAGATACAGACCTTCCCACCTCCTCTCCACCATCCCCAAACTGCATCTGTCCCAATTGTAATCTCTGCTTTCTAAGTGATAATTAACTAATCTGATAAAGAAATGCATGTACTATTGGTCACTATTGCGCAAATGAAAGCATGTTAGTTTCCTATCCCCTTGTCTCTTCTGGGAATTTTTAGTATGATCTTTTAAAAAATGCCTTATTTCAAAGAGGTGGTTTTGGCAGTGGGAATTTTAACATATCAGATCTATGGGAGGAAATAGGACAGCCATTCTGTTGTTGTTATTTCTCAAATCACAACACAGAGGAATGGTGTCACATGGGTAGTAAGCTGATGCATTTGACTGTTATATTATGAAAGATTCTGCAACAGTTCAGTTCAGAGCTGCTGTGGACTCAGCATTAGGTTAAACTCTAGAAAAATGCCATGTAAAGTGACTTGCATTTTCATGTCTATTATAGAGGTTAAAACATTTGAACTCTCTATTAAATTGGTATATATTTAAACTTTTCTCACAATGGTCAAAGAAAGAGTTTTTGGCATTAAACTGCTGCTGTATAGAGCCTGAATGTCTGAAAAATTCATTAAAATATCACTTTAATTTTGACAGAGTTGAACTACTGGGAAAATTAATTGATTGTTTCTCACTTGAGCTTTGGAGAAGTCATTAAAGATTTTATGGCTTATGGAAAATTGAGAATTGAAGTACACTAAAATCAATATGCTATCTGACGTACAGAGAAAATGGCACTTCAGATGAAAGAAAGCATAAACAATTCCTCAGAGCCTTTTCTTTCCATCTCCCGATTCCACAGGCGTATTTACGTAGAGCTGCTATATTTGCTTGTATTCAAAGTCCTTAGTCAGTCATTTTCATTGTGATGCACATTGTGAGGACAGCATAATAAGGTCTGAGAGATGAGCCACTGGATTTTAGAATCTATTCTTTCTTAGTAATTTTGGGAAAATATTAAGGATGTAATAGAAAATACCATAAATGCCAAGATAGATGTGTATATTTTGAAACAACTTTTAACAAGAAAGTTAGAATTGAGCTAACATGTTAGGGGCAATAGAAAATACTTCAAGTGTTCTATATTGGGCGTCCATGCATTATGGAGAAAATCATCATGCTTTCTGCAAATAATGGGCAATGAATTGGGTACTGGCTGATGCCACCAGCAAGACTTAGGAGTCCATTCTGTTAGATTAAACAAGGCTAAGAACAGAAAAAACAGAAGGACCATAACAGAAAAGATCATCATGCATTTTGTCTTTATTTAATCTTCTATGTCCTCTCTGACCATGTTCTTTTCTGACTATACATATCAATAATCCCTGGGGGAATTTGACCTTACTCAGTTTTTGCAAACACTGAATGGACTGGGATTTTGAGAATAGCCACTTCTGCATTTATCTACTTCTACTGCCACTACTGAATATTCATTGCTGCTTCCAAACTCCTGCAGCCTCAGACTGACTCTTTCTTTCCTTAGGTAGCTAACATCACTTCTAATTCAATATCCTACTACACAGTCATATCCATAGTAGCCCTGGGAGGCGTGGGATATGGTGGGAGACATATTAAGCCAGTTTTTGTCTGAATTCTTCTTATTTTATTAAAATTGGTCTGATCCTTTGTAGTGTGCTTTTTTTGCCTTTTCTCCGCTAAGATGTGTGGTTTCCTTGCGTCAGGGCCTCTATTGCTATCTTCAGAATAGAAAGAATCTATGTGCTAGTATAAGCCTTATCTCGGAAGCACTAAGTAAATCATGTAGCCTTATAGGTAGCAGATTGGTTATCTTGCTTGTCATTGGATACTTAAAAATCAAGATGGTTGTACAGTAAGAATTTACCCTAGGCCAGATATTTTTGAGATAATCAAGCAGTTGTATAACAAGAATGTGCTCATTAACTTTGCATTTGATGCTTGATGTGTTCAGTATTCACTTGTCTATAGTTTCATATTTCATCCAATTAAGTTAACCATTGTTTTCTCTATTGGGAAACTAATAATCCTAAAAGAATATAGGACAAAGAGAGAAACCCTTTAAATCTTCTTTTTAACTTGTATACGAAACTTCTTTCTTTGCTTTTGCAGCTTTGTTATCAAAATCTGTGGAAAATTCATGAACTCAATAAGAAATAAGTGCCCACCTAAACCAAGGCAGGGTGCTGGTTCATCTTATGGCCGTCAGCCTGGTGTGCAGCCTTTTACCTTGTTTGCACGCTGCCAATTTGTAATGACTAATCCCTGCCTCCTTCTCCCACAGTCAGTTTATCCTATTATATGTTCTCATGGCAAGCATCTCTGAACATGTTCTAACAACTTGTTCAAAGGAAGGCTTTCAGTTGAAATGGAAGACTAGCGATTTTTACTGCTCCAGTGGTTGCTCATGAGAATATAATTTATTAAGCTTTATTTACTAAACCCAAAATAAGAATTCCTTGCTCATAATTATACTATAGCTCTAGATGTATAGAGACACAAGAGGGGAAAAAAAGAACCTTTTCAGAAGAGTCACTGTAGCATATAGTCTTTAAAGTGGTAAAACTGTTAACTAAAGTGCAAATGGGGTCAGGAGATTTAAGTGTTATTTTGGTTTTTCACTTGATCTGTTTTATGATCCCAGTCATTTGACATAAGCACCAAACAGTGCTCTTTTTGGAGCAATAGTTTTTTTCCTGATTCTGAATTTAATCCTCCTGGCTGTTAGACCACTGTGGTGGTGGTGTTTGTTCTATTACAGAGATTACACTTCTCCCTCCTAGAAAGAGAATCTTTGGGTTAAGACATGGTGTCCATGAAATCCCCATGAAAACATACTGGGGTATTTCACACATTAACTTATTAGCATTAGTCACAACATAATCAGAGGTTGATTTCTTTGCATTTTAACCAACAAATAACCAGCTCAGCAGGTAAAAATTTCCAGGAGACTAGGGAGACAGTGGAAACCAGATGCAGCGTTGTTCAGAAGATGGATTTACAATGAAGGGATGGGAGGGTCCCCGGACATGCAGCAGGAAGACACTGCCCAACCAGCAAGTGGGGAGCCAGATAATTCTAAAGGCACCCTCTAGACACTAACCCCTCTCTCATAATTCTTCTGAGGCTACTGTTGCCCAACCAGATCTTTCAATAAAATATCCAAGTCTGCAATGAAAAGGACAAAATATTGTCAGCCACAATGTTACATTCTCTTTTAAAATTTTCTTGCAGCTCTATTTGCAACTTTGGAATTGGATTTGATTCTGACAAGGATATCAGTAGACTGAATCCTTAATCTGATGAAAATCATTGTTATTTCCTAGGACCTGGATCATTCTGAAAATCAACAGCCTAATCTTATTTGGTGCACTCTGACATCGCTGAGCAGACTATTTTCCTTGAAGGTGCAAACGATAACAAAGACATGAAACATTCCAGCTTTCAATGGGGAGCAGATAAATGTAAGGGATCAAGGCCAACTGACAGCCACCTCACTCCTGTCCTATTCCCACAACACATCACCCCTTTTTTTTAAAATTGGAAAAGCTTAAAGTTGGGGAATAGAAGTGTCAGTATAGAAGGTTCACATTAGATGTGTAAATATAGGAGAAAGCACAGTGTACTGGTTAACAGCATAGAATCAGACAGGACTATATTGGAGCCCTACTTTCATCACTTACTATCTGTAAAAACTCAATCAACCTTGTTGAGCCTTAGTTTTCTTAACTGTAAAGTGGGGATAATAACAGTACTTACTTTGAGGAACATAAGTAATCCATAAATTAGTTGTTAGCTTTTTACAATTAAATATCATTCTACTAAAATTTACTTCTGTGATATAAAGGTTTTATAACATTATAATTATAAGGATAGCTACCATTCAAATTTTTAAACAAATAAATTATAATCAAGAAACCATAGGTCTACAAAGTATCCAGTGCTGGGATAGGTACTTTATGAATACAAAAGAATTATAAATACTAGTCTTTTCCCTTAAGTAAATAATATATCTCATAGTTAGGGAGGCAAGACTAACTTATGAATCACTAGTAAGCAAAGTACTAGAAACAAAACATTGTAGGTAGTATTAAAATCTCTATCTTGGTACAGGTTATCCTGAAATGGCATATAAAACTGTCATGTGACACAATCCTTAGTCTTCTAATGCCTCAAAACAAGTGTATATAATGACAGTATATGAAATAAAGTCAGAAATTGCAGTAAAGTCATAGCCCATTCAATTTTCATTGACTGATTTCACTTTCTTTATTGAAGTAGCGGATAGGGTACCATTCTAACCTCGTAGCAGGTCATCTGAAGAGCTGTCCCTATGGTGCAGTGAATCTAGGCTGAAAGGGAGGAGTTCATGTCCATGCTTTGTGTCCCTACTTTGCTAAATCCTCATTGCTGGACAGAGATCCACAAGCATGGCCAGGTTGAGAGAATGTGATTCTACTAGCTGATTGGGGTTCAAATGTGTAACTGGACCAATTCCCATGTTCCAATCCTTTAAGGTAGACAACAGAAATACATTTCCTCTGCCCCTCTTCCTTACACATCTCTCAAACTGTATATCACCACATAGTGATACTCAATGCATCTATTCAGAGTGGACTACAACGACATTAAAAACAATTGTTGGGAAAGGGGTCTTCTAGTCTTTACTGCCATCTAGGAACTGCCTTGTATATCACACTACTTCTAAGGTGAGGAAGTAAAGGACATAACAGAACTAAGATGCTGACACAGGCTTACTTGTGTGGGAACATTTTCCTTTTTCCAAAATGAATGCTAGAATTGCCTGACTGCCTGGGAGTTATTTGCTTCACGGTCCAAAAGTTTGTTTACTGGGCTTTTGTTCTGATAATGATCTGAAAGTCGGTTTTGCTTTGGAATGAATGGCAAGTCTAACTTGAATTTTTTTATTATTAGAGCTATGCTGCAAGAGATAAAAAATAACCATATCGTTGATCCATGGAGCTACTATCTTCAGAATGGTAGCCTTATCCCCAGTTTAAAGTAACCTTTCAGGAATACACATACACACACACCCTACTCTGTCTTTGTGTACGTATTTTACTTCACTCCACAAAAATAAAGAGGGGAGGGCAATTTGAAACAATCAATAATTCTTATCTAAATCAGATCAGTCAATTTTTACACATCCTTTTTACTTTGACAAAGAATGTAACAATCTTTCCCAAAAGTAAACAATTTCTGATGAATGCTAGCACCTTTGGTTAGGACAATATAGGGTGGTGGGTAGTGGTTACAGAGTAACTCAGATCTTCAGAAGTGTGACTACCACAGTAAGACATGCTTTCAAGCCTGGCTGATGAAATTTATGTAATGATTTTTGATGTCATGCCTTCCAAAGATATGTCATATCTTATTTAATATATTTCAAATATAAATGTCATATATTGTTTAGATGTGATATGACTTCAAAATTATTGGCTGTTGATGTGTACTGTTCCTGTGAAATAAAATATATTATTATTTCTGTCAAAATAAGAACAATGATACACTCAGAATTCGTATCTTGCTGCTGTCTGAATAAACATATTATATTTGTGGCTTAGTCTTCTGACATACAATGCAAAGACAACGTTTAAGTTCATTTAAGCCCAAAAGTATCTGTACAGAATATTACAATTCTATTTTAAAATTATTGTAGGGGAGAAGAGGGTCTTAAATCCAAATTTTATAAAGAGACTCATTATGGAATTCTTCATTTATGCTCTCAAAATAATACCTCAATAGATGATACTTTAATGGTTACTCTGGTATTATCTAGGAATGAACACACACACACACATGCACACACACACAATTTAAGGAGGTGATATTTCCCTAGGAGATATTCCTTAAAATAGTTGTCCCACATACATTCTCTTCAGTGAAGTTTAAATATTTCTTTTTAAACATTTCTTTTCCAATTTCTGTATGTAGTTATTGATGTTTATCTAGCCTTTCTTTAAAGAACAATAGATTACAAATCTAGGGACTGTTGGTGAAGAGAGAGCTCTAACGTCATGTGCAAACTTGTCCTCAATATCCCTGATGAGGATTTACCTTGTTAAGGAAGAGAAAGTACTTTCAAAAGTAAAGTTATGTTTTTAACCATTAAATGTGACTTTTTGGAGGCAATTTTGGAAAAAGTGCTTTCTTTAGCAGCTGAATAGTAGAAAAAACAGGCTTAAATTAAGGCTATGACCATTCTGTCATAACACATGTCACACATGGCCACAGCATTTAAAGTGGGAATAAACTATGTCTGGTAATCTTCCTATTTTTCAGAGGTGTTAATATTGCATTTCCAATAAAAGGAAGGATAATAGAAGGCCAAAAAGTAGCAGTTTTTAAAAATAAGATTTCTCTCTTCTACTTAAAGATAAATGAAGTTATGCTTAATAAGAAGAAAAATACCAAGGAAATGTAACCTTTCCCAAATCCACATGTGTGAGTTTCTATCTCAGTTTAAAAGAATACCTCCATATTTATGCTAAATCCTGGTCTCAGTGTTAATCTTTTGTAGATTGGCTCGAAGCTACCAATTTTAAAAAAGGAAAGTAGAGTAGGCAATCTCCAATTTCATAAAATATGAGAATGCCTCTTGTAAGGAAAATTTATAATGGTTGTGGGTTATGTTTATTTTTCTTGTTACTTTTTATTACTAAAACTCTTTCACAAAGCTATTATTTCTTCTGTGCCCAGGGGGCAAAAGAGCTTGGCACTCTGTTGAAATCTGTTCATCTAAATGTCAACTCTTTTTTTTTTAAAGGAATGAGAATTTTGTCTAAACATTTTCATTTAGGACTACAACTATATGACCTTTAAGATCCTTTCCTACTCTATAAACTCCGATGATTTTATTATACCTTCCCTTAAAATTAATAATAAAAATCTTTATAATCATTGTCATATAATATGCATTGTAATATTAGCCTAAGACAGAATATGAAAATATCTACACTAGCTATATTTTTCTGTAGGATTAGTACAGATCCTAGACAATTTCCTAGTGTCTTTTTGAGTTGCTGCCTGAGGAAAAAAAAAAGCAGTGAAAAATAATTTCTCCAAAGATTATAGTCTTGAACTGAAGGCGTTTCCCTCTCCTTCTTTCTCCTCTTGTTGCCCACCCCCTTCTGTTAATATCTCTGAGATATAATACATCCCCTGCAGGACTGCATAGCAATAGAGGTGGGAACATCTTTGCACACATACGAATGCAGTTTGTCAATGTATAGATGCATAAGTTGTTTTTACTCAAATTAGGTTGTTGTAGTTTAACTCTTTATTCTGATTCAAAAGCTGCCTCTCAAGGTTCCCTGCTGGGTTTGCTGGCTTCTGTTTCTCCCTTTGATCCTGGGTTCACTCATTCCTTCCTCGCTGGCTCCCAACTCTGCCTCTTTAGTTCTAGATTAAAAGCGCTCCTACTGCAGTCTCCCGATGCTGACTCAGCGATTCTGCGTTCTCCTTAGACTGCGCATTACTCATCAGATTTTTTACTGCTTTCTGAATGGGTCTCCTTTCTTCCTGGACACCTCTAGAAAATCCTTTCTGCTCTGCTTCAGTTGTTTTAAGGGTATTTTTTTGTTGCTGTCCTTGACCATTTTTGGTAGCTTGACCAAATTTCTGTGAACTGTTCTTTTTATACTTTAAGAATTTCCCACTTTAGATTAGCATATAGCCCTTGCCTTTCCTATTTGCATATCCATACCTACAGTCTATAGAGTGTTTTCTTTTTTTTTTTTTTTTTTTTTGAGACAGAGTCTTACTTTGTTGCCCAGGCTAGGGTGAGTGCCGTGGCGTCAGCCTAGCTCACAGCAACCTCAAGCTCCTGGGCTCAAGCAATCCTTCTGCCTCAGCCTCCCGAGTAGCTGGGACTACAGGCATGCGCCACAATGCCCGGCTAATTTTTTCTATATATTTTTAGTTGGCCAATTAATGTATTTCTATTTTTTAGTAGAGACGGGGTCTCGCTCTTGGCTCAGGCTGGTTTCGAACTCCTGACCTTGAGCTATCCACCCGCCTCGGCCTCCCAGAGTGCTAGGATTACAGGCGTGAGCCACCGCGCCCGGCCCTATAGAGTGTTTTCTATACAGAAATATTAACAGTCACCATGCTGAAATGTATTAAATATGTTTAAAAATACATGTGTTTATAATGTTGCTTACAAATATTCATTAGTCACCTTTGGAAACTGGTAACAAAGGTAACAAAGGGGTGAGAGGAGACAGAGTCAAGCATTCATTTTGCTTTCCCCATAAGAACCGTATCTCAGAGTAACCAAGGGAAAGTTTTTTTGTTTATTTTTGGTTTTGTTTCCTTAATGAATGGCAGTTAATAAATGCAGAAGGGATAATAGAATTTAAATATCACCATTTTGCAATCCCTAATGAAATAAAGAATCTGAGCAATGACTATCTATGGCTTCTAAACCATTGGGTGAAAAACTTAATGGGGAATTTTATAAAAAATGGATCAAGTTGACAGTACAGAACATACTGATCAAATGTAACATTACAAATAAGGAAACATTCATACACTCTATGCCTTTTCATATAATGCAAAAGGAAATACATAATACAAACTGTGAAATATTCCTATAAAAAACTCACTATTTTGGAGGCTGAGGCTGGAGGATCGTTTGAGGCCAGGAGGATTCAAGGCTGCACTGCGCTATGATCATACCTGCAAATACCCACTGCGCTCTAGCCTGGGCAGGATAGAGAGACCCCATCTCTTAAAAAAAAATGAATGGGATTCTTATCAAGCCCTCTAAATCTAACTACCAATATGGGAAATACAGGAGACAGAGAATATCACAGGAAAGCAATCAGAAAGTGGCAGGTTTATCTATGCGTTGTTTTGGAGAATCCCCTCTTTGTCCTCACCACTCTGGGAGGAAAGTGATGATCCAGGCTGGAGGTGACTGTGCAAATCCCAGGTGAGTTCAAGTTCCTTGCAATGCCCAGTGCAGTCCAGCAAGTGCCCCAGGGCTCCCACGGCCATGTCACCTGCTGGTAGCACCTTGCTGGACCGAGAGAAGGGAGTAAGCTGCTGCTCCAAGAGCAAGGTTATAGGAAACTGAGAATAGCAGGGCTGACAGATTCCTAGGGAGGGATCGTCAGTCCAAATCAGGAAGTGCAAGACACGGCAAGTACAATTCTAATCTTGATCAAAAATTAAAAGATGAAGATTAAGTAGTATGGCTGTAGAATGCTACCATGAAGACTTCTGAGGCCTGTCAGGACTAGGAGAAAGAGGTCAAGGGCCCTCTGATAACCAACCTAGGATAGAGAAGAGGGCTCAGCCCTAAGAACTGCAGTATAGACCAGGATTCAGGGACACACACTTTGGTGAAAGGTGGTGATGCAGTAGATTTAGTGGAAAGGCTGTGGTCCATAGACTATGTGGTCTCCTACGAGTCTAACGTCACATGTAACCTGGTCCTAGCAGTGGACACCATTCAGTAATGGTTGAGATGGAGTTTGAACGCTGGTCTGTGTTCAAGACCTGTTGTTTTTCCATTGCACACTGTGCCTCCCAACTCATTGAACTCACTGTGCGTATGGGAGAGTCCTTGAACAAGCAGCTCTATTTTATCCATTGGTGATTTTCTTGTCCTGGCATCCCTCCCAACCCCTCGTTAAATACTAATCCCCTACTTAGGCAACAGTAGAGGAGAGCCAACATGACACAAAAGGCGAGAGAGGGAAGAGTCTGTGAGAAAGCCTTGGACTCCTGGGGCAAATTCACCTGGGTTAAGTCCCGGTTTTATTTCTTCCCAGCTCACTGGGTTCTGGCAAATTTCCTGTTCTTTTGCAGTGTTTGTTTTATTGTCTGTAAAATGAGCAGAGAATTACCTACTTTGAAGTATTGTTGTGAAAATAAATTTAAAAGGGACCATGAAACATAATATTAAAGTAACCGGGAACATCCTGCCCCCCTTTCAATCTAGTTTTGGCTACTTGGGTATCCATTTTCCTAGGATAAATGGAAACAAGGGACTGGGGATAGCAGGATCTTGGGAGGTTTTAATAGCGTGTGGCAACCCCACACCAGGAAAGGAAAGTCCTGAGTCTGTCCAAACTTGAGTAGGAAAGAGCTGTTTTCATGAAAATCTTATGAGTCAAAATATTTATAATACATTGCCCAGTTTCTTCCCAGCAGTAGCCTCATCCCATCATCACAGAAGTGAAGGAGCTGGAGGGGAGTTTCCTGATGATGTCTTCCTGTCCAAAGTACTTACTTTGTTTTTCTATTCCATGATGTTCAACACTACCAGTAGACTGGACATCAGACTTTCAAGAAGCAAGTTGTTTAAATAACACACATCCAAAAAGTTGATTCCTTTGGGCTAGGGCAAGAATGTCATTCTAAATTAATTAGCGTCAGGTAAAGTCCGAGATGCTTTTTCAAAGAGATAAAAAAATACAGAGGATTAGAGAATAGTGTAATATGCAGAGAGTTTATTTCTCTCACACATCATAGTGCAGAGGAAGTGGTCCAAGTTGAGGGATGGCTCTACTCTAAGTGGGCCATAGTATGCGGAGACAGTATTATAGCAGATAATGGGAGAAGACATCAGATTGTAAAATTCTTTGCGTATCTATCATAAAGGTCTTTATGCTTTTTAATATTATTCATCAATGCACAGACATTACTCCCTAAATGTTAGCTCCTTTCTTCTTTCTATTGCATTCTATATCAAGTATATTGGAGATGACCAACTATTATACTTTGCTAATAATTTTATGATATATCTAAGGAAAATTAAATTTGCAAATAATGTGTTTCATTTTGCAAACATAAAAGAAAAATAGCCTTGCTTTTCACTAGAGTAGTCTCTAGACTTGAATCATGGGTTTTATGCTTATTTTTTTAAAGAATCATGTCACTAATGATTAATAGAATAGGTCACCATTATCACATTTAATTTTAAACATCTTACCTGTACTTGGTTAGCTATTGACAACTTTAAATTTTGTCTGTTTTTTTTTCTAAATCACCAATAGTGAAGATACAGAATTTAAGGAACTAGGAAAAATCAATGTTCAGCCTAGTAGCCTCTTTAACATTTTTTCAAAACAGTCGTTAATCAATAGTCATCCTACCAAGAACGAGTCTCCAAGAAAAGGCTGTAATTTTATTCATTTCAAATTAAGTTGCTGAAAATATTTCTCCTGTATTTGTTGTCTCCACCTTACAAATACTTTCGGATAACCAAAAAACCATTATAGGCCCTTCCCTAACATTAATCTTCTAAAGCCATTCTCTGGTATAAATAATTAAAACTTTTTGTTTCCTTGGGTTCACAGTACTTATTTTAGACCTACTGAATAACTTTTATTATGATTAGATTGGGTGGGTTTATACCATTATTCTTTAAATGGTGATAAAACCTTATGGAACATACTTTTCAACTGTTTGTATGACCACAAAATATTCAGAAGAATAAAGAGACACATCAGTTATCTGGGCCTTTTGTTTTCCCAACATGAAATACCAGGTAAAGAGATTCATGTTGAACACTAAAATTTTCCCCACCTCTTCCCTAGTTGATGATCCTCACAGACAGAGCTTTAGACAATAGATGGAATAAAAAGCCAGGCTGGAAGGATCATGCTCGTTTTCCTAAATTCTGGGCACCGTCCAGGATTGAAATGAGTTGTCCTTATAGCTGTCAGAGTGGGTATCTGAAATTACTCTTTTAAAAGTAGCAGGAGACTTGGGGACTATGAAATGGTAAAATGTCAACTTGCAGGAAATTAAAGGTTTCAAATCCTGAGCTTGACCTTAGAAGAAGGTTGATTCCTGAGTAACTACAGTAGGGGAACCACAGCCACAGCGGACTCAGGCAAAGAGGGGCATGTGGAGCACAAAGTGGAAGAGCTCCCTGAAACAGCTAAAATAAGAAAGCAGGACACATAGGTCTTAATTCCAGTGCTGCTGGTTCCTGGTCACTTACATTCTCTAAAAACCATCCAGCCAATATAATATAATGATTTGGCATCTGGGCTCTGGAGCCAGACAGTCTAGGATCATAGCACTGGTTCTATCACTTACCACCGTGTAAACTCAGGAATCTCAGCCTCTCTAAGCCTAATCTGTAAAATGGGGTTAGTAATAGAACCTAACTCTCAGGATTGTTGTGAAGAATCATTGAGTGAGTACACGTACACTTAGCTCACAGCAAATGCTCGGTAATAGAGCTCCTATTACTACTCTCAGAGCTGCTATGAAAACAGCTGATAAAAGATGCTGACACACTGTAAAGACCATAATTGGCCACACAAATTCGAGGTAAAGCTAGTTTGTTTAGTTCTCAAGTAGACCTACCTCAGTAAGCTCACCAGAGGTCTGGATCAAACCTCAAACTGTATTGAGAAACAGTACTCTTATGTCCTGGTAGATACCTGCAATTTGTGTTTTCAAAAGTTATTTCTTCTAACTTTGCTGACAGCCATGCTCCTAGCCTCAATGCCTATCATTTTAATAAAACACAGATCCATCCCTGGTCCTTGGAACTGAGAAATGCTGGGAAGGAGACAAGAATAAGAGAGTCATATTCCTTCCTTCTTCCTTATCCTGCCTTAGACTCCACCCCTCTTAGGTTCCCTGGGCAGTAGATTAGCCATACTTTCATGCCATATGTTCATGACACCCATTCTTTTATAATACTGCCCTAGATAGGAGTTATAAAGACCAACTTTCTGCCTCTGCAGAGATTGAACCTAGCATGTGGAGAATTGGACTATTCATTGGGATGGGTCAACTTGAAATGAAATGAATTCTGCTAATTGAGAAATACTCTTGGAAGAAAAAATAATAACCAAACATTGGTACTTGCTGTGGGAGTGTAGAATAAGAGAAGGGGTCTATACTTTGGGAGATGCTTTGAGTTCCTTCATAAAAGATGTTATCAGCATCTAAGAACTTTTGCTGTTTGATAACAATCCTATTGGAAAGGTTGACTTTTCCCCATAGCTGGTAGTACCACCAGCTTAGAGTCTAGAAAACAAAAAGCATTAGAAACAAGAGTTGTTTTTTTTTTTAATGAAATGACATATGGAATTACCTACAGTTAGCAAAATACATGATATTTTGAAAAACACCCCTGAAGCTGAGTTCCAGCTTCAGAAGATTATATGGAAGAATCTTGCATGTGTATACTATCATTGACATCATTAAACATTTACTGAATGACTACTCAGTCAGCAGAGTAAATTTGCTCTCCTATCCATATCCCTGCAAAACACCCATCCTCTTGCAGTCTTTGGGGAGTCTCAGCAAAGTGGCATTTTGTTCAACCAAATCCTCGAAGAAAATCTGAAGTTGCCCTCAGCTTCAGAGGGCAGCTTCTTGTGCCATTTCTTGCCACAAGAAGGGCACCGGCCAGGAGTGCACATCCCTCTTGGCCTGCTGATTGTATAACGTCTCCTACAATCCTCTAAAGGGGAAAAGATAGGGAAACGCTGGACTGTGTGTAGGGGGAGTTCTGCATTCTTTTTTTTTTTCTTAATTATTCCTCACTCCCTACCTCCGTGCCATGTCACAGGTGAAGATGAGTAGGTGGATAAAAACCCATTGATTGGAATATATTTGTATCTATTTGCAAAGCACTAAGGAAAGTACATTTGATTATGAATTGCAATAATCAGCAGCGAGCATTACAATCGTTAGTGTTACCTCAATTCCAAGCAGAGGTCAACATTGCCTCATGAATGAGTGACTCAGCATTACAGAATACTGAGGTGTCTTCTCTGCAATTAAATTTGGCTCTCTCTGAAGTAATCAAAACAAAGTGCTCAGGAAAGCAAGGTTGGAGAGTAAGTTGGCAGTATATCATAGAGATTACAATAATTTCATAACCTGTGTGGTAGAAATTACTAATTGCTGATCAAAATCTACTGTCCTCTTCTGGGCATATGCTACATCCCACTCTAAGACTGCATTTCCCTAACTCCTTTGAGGCTAGGTTCAGTCATCGGACTCTATTCTCAAAAATAGAATGTGAATGCAAGGGAGTAGTACAACTCCTGAATCATCTGCTTAAAATGAAATGGATGCTCTGGATCTGGTCTCTCTTACACTGTCCTATATGCGTGGGATCTATCTTTGACCACGCAAAGCAGGACAAGGTTCCTTCTGGGGGTTGCCACGGTAACACAATGGGGGAAACATGAAATCTGAATGACCATCTAAATTGGAGTCACCTCAAACCTGCACTGCTCACTTCAGGACTATGATGTGGGAGGGAAATAAACTCCTCATGTATTAGATTATTCTCTAATTCTCTGTATTTTTGGATCTCTTTGAAAAAGCATCTTAGACTTTATCCTGATGCAATATATTATTATGTAATATAGTCATGTGTTCTATAACGATGTTTTGATCGATGATAGACCACACAAATGATGGTAGTTGCATCAGATTATGATGGAGCTGAAAAATTCCTATCACCTAGTGACATTGTAGCCATCACAATGTTGTAGGGCAAGGCATGACTTGTGTGTGTGGTGATGCTGGTGTAAACAAACTTACAGTGTTGCCCATTGAATAAAAGTATAGCACATACAATCATGTATGGTACATAATAAACAACTATGTTGTTGGTTTATGAATTTACTATACTATACTTTTTACTATTTTAGAATGCATTCCTTCTACTCATAAAAAATTTAAATATAAATAAAGCTCAGGCAGGTCCTTCAGGAGGTATTCCAGAAGAAGGCATTGTTATCATAGGAGATGACAGCTCCGTGCATGTTATCGCCCCTGAAGAGCTTCCAGTGGGACAAGATGTGGAGGAAGACAGTAATATTGACAACCTTGACCCTATGTAGGCTCAGGCTAATGTGTATTTACAGCCTAGCTTTTAACAAAAAAAGTGTAATAAGTAAAAAAATAAAATAAAATTTTAAGTAGAAAAAAGCTTATAGAATATAAAGAATGAAAATATTTTTGGATAGCTGTATAATGTGTTTATGTTTTAATTTGTTATTACAAAAGAGCAAGTTAAAAAGTTAAAGTTTATAAAATAAAAATGTTACAGTAAGCTAAGGTTCATTTATTATTTAAGAAAGAAATTTTTGTTATAAAGTTAGTGTAAGCATACCGTGTTTACAAAGTCAACAGTAGTGTACAGTGATGTCCTAGGTCTTCACACTCACTCACTGACCCACCCAGAGCAACTACCAGGCCTGGAAGCTCCACTCATGGCGAGTGACATATACAGGGGTACAGAAGGAGATCAGGGAATTTCATCCCAAAATATGGTACCTAGTATGCTGATTATTTTAAGTTAAAGGTCCTTGGAGACCAGCAGATACTGGAAAAAGCTTTACTCTGAGATTCCCTTATCTGCCTAATATTCATATCCACGAAAGAAGAAAACAGTTACCTCTGATCCCTTTCCTGAGTTTTCATTAACTTAACTCATAGTGGAGGAAGAAAGACTACAGTTTGCCAGCATATCTGGACAGACTTTTGTCACAAACCATTGTCTGCTCTGCAGGCCTAGCAGATGCTGTCCTGGGCCATTGCATGTCCTCCATCTATTCATTTGCCCCCTAAATATCACCTACTATCCCTCAAATTGCCACATTCCCTTCATCCTCCCTTCCCTGTGAAGAAGGGAATATAAACATCTGCGTACCATTGGGTTATGTGGTAATCATTCTCATGCAATTCCCCAGTGCTGTGCACATTAAAATAAATTTGTATGTCTTTTTCTCCTATTAATCTTCCTTTTGCCAGTTGATTTTTGGTGAACCTTCAGAGGACGGAGGGGAAGCTTTCCCTTTAGGCTTATAGTACTATTTTTTATCTTTCTTACTATATTTTTACTGTACCTTTTCTATGTTTAGATATACAAATACTTACTATTGTGTTACAATTGCCTGCAGTATTCAGTGCAGTAACATGCTGCACAGGTTTGTAGCCTAGAGCAATAGGCCGTACCATAGAGCCTAGGTGTGCAGTAGGCTGTACCATCTAGGTTTGTGTAGGTAATACCCTGTAATGTTTGCATAACAATGAAATCACCTAATGTATTTCTCAGAACATATCCTCATTTTTGGGCGACACATAAATCTCTGAAACTGTCTGTACAATGTAATATAATACTATATATAATTGTATTCATTTTATATATCTGTATAACAAATTATCACGCAGAGTGCCATAAAGCAAGACAAATTTATTACCTCAAAGTTCTGCAGGTCAAGCTCAGGTGGATTCTCTCTCTGCTCAGGGTCTCTCCAGGCTGAAATCAAGGTGTTGGCTGGAACTGCGATCTCATTTAAGGTTCAGGGTCCTCTTCCAAGCACACATATTCTTGGCATAAAGATTTCTTTGCTGCTGGAGACTGAGGTGAGGTCCCTGCCTTCTTGCTCTCTCTAGGCCGGTGAGCACTCAATTCCTGATGTCTGTGTTTGGTTCCTTGCCAAGTGGCCTCCACAGAAAGTTCATAGTATGGTTGTTACATCTTCTCTCAAGCCAGCATGAGCACATCTCTTGCTTTTTTCTCTGTAACTATCTGGAGAAAATAATCTGTTTTTATTGGACACATCTGATTAGGTCAGGACCACCACAAATCATCTCCCCATTGCCATACTAGGTAATATCATTACAGGGGAGATATATTGTCATATTGCAAGTTCTACAGACACTCAGGGGACAGGATTATACAAGGCTTGTAGATGAGGGAATAGGAATCTTGGGGACCATCTTACAATTCTGCTACCACAACCTTATATTAATATACATATGTGATATTAACACATGCCATATATTATGTAACAACACAATAGTAATAACTTATTATAAACCATTTTATGTGCAATTTTATCATTCAATTCTCATGACAAATCTATGAGAGATAATATATTTCCTATTTCACAGATTACAGAGGTGACTGAGGCTTGGTAAGGTTAAGTAATTTGCCCAAAGTTATACAACAACTAATAAGTGGCATGGTCTGGATTATACCCAGGTCTGTTTGTAGACAGCATGGACTTTTGAATTGGGCATATATGTTATACATGCTCCTAGTGCCCTGTACTTCATAGCACTCATCACAATTCCAATTAAATAATTATTGTGATGAATTGGTCACCTTTGTCTCCCCAGATATTAATATATATAAACTTCATGAAGGCAGTTATATCGGTTTTGGAGTGCATTCAGCTACAAGTAACAGAAAACCTAACAAATAGTGGTTTAAACAAATAAAGATTCACTTTCCTCACCTAAATGAGAGGTTCAGAGATAGTGGTTGCTGATAATGTCTCAAAACTGTTATCAGTATGTCTTTTTGACTCTTTTGGTCTTTAGTTTATGGATTCAGGATGGCTATTGCAGCTTCAGCCATCACATCTAAATCAAGCTGGAAGAAAGAGGAAGGAATTAAGATAACCACATCTGTCTAATTTTAGTAAGAAAGTATTCATATATCTGTGGCCACAAATGTGTTGCTTATTATTCCAAGCTGCAAGGGAAGCTGGGAGAGTGAGATTTTGCACAATCTAAATTAGAGAAGAAAGGTGGAGTGGGTATTTGATTAGGCAAAAGGGAGGTGGGAGGTGATGAATTGCCCTCTAGCCCCCCTGGTGATTTGCAGGTTAAGGTGGGCCAGAAGGGGCTCGGGCTCCCAGGACAGGGAAAGAACTTTAAAACCTCTGTGCCATCATCCTCTCCTTGGCAACATTTTGACGAGGTTTCTGGTCTTCAACTTACTCTTCTCTCCTTCCGCCTTCCCTCCTCCTCCTTATCCCTTTCCTTCTTCTCCCCTCTCCCTCCCTCTGTTTCTGTCTATTTCTTCCTTTCTCCACCTGAGGCCAGGCAACAAGTTATGTTTAAATTGTCAAGTGAAATATATATTCCAGACTCTGCTGGCCCTCCTAGACCTATAAGTTGAGCACACTTATTCAGCAACAATCCTAGGAGCTACATATGAGCTGCCTCTCTCCTCCCTGAACAGCTACTGTGTGGCTTGGGTAAGCATGTTAGTCTCCTTGGGCTGTGGTAACAAAGTACAAACTTGGTGGCTTAAACAGCAGAGATTTAGTGTCTCATGGTTCTGGAGAGGGAAAGTCCAAAATCAAGGTGTTGATAGATTTGTTTCCTTCTGAAGACTATGAGGGAGAATCTGTCCCATACTTCTCCATGCTTTCTGGAAATCTTTGGGATTCCTTGGTGAGTAGATATATCACCCCAATCTCTGGCTTCATCTTCACATGGCATTCTCCCTGTCTATGTATGTCCAAATTGCCCCTTTTTATTAGGAGACAGCCATATCGGTTTAGGGCCCACCCTAATAAACTCAACTTGATCATCTACAAAATCCCTATTTCCAAGTAATAAGATCACTTAACAAGCACTGAGGGTTAGGACATCAACATCTTTTTGAAGGACATAATTCAACTCATAATGTTAGGAACTGGTACATATGTCCCTTTGCTTAAACAAAAATCAATAATGCTCTTTGGGCCTCCTAAAATGTCAAGATTACTTCCAGGATCTCAAGCAAGAATCAGGACCTATTAAGAAAGTAATTTTATGACCTGGATTTTTAGGATAACTCTTACTCCACATAATGTTTTTCAATATAAGCAATTGATTAAACATAATTAAAAGAGATTTAGGCTTTGTAACTTTATGAAACTTCTAAATAAATAAATGGTCAAGCAGAAAAATTAATGATTATGGCTATAGTTATGATTTATAGTGCAATGTGCTCTCATGTTAAGTATGAAATGTCCGATTTCCTTAAGTACTAAGTTTGATAGTTCTTTTATGTTTATTGTGAAGGTACATCCTCAGTCTTTCAAATTAACATATTGGCTTGTGCTTATCTTTGAATTTTTTTGGCGCAATTTTTGTGAAACCATGGATAAGTCAAAAATCCGTGTTATTTTTGAATATGAGTTCTGTTGTGGAACCAATGCAGCACAGACAGCATGAAATAATCAATGAAGTGTTTGGAAGGGATGTTGCTAATGAATGCACAGTGCATCGATGGTTTGAGAAGTTCCATTCTGGTGATTTTAATATTGAAAATGAGCCACGTGGGCGACTTGAGAACAAGGTGGATAATGATGAGCTGAAAGCTGTAGTGGAAGCGAATCCATCTCAACCTATGCGTGAATTAGCAGCAAGGTTTGATGTTACTATTCCAACAATATTGGACCATTCAAAACAAATGGGCAAGGTAAAGAAGCTGGATAGATGGGTTCTATGTGAATTAAATGAGTGCCAGCAGAGAAATCCTCTCGAAGCTTGCCTTTCTTTGCTGTCACGACATAAAGGCAAAGCATTTCTACACTGTGTTGTTACGTGTGATGAAAAGCAGATTCTTTTTGACAATCACAAGCATTGGTACAATGGTTGGGTAAAGATGAAGTGCAGAAACACAGTCCAAAACCGAATATTCATCAAAAAAAAGCTAATGGTGTCTGTTTGGTGATCCAGCGCTGGTATTATCCACTACAGCTTCATGAAATCTGGTCAGTGGATTACAGCAGATGTCTCTTGCACCCAACTGGACAAAATGATGAGGATGCTTGTGATTAAGTAGCTGACATTGGTCAATAGAAACAGGCCAATCCTCTTGCAAGACAATGCTTGACCACATGTCACACAAACAATACTGCTCAAACTACAGAGGCTGGACTTGG